>VZRZ01002185.1:522576-635207 GCA_013398175.1 Climacteris rufus | reverse complement strand
AAAAAAGAAGCCCCAAAATCATTTAAGAAAGGGAGCTGAAAAAGTCCTCATCACAAACTGAAAGTGTTCCCAAAAGAAAAATTTGATTAGCTAATCCAATGACTTTATTCCTAGGATTATTTAGCAATATCGTGTCTGAGGCAACCCACCCATCATTACTGAGGCTGTCAAATGCTGGTTTATGTTCTTCTCGATCACTTTTCAAACATTACTGGCATGTTCTGTCCATGAATATCAGAATAAAAAAATATTTAAAAAAAACACACTTTCATTTTGATATTTTGCGTTTCATTGCATAACCTCTTTCCAAATACTCTGTTACACAGCAGTGAACACATTCTCAGATAGAAAGTGGAAAGCAGTGAGTGCTTACAGTATGGAAGGTACAGATGTATAAAAATCAGTAGGGTTACTACCAGGAACATACTGACTTTCACTATCAACCATTTAAAATCAATTTGAAGGCATTTGGAAAGCATTTTAAAGAGCAACTAGGCATCAATAAAATTTAATTAATTGGGTCTATGGATGCACATGTAAATTGAGTGCTAATTGTGCTAGCAATGTTTTTCCATTAAAAATTAAACTCATGATTAGTAACTAAGAAAAAAACAAGCCAATGTTGTTCCATAAACAAATCTCATTTTCTTTAATTGTGCCCCTACTTTAGATAACATTCATAATTCTCCATTTGCTTTGTTAAATATGAGCATCTCCTTAGCATGGGAAAGACGACCCATTGCCAGTTGTTTTAGGGTATCAGAGAAGTATCATTCAAAACTTCTGATGCAATGTTTTTGTTTAAATTGCCTTATACTGCCTTTGAACAAGAATGGAAAGTCCTTTTCTCTCAATATCAGGCAGACTACTTAATGTATTAAGGAGAAAAATAAGTTTGTCAACCATATTTTTATAAATAAATATTTAATAGTGATGTGGGGATTAGTGAGGTAATTTATTTATAGGTCTGAGAATATAGAGACAAGAATTGATATGAGTGTCAGTTCAGTTCAGGATGCAGATATTTGAAGCTTCAGTTCTGTTCCTGCTCCTCCACAAGTTCTGCTACTCTAACTATGCTTTCAGAACAAATACAAATCAAGGAGAGGGGGAGGAGTATGTGCTCAAATCTTGGTAGAAAGTCAATAGACTTAAGGAGTGAAATACATGCTAAAAACTCGGGCTGAGACTCCTACAGTGTGAGTTTTGAAAGCAAATCCTCTCCTTGGACAATGTTGAAGTATCTCCACGGTTCTGGATTCTGTTCCCAGGCAGGCAGCTGGGAATTAGGAACTGGAGACCCTAAATTTTATTAGCTAGATCCTCTTAATGATTTAAGCACTCTTTCTCCAGTCCCTGTACCAACAAAATGACTGTGTCACTTCATTATCTCACTGTTGTAAAGATATAAACACCTTAAAAATTGCCAAGTACTCAGAGATGAGCTTATAAGTAGAGAGCAGTGGTGTCGTTTTGTTTCAATATTATATGGACGACAGTGATAAAAAAATATTGAAAAGATAGGAAAGCAAAAATAATCTGAATCAATACACTCCAAGGATTCAGCTTTCAAATCTTAACATCCACTTATACAACCTACACTGTAGAGCTTCGCCTCTGAAAAGCTATTTGTAGTTCACTTTGTCCCTCCAAATCAGCTTGTGACCACACATATTTCATATTTATTGTTAATTCATGCATTTTTTCCTGAGCTGGGCATGTGGATGGACTTTGAGATTATACAGTTCTAAAAGGATTTGAAGTCCAAATCAATTAAACCAGGCAAAGCAATGTCTCACTAGAAGCTAAGGAGATAACAGTAAGGACTCTGTCATGTTCTAGGTTTGCAGAGAATCAGTCAAAAATATTTAAGTAGCAGTAAAAAGGGGCCTGAATAAAAATCTTAGGGGTAGCAGGACAGTATTTTACAGATAATGCAAAATCTATCAAAATATGAAGAGAGTATTTTATAGCATTCACACTGAGCTTTGAAATTCCTCATTGTCTGTTGGACTTGGGAACTGCATCTCACCGAGTAGCACCCTCATTTCTCAGGAGTGTATTTGACAGTGTTGAGTGGAATAACAGGAAAGATGAATTTTGAGAAATATCACAGCCTTCCTTCAGTGGCCTTCTGCAGCATCTCGCTATTCATAACTTATTCTGACAGGTGGGAAACAGGGTATTCCGTACTTCCATGCTGAGCTAGGCAAGTCCAGTTCAGATTCTTCATAGCCTCAGGGTGAACAATTAGAAGAGTTTGTTAAAAGTAAGATTTCAAAGGCTAAGAATTTATTTTCTCCCATTGTCGAAAAATCAGGAAAAAATATATATTAGTGTAGATAAAGCCTCAATTGCCTGAATCTCACTGTCTTAAAAGACAAATATGTGCTTAAATTACTGCTTAGCTTGTGTCACTTAATGTGAAACATTCACCACTTGTGTGAAATTTGGAATTTAGAGAGGTGACTACAAATACCCCACCAAATGAAATTTGTACTCCAGGGGTTTCTGGGTTTCTTCTTTCTCCACATAGTGTTTAGGTGCCCTTCCCTTCCACATCAGTCTTCCTCCCCTGAAACACCCCATGCCCATTTGTTTGAAGTACTTGGTGCTGCCTGTACTTGGGTTGTGATTCATGTATTAGAGGCGCTATTTAGTATCTCTGGTACTAGTTCCATAATTGTTTCAGTACTAAATCAGAATGAACTGGTTTGCTTTTCCCAGCTGGTATGTCCTATTCATCCCAAAAACATCTTTAGACCAAAGTCAAGGAAATGAATGCAAAAATTTAGTGAAGCAAGTGGCCAAATCATGGGCATTTTGTTTTTCTCCATGCATTTTATTTATAACAGCCATAACAATGTACTTCTCTGAAGCACAGAGAACTATAAATTTGTTAGTCAAGTAGACTTTATACTTTGAAACATGACCAAAGTCCTTAAAGATAGTACAGTGATTCTATATTTCATGTCGGAAACAACTCCAGGAAGTTCGTGTATCTGACTGTGAGAAGTGGCTTGTGCCCTTTCGCTGGGGTTTGGAGGACAGAACTTGTGAATTCCATGTGAGTTATTAGAAAACAGCACAGAGGGAGCACCAAGAATAAAGTGAGCTACTTGAAATCCTGGCAGCCAAGGCTGCACTGATCATTTGTCTGATCCCACAAATGTCTGCCCACTAAAAGATTTTCAGTGGACACAGATGTTCCAGTGGGACTGGGCTCAGTCTTTGTCTTACCTGTTTGGGTAGAAGGAAAGTAAGGGCTCTTCATAGTGTGCATCACCTTGTACCTGAGGCACAGAGGAGATCCTGCTTGGTTCCCACTAGTCTGTGACTGTGTGATTTAGAGTTGTGATCTGCCATTAGGTGGACAGGGAGGTTAGGAGTAGCTTGGTTTTTGTTTCCCCCTTGCACACAGTTGCAAATCAGGTAGAAAAAGTTTCTTTTGGAAGGCAGTTTTAACTGACTTTTTTAGTGCAGAGGAGGGAGTAAAGAAAGTAATTCAGACCAGGCTGAAGAATACTGGGACCCTTTAAAGAATCCTGCTTGTAACTGCCCCCTCCTCCCATGTCAGATAAAGTTTGCAAGCATGCTTTCAAGCAGCTTAAATCTCCTCCTAATCTTATAAGAGAAATGGAACTATTTGCTGTTGCTTATATCTACAGTGGTTTCTATCTCTTCTCTGTCAGGTGACCCAGATTCTAAACCTCTTTGTAAACTTCAATTAAACATTTAGCCACAGATGGTGTATGTGTTTCATACAAGCCTTGGTCATGCTTTGAAGAACAGTAAATTGAGATGATAAAGAAAGTAGATGGAAATTTTCTGTTGAACCTCCATCTGATTTGATAAATTCCTGTTTTCACACACCAATTGTATTTTTTTGAGAACAAATGGTTAAGCATTCAATACTGACGACACAAATTTAAATCTCCTTTTTGTTAAAACCTGCTATTCATTAGCATGCAGTCAGAATGGATTAAGAGGTGAGAATACAATTATGCTAAACAGAAACAGAGAGATAAATAGAGTTTTGTCTTTGAGGTTTGAAGTTTTGGAGATTTGGGTAGACTTTTTAGTTGTTTGGTTGTTGTTTTCCCCCCTCAATCTGTGAGCTACCTCTGAGTTGCAATACCATTCCTCTGGACCTGGCTGTCCTCCAGCCAGGAGGACACGTGGGACAGATTTACAGCACAGGGAAAGGGCTCTGTTTGATCTGCCAGGGAACAGGGAACTCTGCTGAAGCTTCTTCAGCCCCCAAAATTATTGCCAAAAGCAGTTGTATTGATTCTTATATAGCCATGGGCAAGCAGCAGTTTCCCTTTCCTGCACATGTTGACTGGCTTTTATTTTTTGAAAATTCTAATGACTGTATACACCAGAGTTTGGTAGAATGTTATGAACAGGAGATCTGTTCTTGTGTGTGGGGTGTTGAGACAGCAATTTTGTACAAGTCACTTATTCATTGTTATTTTTATTTTGTAATAATTGTGAAGACATTTATTAAACTAGCAGTGAGAAATAAATATTCCAATTCTATTTTTAGAAGAATGTCACTTTCAAAACAATTTTTGATAGAAATTAAAATTCCTGTTATAAAATTTTACACTGTGTAAAGTGCAAAGTTCTTATTGAGAAGTAAAAAATGTAATTTTCCTATGGAAATTGTTATTTTGTTTGCATTATATACTATCCCATGCTTATTTCCATCAACTGAAAATCTAGGGAAAGAACAAGAGAATCTCAAGATAGTAATTTTCTGTTAGGAAAAGCTATTTCCACAAACTACTTTCTTAGCATTATATTAGTTGTATACACTTAAATACTAAAAAGAAAAAAAAATCTAAATATTGTATTTTGAGAAATAATTCCTTAATTATTTAAATTCTTTTTTTTCTTTTTGTTACATTATTGAGTTTTAAATTTCACAACAAACCAAAGTTATGATACATAATGAATACGAAGGTGACAAATTACAGACAAATGGTGCTTTTGATCTAGAAATGTTGATAAGGTACTTCAAACCAGACCTAAGTAACTAAATTTTCAAACTGGATTAAATCTAACAAGTTGTAATCTATTTATTGTCATACTGTAATGTTTCAGAGGCAGTAGAGTTATGACAGGCTAATATTACATAATGTCACGTATTTCAATGCATGTCAAATGACATATTCAGCTATAATGTACCAATAGTAGTATTTTATTATACACATTAGTCCTACACAGATATATAACAGCAAAGCAATGATAAACCTATACAGTGAAAGTATATGTTACTGCTCTCTGAAAGAGAATGCCAGGACTTGATTGATTACAAACCAGATATTTTTGAAATTAATTTAATGGGAAATTAGAAAAAAATATATTTTTATTTGGAATAAAATTCTTCATGAGAAATCAATACATTTCAATAAATGGAGTGTTTGATTTAAAACAGAAATTCCAAGGTTGGAAATGGCTGTTCTAAGAACTGTCATTAGGATGGGAATTTCATTCTTAGATTAAGAAATGTAAATAAAGGCCAACCACGTGAGAGAGTTGCAGTCTCTCTTCAAACCCATCTACAGTATTTGTTCAAGATGTCAAGCAAAATCTCACTTTGATAACAACTGAACATTCAGTAAGCAGGTGCCAGCTCCTGCTGTCTGAAAATGTGTGAAGGAAAAACCAGGGAAGAGTTGAAAATGTTGAACAACTTTCCTTGATAGCTAAGTGGCCAGATCCAAAACTTTACTTATTCTCAGGACAATGTTCTATTTTATGAGGCTGTTTTTTCGTATATTAATATTTTTATTTACTCTGTAATAGACAATATAAAAAGGCCCATATTTTCCTCTTATCAGCTAATTCACAAGCTGATTGTGCTTCAACACCGTTAATAATTTCCTTGATAACTGCACTACATTGGTGGTTGGTTGATGCTGTTCCATCAGTGGTATCCCATGCAGGCAACTCCTCTCATCTGAGTGGTTTCTTAGCGCTGTATGGTGCTGTGAGTTTGGATAATGTTAAAACTTATAATAATTTCACACTTTCCTCTGACCTAAAGTGTGTATTACCTACAGGAGGAAATATCAGAGCTTTATGAAATCTAGTAAAGAAAAATGAGGAGTAGGAAAGGTCTCTGATGTTTGTTTTTCTCATGCTGCTTTGCTTGTGTCAGGTTTCAGGCCTTGAATGCCTTTTGGTTTGTCCATGTACTTTTTGTTTGTTAAACTTCATGTGCTTATCTAACTTCCTAATCTCCTGTGGGGATTTGATAACCTTAGTGGTTTTTTCATGCTGCTTTTAGTGCCATGATTAATGGGATAGACCACTAAACTGGCCACCTCCAAAATTATGGAATGTGTTAATCAGATGGGCAAATGACCTCAGGGAGTGCAATGACCCTTAAGATTAAAGGTCAGATTTTAACAATATGACAAATACAAGGATGTTGTCATTTCAAACTAAAAAAGGGTAAATAGATAAAGGGTAACTTGAGAGGGACATACTTATTTCTTGCAGGTTTTAGGTACGCAGATGGACTTTTGCCATTAAATGGCAAGTAATATATCTTAGATAGTTTTCTGTATGAGGTCAAAATTACAAGGGAAAGATTGCTGGTAAGGTACACAACACAAAGAATACAAGATTTCGTTTCAGTTTTGGTGTTTGGTGTAAAACAACCTGTTATTTCTGTGCCTTCATTTTCCTCTCTATAAATATTAGAGAATATGATCCTTCATGAAGCTGTTCAAAATTCATGCGTTCATGGTAGTGCAGGAGGACAGTGTTGAGTAGTTGTTCCATATATTATCTATTTAACTGGAAACATGACACCATATGTTAGTTTAGTATGGAATTTTATTTTTCTCTCTTAATTGTTAAAGTGATCTCAATGGAGCTGTATTACAGAAAGAGAAAGGCTCAGTCTCCAGCCTGCTACAGCAGAGAAGAAAGAGGACTTAAAACAAATTTGTGCTTCCATTACACTGACTGGCCAGGTAACACAACAGACTTTGTCATAATTTAAGGCAGGGCTAAGTTACACTAGCTGAATAAGCTGGAAATCTGACAGAGCACCGTATGATTTTTCCTGACCATGGCATGAGTTCTGCTCAGTACTTTCTAACCCACCTTCTACTAGGCCTTGGAAATAATTAGTACAGAAATGCATTATGTCAGGGAGAATCATCTGCTCTCTTTATGATGGCTTCATAGTCTCAGCTTTACAAAGCTGTTCAATATAGGGCAGGAGTTTGAAGCTAAAGTGTGTTGAGCCAGTGCAACATCAAGCAGACAGTGCAGTATCTTTCATAAAGCTTCTATCAGCAGAATTTGTAGTGGACAATATAGTCTAGAGTATCTTGGTCCAGTTATTTAGCGCTATTTCTTATCTGCAGCCCTGAGTATTTCACAAATGTCACAAAAAGCAGTATGAAACCCCCTCATCTCTAAATAAACCAAGTATTGGAAGTGTTTTGTAAACTTTCATAATGGTACTGTTGTCCTAGCTGTGATGGTCCAAGGACATCACTAAGTCAAGATTTGTGCTGGATGGTAGTATCTTTTGTTATGATTGATATAATCTACCTAGACTTCTTCTCAGCTTCCATATTTTTTCAAGTTTGTTGTTTCAGTTTCAAACTAAAGAATTAGTCAAAAGCATCCCTGCAGATTCCCCCCACCAGTTATGTGTTAGCTGGTTCAATAAAAAAAATTTCTTCTCCTCAGAAGCCCAGACTTGCCTTAGGAAATTCTGTCATGAATGCCCAGATGCTCTGCTACATGTTGGTTGCACTGACATTAAAGGAGACAAAGCACTGAGGAATAACTCATAAACCATCAATTCACCTTTATTACTTAGATAGAGCTCTAACTTGGTTGCGGCAGTGTGAGTGAGTAACAAATGTAGCTCAGCACAGGAACTGAAAAAGGCTAAGTCAGACTGGAAAGGTAGCCATGATATTTTCAATTAATATTCAACTTTAAGAGCAACCTGCCTACTAGAGAAATATTTCCTTAGTAGGTCTTCAGATTACTTTTGGTTTGTAGTTAATAATGGAAATGAGTTCTACTGAATATGGTCAGTTGAGACTTGGAATGAGGTATTCTATTCTGAGGGCATATGTATTTATGTTCTATGTTCACAAAAAATGTTTTATAACAATAATAAAAAAGAAAAGAAACCATTTTGCATGAAAACATGTTTTAACTGTATTTGTAACACTCAGTAAATAAATTACAGGTTTTATATCATTCAGAAAGAGCTGCGAGTGATTTATTCAGTTATTAACTTCACACGCTTGGAAGAATGAATTAAATACCAGTCCTTGTTGAAGGCTTTTGGATTATTCTGCCAGAATATACCACTTAAAAGTTTTGGCAGCTCAGCGTGTGTTGCGTGATGAGCAGGAAGGTTTTGTTGGAAGCTAAAACAGATGAGTCTGTATCTTGACAGTTTACAGCATCTTATAAATTCCATAAAATGAAAATGAATTATGTATTATTGGGTTTACATAAGGTCACCAGATGAACTCTGACCCTTCTCTTTTCTCATTTGGCTCAATTATTAGATGAAATGACAGATCTGATCTCTTTTCAAATTGTATTAGAAAGGGCCTCTTTATTTTGCCCTCTAGCAGCAATTCTCTGACAGAACTGGGCAAGTGCATTAATTATGATTGATTTAGTGGGTCTATAAGGTGATTATTTCTCAAATTCTACTTCTGTGAGAAAACCTTTTGACCTCTCTCAGGCCACACAGCAAATGAAATCCATAAGAAGATTTAAGAGGGGACTGACCAGCACTGCAGTTTCTTTCTGTTGTTTGAACTCAAAACACTTTGGGACACCCAAGTAAATCCAAAGGATTGAATTACCAGGACATACTGTGGTTAAAGTGTTTAACAATTTGATATCTCTGTTTAAAGTAAATGATCACAAGGGGGGAAAAGTCCCCTTTTTGGAGGGGGGGAGTGGCAAAAAGGATTTTTTCCTTTGTAAACTAGATACAATAAAATGACCAAGATGCCTACTCGCAAGACTGAAGGAGTGTGTTACATTGCAGTGAGAGTAGAATTTCAGCCATGTTCTTCTGATAAAATGGCAAAATAACTTCAGAAATCTGAGTCTACTTTTTCTTGGTATGACATGTGTATTTATGTATGTGTGCATATATATATATATGTTTATACACACATATAAGCATGGTAAAGAATACAGTTTGAAACCAAATCTGAGTTCAAAAAGAGAAACTGCACACTATACATTTATCCCTAAGTCACGCTGATGTTTTGTTTATAGGCTAATAGAAATGTGAATTCTGTATCCAGATAAACCACTCTGCTCTTGTTTATAGGCTAATAGAAATGTGAATTCTGTATCCAGATAAACCACTCTGCTCTTGGCAAGCGTCATTCTCTGGAAGGCCTGCGGTAATACACCATACAAGTGCAATAATTCTAGATATGAGCTCTGTGTAACAATACCTTTTACAACTCTGTTATTGTTAGGCAGTTAGACGATATGTGCACTGGGACAAGGTTCTTGGGAGCAAAGCTGACTGGTCCTCAACACCAGCTCAGATAGGTATCCACTCTGCCTTGTCCATTTTGCCTGATTAATTTTTGCTGAATTGCAACTTCTGATAACTCATCTCTAGAAACAGAGGTGTAGAGGAATAGAAGTAAAGTTAAATAAACTTCTTGCTAACTCAGACTTCTCATTCTAGTATTGGAAGAGTGAATGCCTTGGAAATGTGAAGTTCATTCTTTTTTTCATTTTTATTTTTTTTAAACCAGATGTTTATAAGATGTTAATCATGAATAGTAATCTAGTTAATGCTCAGCTGCTGAATCAAATATGTATTTGTTGAGTATATTTGTTGCAATATATTAATTTGGAGTAATTTAAATTTGTTAGGGATTTTTTTCATATACTTTCTGGAGAAGGATGGTATTGTTCAAGTAGATCTTTCAGAAACTCTTGAACAAAATTCTGAAAATTCAGCTAATCCAGATGAGGTTTTGACAGTTGATTTTAACTTTCGTGATGCAAAAACTAAATTTAAAAAAGAATAAAAGTGGAATGAGAAGAGAATTGCAGACAGATTAAAGTATTCCACAGGTAAGGAAACTTTTACTGCAGCTTAACATGCTACGGTGAAATGATTTAGTTCTATTTAGTTTCATGAAGCAGAGGATGAACAGAAAATGTTTGATACTTTTTTGTGTGAAATAATTTAGGAATTGCCCTGGGATATAGAAGGATGTTCACATCTCTACTCTGCATGAGGTAGGGTGATCTGAGATGAAAATCTCTGCTTTAAATCAGGCAGAAAAAGAACATGACCTGGCTCTTGCAATGCAGGAAGCATCCCTGCTGGTTAGTACATGCATTTGTGCACATACAATAAAAATGGGAACCAGGAAACAATTGTTTTTCCATGGAGCTGTTCAAAGCAGCATGTGTGATACTTGGACACCACTTACAAGCAGTTCTCGTCCTACTCTAGTCAGTGATAGTGACACTATTTCAGGGAAACAAAAAGGTTGGGCAGTTTTCAGCTACCTGGGGCCATGTCACCCCAGGCTGTGGCCTTGCTTCTTCAGTAGCTGTTTTCCCATAAAACTGTTGCTGCTGATCAGCACTCATTTTTTGAGTCTCTCTATCACTAGCAAATGGCACATGGTGCCTCACCAGATATTGTGGATAGTTCACTTTAGTAGCATAGATGAGAATACTGTCAACAACTTCATTAGCATCCTTTGCAGTGGGGACAAAATATTTGAATAGTAAAGTGCCTGTTGAACATTTATTACTCGGTTTTCTGGGGAATTCCTTACTGTCTGAATTAATCTCTTCAGCCATTCAAATTCCAGTGCTGGAGCATGTGCAGGAGCAAGAAAAGCACAGCAGTTGTCTTCATGTTATGTATCAGCTGTTCTTCCAGATCTCTGCGGGAGATCTTAGCACAAATCCTGTCACACTGAATGGTTTGGCTACTTTATCACTGTGCTCTGCCAGTAACCCTGGTAAAGGCATAACACCTGCATTAGTCAATGCTGTGCCTCTGCTCCTTTTTAATGATACTGCTTGTATTGAACTTCTTATGGTTATTACTACTCTTGCTCTCAGAGGTTTGCTGGCATAGGCACTCCTGCTCTGATGTGGTGTTTCTGAGGTTAAGATTTTTTTTTCTTGTATTACAAATTAGACAAATGTCCTAAGGTCCATTTTCTGACACTGGTAATGTAAAGAATGTCCAGTGAAAAGAAGAACTGAAGTCATGCTAATGAGATAAATTACCTTAACATGGACTGGTGTTCATGGACTTAGAGCTGCCTTGTATGTCCTAGTGTTGTGTGGAAAGCTACTTAAGCACCTTAGACTGTAATAAAGAGTTTCATTCTCATAACTGATAATTCAGACATTCAGCACAACCATGATAAACTTTCAAAAGACAACTTTTTACAGTAGTGGAATATAAATAAACCCTTCCCCAGCTGCAGTGCCCTTCTCTGGATATGCACATTGAGATACAAAACAAAGGAGAAGGAAAAACGGGGAAGTTTGCTCCCACTTTGAAGGCAATATATGTATACCCATTGTGAAATTGAATTATGTTTCCTGGCATGATATATTATTGTTTTATGTAGAATTTTTAGTGATTACTTATGCTGGGCTTACCACATTTGTGACTTAGTAATTTTTTTCTTTTACAGTTGGAAAGTTTTAGAAAGCACACAAACTCTACCAGTGTTTCCCCCACAGAGGTGATGGAAGTCTTTTTCCAAACACATTTATATTAATAATGTAGTATGTTTGATTCCTTTTCTGACAGGTTTTGCTGCTATGTTTTCTATATGTTATAGGTACTATGTATTATGACATTCTAAAAATGTCTAGCTAGTAATAACAGACTTTGCATCTCATGAAATCAGTGGTAGCTTCATATACCCTGTCCTGCTTGTAACCAGCCAGTTATTGTGATGTTGCTCTGTCTCAGGGTAAAGTCCTGCAGGCGTGCTTAAATTTCGAGATGTCCCATGATTGCTTCCTACTTGGCAAAATTGTGCATGTTCAGTCTAGTAACAAAAGTTACTTTTTTACTGTAACGTTACACTTAGCCTTTCTCTGTACATAAATAAACACTAAAGTTTGAGTATAAATAGAAGGGTACTAATGTACACACTAATGTGTACTCCATGCAGTGTTAAGCTGTCCAGGAAGACCACCTTGGGAATTGTTATGTAGATTCTGGGTAGCTTAGGATTCGTTTTGGTCTCACCATTCTGATAAATCAGCTTAGATTTCTTTTTTAAGAAATACATGTTAATAATTCCAGTGTCTGATTATGTCAGACTAGGCCCCTAAAAGCCTGGGGTTTGCAGTTTATAACTCCCTTGCAAATAGGAATGTTATTTATGATAATGAGTACTGTTTGTTTGTGAGCAACCTGATCTCGGACCTGAGCTGAGACCATTGTTTTCAATACACCTAAGAGCTGCAGCAAATTGGAAATTATTTTCAAAAGTTACATTTTAATCTCCAAGATCCTTGTGCCTTGTTTAGAGATAACTTTCTGCTCAGAAAACTCTCCTCACTTGCCTTGAATCTGAAAAGAAAATGTATTACATTTTAATACTGACACAAACAAATGAGTTGGTTTTAGATTCTGTCATCCACAAACTGCTATGTTTATAATACCACGAGTATATTAATGGACAGATTTAATGATATATATATTATTTCTGTCAGGATCCTCTAAATTACTTTTGCTACTACAAGACACAAAATGATGATGTATTTCAGTGAACAAAGGGAGGTAGGTTACATTTCTAGTGCCCATAAATTCTTTGTTTTAAAAACATCAGGGCCCTTGATACAGTACAGTGCTTTTCAAGAGATTTGCTAGTAAAAATTAACCAGTGGGGTAGAAGAAGGTTTCCTGATGTACCTTCCTGTATCACATTTCCCCAGCCCATTTTTTCCCATCCTGGAGGTGACATTGACTGACCTCCTGCCTCATTCCAGTTTCTCAGTTTGGTGGATACTGGCACAGCTAATGTGTTACCATGACAAACATGTTAACTGTGGAATATCATTATATTTTGGGCCAGAATGACCTTACCATAATCTCTGAAAGCTTTTCATGCCACTTGACTTATTTCTTTTTAAGCCACTTCCCATCTTAAAATGTCTGTTAAAGAAGCTTGTGCTTCGCAGTTTAGTTGATTCCCATATTCAGCTCTGATAGCTGGTTACTATCCTCCTGCTACTGTTTGGGGTTTTGTTTCTTTTTGTAAGGGTTTCAGAAATGGGGGGTTGAGGGTAGAGGTAAGAAAGAGGTTTGGTTTTGTATTTATTATGCCAGTTCTCTACGAGATTTGATCACTTCATCTTTCACTGTTACTTTGCAGCTCTGTTGCCATCCAAAAACTGGGAGCGTTGTTTGAGATTGACAGTAATTTCAGAGGCTGTAAACCATGAGACGAGGAGAAATATTTAATCTACTTTTAAGAGTTTCAATCTGTATTCCTGTGTAAAAGGTACATAGCATTACGAAAAAAGCTTTCAGAGAGTAGGAAGGATTTGTTGTTTACTGTGCTGCCTCCACTTAATTGCTTGGGAGAAAACCAGTATGCACTCATGAAATTCATATAGAAAAAGAGAGTCAAGGTTACAAGAGTAGCTTAGTGTTGCACAATTATTGACTATTCACTACTCAAAATCAAATATTTGGGATTTTTAAAATCTATTTTAGTGTAGTTTTAAAATAGAAGTTGTTTTTTAATTGTATCTCAGAAATATACCTACTTCCTCATTTCTTTTTCTGCTCTTGTCATGAACATGATTCAAATTTTTTCTCCATAGCAGAGATCTCTCCTTTGTGAATCAACACTAAAGAGATGGAACTTATACAGGCAGCTTATTTAGACAAAGATAAACCCAAAGGTTTCCTTTAGGGCATTCAGTGTAGCAGTTTACAATCACAGGAAAATAAAATATCTTCCTTTTTCTAAAATTACTGATAGAAAAAATTAGTGTCACTATGGTAATTATGTACTTACTGCTGCAATATGCTGTGTAATTGTTACCTGCAAATGTTTGTTTTATTTAGTTTAGCTTTTTAAGGCATACATTGGTGCAAAGACATTCAGGCTTTAACAGTGAAGTAGGTTTCAATGATACTGTGCTGTATTTACTGTCAGAAATCTTGAAAGGTGATTTGGAAACAGGATTAGCCTTCATAAATTATCAAGCAAAATGTCATCTGTCTTTTGAGGGAATCCCACAGAAAGTAGATGCCCCACTATTTCAAAAAATCCTATGCATATGCTTTTTCTATCAGAAAATCAAATCTCTGACTAATTAAAGTTGCCTTTACTCCAGTCTTGGAGCATTTGATCTTCTTAAAAATCCTTGTTTCTTTGTTTTCTTTTCTTAGACCTTTCTGTAAGTAAAAGAATTGTGAAAATGGTTGCCTATGAATGCATGGCATATAGTTTTATCTTTTTATTTTGAGCTCTTCCTCAAATAGAGTAGTCTTACACTCTAGTTTGTCAGTACTTCCTAGTTATGCTCATCAGAATTTTCTAATCCAGCCTGAGAGCCTGTTGGAGAAAAGAAGACTATCAGATGACTTGTGTTATTTTGGTATTTATTTGGTATTTGTTTGGTTGAACTTAAATATTTGCTATAATTATTTACTTTTTATTGTGGCATGAGTCAGTTGTATTGGTTGTATTTTTGGCATGATCATTTTCAATTTACAGCAAAGACAAGTAGAATTTAGCCTTCTGTTTGGGAGTTGTTAATCTGAGTAAATAAAATTCCAGATAGTAAATAACAGTTACTTGAGGATTAGAGACTGTGTGCAAATGGAATAAATGTATCAAAGTGTTTTAAAAATCTAAATAATCAGATAATGTGTAAAAGCAGAAAAAAAAATTATAGGTGGAGGGAAAGGTTGCCTCTACTAAATTATTTCCTGCAAGTTGTTTACTTACTGTTGCTATGACAGAACCCAGTATTTCAGATCAGATGCCATTTTTCAGAAAATTAGTTAGATATGAGAAATAATGTTTGGATTTAAATTGCCCAATTGAGTGGCAATTACAATTGATTAGATTATTAAAAAGAAAAAGGAAATCTTTGAATTTAAACAAACATGATAATGTAACTAACTGAAAGGGTGTTGAGCTGTTCCCACAGTGTTGCCTCACTCTAGAGAATAATTTGCCTCACAGGTTCATTAATTTCACATGGATCTTCTTTACTCTGTCCTGCAACATTTTTCCTGTTTAGAAGAGGTAAGTATCTTAGTAAAAAAGCAGAAACATCACAGTAATATAATGCAAAAGAAGACTTGGTAATAGAATCTGGGCAGGTTTACACTCAGTAAAGAAATACAAATCCAGAGAAAGATTCTGAGAAGGGGGAGAAAGGGAGTAGGAAAAGGAAAAAACAAGCCACACCACAGATGCTCAAGTGTTCATTACCCAAATCTTTGCAGGAAGCAATTGAATTAGAATTACCTACAAAGAGAATGTGGCATTTTAACATTACACAATCATGTTCCTCATGGCAGGTGACATCTATCTCCTTGACGGAGACTGTATCTCAAAAATACATTCACCGAGCTGTCTATAAATTCAAATAAACCCTGCAATTTAATTTTCAACATATCCATATGTTTGAGAATCAAGCTTTCAGCAGTTGAGTACCGTTTGTGTTGATACTACTGTACCCAGTGAATAAGGAGGCAACAATGCAGTGCCACTGCAGCTACAGCCAGGTTTAGCAGGGGTCTGCAGGAAAGAAAAGATTTGTCCCAGTGTTCTGGGTCTAATTCAAGATCCAGTCAATAGAATTTCCAAGAAGTTCATCCTTTCTTGTTTGGTCAAACGCAACCTTTTTCATGGTTTAGAGGAACTATGTCATTACTTAGTTAGAAACACAAAGAACCAAATGTGTCATTGTGCACCATGGAAATGCAGCCAAGAATCTTTTAAGATAAAATAAAACCCTTAATTCTTTAAGAAAGATAATACAGTAGAATGTGCATTCATTTAGCTTCTTATGTATAGATTTTTAGAATATCTGATAAATTACATTGTTTGCAAGAAAGGGAACACCTGAGGCAGCTGCCGTAACAAAAGAAAAAATATAGTTGTTATTTTTTGGTTTTCAAAAAGGCATTTCCAAAATAAGTCTCATTTCTTTGTGTGTGTCTGATTTTATTTTTGCTAATGAAAATTGTCTTATGAGCTGAAGAAACAGCTTGAAATAATGAACAGAGTAAGGATTTTAAAGTAAGGATTTTAATTGAATATTCATTTTCTCTTCTGGAACGTGGTAGATACTGTAGATTGAGAGATGTATTCTTAGAGTGATAGGTCTATTCACACAGTCAGTAGGATCCTTGGATGTGTTGGGATCAGTCAGAAAATTCCTAATAGCCTAAAGCATTGGAAGATGCGTCTGACAGTAATCACCTGCAGATCTCCAGAATACTCATTAGGGTTTCAAGTGCTCAGTCATTTCATTCCAAGTTTTTGGCACAACCTGTGTCTCTATAGTGGTAATGTGAAATTTTGGGTAAAAACACACCAAAACAAAAGCTATTAACTTGGCTAGCTCTTGGATCTAGGTTAGGCCTGACACTGCAAACCTAAAAGGGGAAAGCAAAAACTCCCCCTGCACAACTTGCCCTACCAAAATCTTAATGTTGGGAGGAGGTGTGAGCTCAAGTCAAGTCACCCACTTGGGTGCTGCCCAGCACAGGCAACTTCTGGCAGAGCTTTGATGACACTGTGTGAATAGAAAAGCTGAAGGAACATCCTCCATTCCATGAGGTGGCCCGGCCTCACTGGGTCTCTAACCTTACTCAGATAGTCTGGAAATGTCAGGTTCTGTTAAACTCAGCAGTCAAGGGCCTAACCTGGGACATACAGTTGGGTGACATATTTAGCTTTTATGGAGCTGGCAAAGTATTGTCTCATGTTTTGTCACTGGTATGTAGGGTTGCTGTCTTCATTTGCATACTTCAGCCTTTTAAAGGCCAAGTTAGGATGTGTCAGACTTCCCAAACAATGAACATTTGCATAACATAGAAGGAATTTGGGTACTAAAATGAGTAAAACTCACTACTGGGGTTCTCTAGGGTCAGCTCTTTTCATCAGGGAGAACACGATGATCTCCCATCAGAGCATTAATGATTTGGTATGTGAGAAGTAAGAGGATACTAATTTTTCAAGTCTTGGGTCATATTTCTGTTCTTCAGAAACAAAATTCCTGAGCTGCCCCAGGTTTGTTGCTTGTAGCTATAATGATTAGCATGTTCAATAATTTTGCCTTGCCAGGTTTGTATCTAATCCTTTTTTGGTTTTGTTTTCATTTTTTGTTTGTTTGTTTTTGTTTTTTTGTTTTTAGGTGGTTTTTTTGTTTTGTTTTTTTTTCTTGTTTGTTTGTTTTGGTTTTTTTTTTGGTAGAAGACAATTTTGTGTTGAGTATTTTGGTACATCTAACATTAAGAACTTAGACATATATAGCTAGCTAATAAACCATGAAAATATATATTTAGGTGACCTGATGTTAAGATACAGATTTCCATGTCATCCTCATCCTCTCATTGTGAGGCCTTCAGATTTGAACCCTGGCCATGGATATTTTTTAAGATAATAGAACTATGTTGACTTATCCTGCCAAGCATATGGTCCTTGAATTAGTGGAAGTTTCTGCATAGTGTTCCAGAAAACATTTCACTGATGTTAGATAGCAGCATTTTGTTGTGGAACTATATGGGATACTTTCTATTACTCACATCTAACACAGAGCCTTCTTAAAAAAAAAAAAAAAGAAACAAAAAGAGGTGCTAAATTATTTTAGAAGAAATTAATTAATTGGAGTCCTTGAAAACATTCCTGTATTTTGCAGCTACATTCTAATCAGCTGCAGTTTGCTAATAGTTCAATTTTCATCACCTGGGATCCTCCATATGTATAGGAATTTTCTGAAGTCTTCTCTTGTTGCTTGTTTATTCTTTTTAAAAAATATTTAAACTAGAAAACATGGGAGCAAACTTTTAAAAAATGCAGTGGTAGAGCTTTGAAAATTTATTGCACAGCTGGGGGCACTTAAAGAACTTAATTAACAAGCTCCAGACTTAACATTCTCTCTCTTTAAGGGGAAAAAAATCAGTTAAGGTTTGTCCAATTAAATTTTAGAAGAGTTTGTTGATAAAAAAAAAAAGCTGTGATTGTGAGCTTGCAGTTTAAAAAGAGAAGCTCCAGAATAATGAAAACTTGCAAGCTGATTAATTCAGTGGAAAGCTGTTCTGTGCATAGTTTCCACAAACTCATAAGCACTTGGGCATTTTTAGCCCAAATTTAATTATAGCCTTTGATAATCAGGCTTCGCTCAAAAGAAATCCCCTTCTTCCCATAATACTTGATGATGTAATGCTCTATTAGAACTCTTCCCCCAGCACCAAAAACAAGCCGTCTTCATGTCAATAGGAAAAAAAAGGTGACCTCTCCTCTCAGTTTTACATTTCATGTTCTGCAAACTGATATAGATCATCCAAGGCTGTGTTGGTTTGGAGCTCTTTTTGTTGTGTTGTGGGTTTTTAGGTTTGGGGTTTTTTTAATTCACTACTGACTGAAAACAGCTAATAAAGGCTGAGTTCAAAGCTGTCTATTTCTTAGTGGGGGGGAAAGATGTTATTCTGACATCATTGCTCTGAATGAGCAGCCTGCGGTTCATACAGTATACGCTCCCCTGGAATGACAAATTTTCTGCCTTTTTCTTGAGGGGAATGTTCAGGCAAAAGGAAAAAATGCATAAGAGAAGCAAAGAAAATTCATTTGTATAAGCTGGCCCCCCTACTGTGGAATTTTCAATTATATATATCTAATTATGGCTGTCAGTTGATGAATTGAGAAAAGACATTTTTTGTCCCCCCTCCTTTTTTTGTCTCTTCGTCATCTCTTCTGTTAGAATGATTATAGCACACTTACACAACTAATTGCCTTACTGCTTATTAGTGATACAATTATGCAGGCCAGACTCCTTGTGTGAACAACCATCTGCAGAGAAAAAAAAAGTGACACTATTCAAAACTATCCATAATTTAACCAATGTTATTCCAATGCACTGAGCTCAGACAATTGTTGGGCCTTCATATTTCATACCCACCCTGGAAAAAGAGGGTTGTGGGGTTTTTTCTTTTTTCCTGTCTTTCTCTCTTTTTCTCTGTGCACTGATTCACCTCTTTAGACCCACTGTGAATTGGAAAGAAAGAAAGAGAAAAAAAGTGCTTCATATGTCAACAAAAAGGAGGGAAGTGAAGCATGGCTAATGCCCATTCCTCCTGTGGGCAATTTTTCTTCAAATTTTAAACTAATAGGCATTTTTTTCTGCTTTAGAAACAGTTGAGAAAGTGCAGATGTCCTGACCACAGAAATCTGTGTATGTACATTTCTTGGCTTTTTAATGGTGTTAGAGCAACTGATGTACAACACAGAACAGAGCAGAAAGTTTGCAGTGCCTGTAATTGGTTCTTAGGTGAATGTGCAAGGAATGTCTCTGTTGCAGTTCCCAGAGTGGTAGGTGTTGGAAACCACATAGGTGAAGATTCAGGAGTCAAAACAGAGCTTTGTGTGTTGCTGATTAAGCTAATGTGGAATATTTAAATGTCCTAAACATACTACTTTTAGGTTGTAGCTTAGAGATAATGTCAAAAGGTCTTCCCTAGCACAAGGCAGAGAAGGGCTTTATTTCTGTAATTTACTTCATTTTCTCTGAAATATCAGTCTACTGTTACTACCATTACTGTATTTTCAGAATAAGTAGGTAGAAAGCAAGTTGTTGTGGAAACCAGAATTTGTTTTTCCCTTTAATTCAGTATGATACTACAAAAACATAGGTAGGAAGAAAGAACAAAACTTTGTATCAGTCCTTCCCAACATGTGTTGCAGAAGGCTTGTAATTCCTTTGGTTTACTAGAATGTATCTAACTGTAAAATAGGGAAGAATGTAGATATTTACAATCTGTCTTGGAGATACACTTAAAAGTGTACGGTTCTTATATTTACAGGCTTTTAAAAATATCAGTGACTATGTCAAGGAGAAGCCATCAGATGTCTTGAAAGCGGAAACTGCCCTTTCCTCCTCATCCTTCCCTCTCTGTCTACTACTGTTTGTAATCTGCAGTGCAAATACAGACTGAAGTGTACGTGTGTCTGCATTTGCTTGTACTTGTAGAATTTTTGGGTGCTATCGGTGAGTATTCTGATATAAACATGGATTTGGAGCACTGGATCTTGAAGGCAATGTTTAGAACTTTAGTTGTTCATCCAGATTCATTCAAAGTCTAGTGTCATTTATCTGTAACAATTTTAATGCAGTGCCCTGTTATTGTGAGCATGCTTATTAGAAAAAGAATGAGCTCTATTTGTCTTCAAATAGGAATCCTGCTGGTTTGTTCATGGAGTCTCTGAGGGGTCTCCTTTAATCCCAGTGATTTAAATGCACATTCAAAATTGAGAACTCCAAATTCCTTAAAAATGGTGTACTTTTAATGTCCAATTTAGATGAGGGGGGAGTTACAAATACAGCTTCTCATGATTCTAGCCCTGAACTTCTCAACCTCGAGACCTGTCAGCTATGACAGGAAGGAAGAGAAGCACTGCCTTGCAAATTCATGTTTTGCTTGTGCCTCAATGTCATGTAATGGACCGTTTCTACTTTCAAATTTATTTCTTTTTTTTCCAGGAGATGTATATAAGCAGTTTAATCATGTGAGTCTGCAGTTTGTTTGGTGGTGGTGGTGGTATCTACTGTGGGATTGATTTATCTTCAGTGTAACAATGCAAGCATTCTCAATAATGCCAATAAGAATCTTGCATCAGAGAAGTTGCAGGCTGAGTCATTACTATCTGTTCTCAAAAATAAACATTATTTTTCTGCATTCTGAAATCCCAGCCTAAATCAGAGGAATAATAGTGGACAGGTTTTATTGTTCAGTACCTCACACAACGCATGTATACCAAAACATCTTGAGTTTCTGACTGTAAAATGTACTATTAATACTTCAGGCAGCCTGACCTTCTAAGAAGCTTTACAGATTTCCTTCGTCACTTAAGTATGGATGAAAAAATATCTTTGAGCTGTCTCAGCTGTCTAATAACTGGTGCACTGCTCCCAGCAGTTATGAGTCACGCCTTAAGAGTAGAATAAGATACCAGGTATTTTTGGTACTCTGTGAAGAGAAAAATGGACAATCTAATTATGCAGATTAAAAATAAAAAAAAAAAAGACTTCCTATCAACATGGTATGGTGAAGTGTCTGGAAATAGTCTGGGCAATCACATACCTGAACACTGGAGATCCCAAAACACAGATTAAGACTTTCTGAAGTTATAGCCTATTTAATAGTTCCTGGAACCTTCCCTGTGATGTTATAGAGGTTGTGGCAATAAAAACTGCACTGAACAACAAGGAGAACAAAACCTCTGGTAGTATTTAAAATTGTATCTGCATGCATGCATGCAAGGCAGCTGAAGTATGTGGAGACAGCTTTAATGCGGGTGTATCCCACACTGTGTGCCCTACTTAGCATGCTTCAGAGTTTTTTTGGTTAATTTTTTGTGTGCATGTCAAGACTGTCTTGAAGCAACCTAAGTGAAGTATAAGATGTAACTTAACATAAGCTTATTTATCTGCCAAAGGCACACTCTACAAGTAGATTATTTTCTCTTTACTGGTTTTATCTGTCTTCTTTACCACTCCTAAAAAAACATTCAAAGCATGCACAGGCTTAAAAACCAGAAAATGGTGCCACAAAAGGGCTGAAGATGAGTCAATGGCTGAAGGACTGTTATTTAAACACTATTCTTTACTGCTTTTAAACTTATTCATTATCTGTGCTACTAAAATATTTATTGAATTTAATTCTTAGAGACTATCAGGAAGAATTATCTGTAGAAACCTTTCCATTTGCAAAAAAAAAAATAAGCTAATAGCAAGCAAGCAAAAATCCAAGACTGAGAGGAAAGAGGCAAAGAGTTGCATAAATGCCAGGTACAATTTCAGGTAGCTAAAGGTTTTCCAGAAGAGTTCTCTACTTTAGGAGAGTTCTGTATTTTAGGAACTGTCTGGAAAAGTGGGTAGGGCACACTGACGGCATGGGAAATCATCCTGGTTGGGGTTGCTTGGTTTGTTTTTTAATTTAAAATGTGCACTTACAAAGTTTCTAAAATTTTGATGAATACCTCTGATCACTGAGCTGTTGAGTCAGATAGATGTTGTACTTTCTACCAAGTTTTCATGATCAATGACAGCAGGTATTAGTTTTGTTTCTCATTGAAAAGCAGCATAATTCAATGTCTTAATTTTTTATCAAACAGATGCCTTGTTCCCCACTGAGTCCTGCTGTTAAGGAGGTGTGCTTCTTTCATGAGATCCATTATCATCCAAATGCCTCTTTTTGGATCTCCAGTACCCTGAAATACTGGGATGCTCCAGTACTCCAGTAACTGATATACCTTAATGGTCTTGTCTTTTGAAGAAATCCAGTGGATATGCAGGAAATTAATAAACTCCCTTAGCTGTTACTGTAATTCATATGATTTTAACATGTTTTAGAAGTTGTTGGGGTAATTCCTTTGTAATCCACTTCAAGGTACAGAAACTTTCATTACAGAAATGTTGCATAGTAAGGGATGTCCATTCTCTTCATTTTGACATAGAGTAGAGAACATATGGGAATAATCACAAACCAGTATTTTACTTTCCAATTTCTCCACCTCTATAGATAATAAATTAATAATCCATCAACCACTTTTCACAGTCCTTCTAGCTTCTGGTGCAACAGTGGGAACCAGCCTCAGAAATGCACAGATATTTGCTTCTGTTTCAACTTTGTTCCATGGATTTTGTACTTCTCCGATGGCACCCCACGCACACCAGGTAGCAACTCCAGGTTGCATCCATGGGAAACATGGATAGTTCTGCAGAACTGTCTTCCCCTTATTACTTCTGTGTGTTGTTTGTGAAGATTGGGTACAGAGAAGTCTGTTTTGCCACTTCAATATGAAAAGCTGCTCTCAATATCGATTGGTTCGATATTCGTCTGAACAGAAGTTAAATTAATATTACCTGTAAAATATATATATTTTTTATTATAAAGATTAGCTACTGAAACAAATTTAGCTGTTGACATGGCAATTTTGTCATCACTTCTTCAAAGAGGCCACAGTTACTTTTGATAAGTCAGATATTGTGTTTCTTTTTCTTGTTTTTTATTTTTATGTTGACCAGATCTTATCTGGATACTGACATGATTGTACTAACACAGGGACCTTAAAAACATCGTGAACCATCACCAGTATTAAGGTGGGGGGAAAAAACTTTTAAATCATGACAAGTGAAATAACTTGCTTTGGTTAAGAAATCACTTAGCCTGTCATTATTTTACACAACCAAAAACAGTGCCAGCCATAATCTGCTGCCTTTCAAGTAGGAAAAAATACATTACTTATGCAGAGAATGTTTCTAATGTAACAAAGAGAAGGAATAAAAATGCCTTACAACAGTTTTATTAAAAACAAATTCCCACAGTAAATACATATACACTCTAGTACCATGGTGAAACAGCCAAAGACATCGCTGTTAAGTGCTATGGGAAGTACTTATAAATTACTTGAAATAAAAAACATTGTTGCCTGGACATCAGGGTTGAAATGCTGCAGTTTGTAATAAATTAACACAGAACTTCACTTCCCCTCCTCTAACAAAGCAGCCATTTGTCTGAATAACCCACATTCAGCTGTGAGTTATATTTTCACAACTGCAACTGCATTCATTTGCAAATCATTCTCCAGTTTTAATGCTGAAGTTTTAAATACCTTAAGAACTAATAAATAAAGCAAAGTAGAGCAAACAGTTGGCTTGTAGCCTAAAACTGGCCTAATTTCTGGGGGGTTTTCTTTCTTCTTTTTCCTCTTTCACAGTAATTTTGTACATGTCTGACATTTCTTTAAGCTGTGTTTTGTTTTTAGTCTGAATGTTTTTTCACAATATTTAAATTTAGTGAGAACATTTCATATTAGCAGCAAAACTAAAGACTATAGTTATTCATGTTTGAATATTAAAAAGATTGTAAGGATTTTATTCCTTAACTAGTTTTGAATAATCTTTGAGTTACCTTGAGATTTTTCTGCTGTGAATCACTTTTATCTCTTGAAAACAATTCTCTATTTGTATTGATTCTAAGCTTTATGCAGAAGTTTTACTCTAGAGTATGAGTCTCTCGTTTTCCCAGTTTAATTTTAAATATGAATCACAGTTATTCCACTATAAAAGAATCTGCTTTCAGTACTTATTAGATAAAAATAAAATGCAATATTTTCTGGGTATTTAAATAAACTCTTCAAAGTAGATTCATAGAAGCATTTATTTACAAAATTTGAGTCCTGAAGTTATTTTCCTGGCATTATTGAAGACTGGTTTCTATAGATAGAATCTTAGCCTTTGTTCCACTTACTCATTTTACTTTGAATAAATTCCTGTAGGCATGCCTGAAAAGGTTGGTAGTCATTTTCAGGAAGTGAAATTTAGAGAACAAAGTTCCTTGCAGAGACTACTTGGGTTTAGAATTGATCAAGTTTTCATAAAAGACGTTTTGAAACACTTCTAAAATCTCTTTTCTCCTTTTGTGAGGGTGGCCTATCTGCATGGTGAAGTGTTTCTTAGTGTAAACAGTGTCCCATGAAAAGAAGTATACGACTTTAATGCAAAACCTCTATTTACAAAAATATCTTGTGTTCATATTAGTTAACATTGTACCCACTACTTCAGAACTAAGAGTATCAAGGTCAATTCTTTGAAACTATTTCTTTCAAGTGTAACTGCTTATTTTTAGAAGATTACAGCAGGTTTTGAAGAAAAAGAATTCTGGCTTGAGTTCCTTTCTGTACCTCCTATTCCAAGCCCCCCATTTCCCCAGTTAAATGCGTGTAGATCAACTGCACACAGACCAAACATCTGTGTGCTCAAACTTTGAAATCATTTCTCTGCAGATTTAAACAGATAAGTTGCAGTGTCTTGCTTCACATAACATCTATACAAATGTGAGAGTGAATGAGGCAGTTCTACATTCCTCTTCCTTCCTACCCTCCGTTTAATTTAGAGATAAACTTGTCCTCTTGCTGATCCTATTTAAAGCTATTCTATTTTAACCATCAGTAACAGAAAATTATCTATATTCTGCTGAACTGAAGGGAGAAGGAAAAAAAAATGAAAATATCTATCTGATGAGGTGGGAAAGGAAGAGAATGCACCTTTTGAGATTAGATTATACAGACTGCTTTAGCTGTGGCACAAAACTGCTCCCTGTGACATACATTGTGGAATTGAAGTTGAGTTGAGAAAGTGAGTTCATCTTTGAAACTGAGTTTATAAGTATAATGCTACAACTTCTCTGGCATTTCCGCAGCCACTCTTTTGAAGAAACTGTCTGCAACTCTTCAACTAACAGATTCTTTTTCTTTCTTTCTTTCTTTCTTTCTTTCTTTCTTTTTCTTTCTTTTTTCATTTATTTCTTTTTTATTAGGCAAAAATAATCTGTTTAACCATCCATCCTACAGCCTCGCCTCCAGTTATATTCCAGTCTGTCTTAAGCAGGCAGCATTTTTTTCCTGAAGAAAGTGGAGGGTATGCAGGTACCCTCCTACATCCACATAGCACAGACCTCTGCGTAGTGGGGCAACCTGCCATTTGAACTGAGTAGCATTTTAACGTGTGCAGCAGTAATGTGTGATACAATTATTAGGCATATTCTACACAGTCAAGCCTTGCTTACCTAATAAACCCAAGCAATTCTATCAATTCAAATTCTTTGAAAATATGTAAAGGCTCATCTATGAAATTTGCAAGAAGTTTTCCTATTGCCTATGGACAGTTACTGAGAGGAATAAAGCCCTTGATGTGTACCTTTCATAAGTCCTTAGCAATCAATAATTTAGAGTTATCAAATTGCAAGTACATTCTCCTTATGCATGTGAATTTTCATAACAACCAAAAATTAGTTCCTTTTATTTGAGAGAGATTTGTATGAGGATAAAAAAGATTGGGGTTAAGATTAAGAGGTAATGATGTGACAGGCTTTAACTAAGACAAAATCACTTCTCTAGTTAGCAGAGTAATTTCAGCAATACATCTTCTGTAATTTTTTTAATCACTTAGTGATTACTTGTGTGGTGCTATTTGATTCATTGGCCATCAGTACCTGATTAAGATTCTATGCTTAGGCGATCATTACTTTTCAACAGGCCACCCATATGGTGTTAGTGTTGAGCCAGTGCAAATCCCTCAGCTTAGCACTGTATATTCTGTTAAAGAAGACTACGTGAAATGCTGACATTAGCATATGTTCTCCTCTTATTCCAGTGACCTTTATCCATGGCATTACACTAACACTGGATCTTTGGAGTTGGTCCAGTAAGAAATTGGGTTGAAATGATAAAATTAGCCATCTGTCTATTAAAAACTTTACTGAGCCAGCAAGTTGGAACAAATGAGCACAATGATGCAATGAAATGTAACTGTCAGGTATTAGGTTTACTTCGGGTTTGATTTTCTGTGTTTTTTCTCTCAACTATAAATGGACTTTATTTCCATAAGCTTTTCACTCTCATTTCTTAAGACAGTACATGTATACTTGATGTTGAGTCTCTGTGTTTAAATTTATCGGTATGAATTTTTCTTTCTGTATGTTATTACCACTTGATATTCTGAGTCTCCCTCTGATCACTAATGAGAGAAGTTTTAAAAAGTGAAATTAATTATATTGACTTGATATTGGTAATATTTTAGTTAGTGATGTCTGAGTTGTTTTCTTCTCAGTCCAGTTACTGTGATTTTGATTCTAGAAGTGCTGGTGAAATATATAGCTTAAAACAGGGTTGGGATAGTGATAATTAGTTGCTCAAGAGCTACAATTTCCAAGAGCTTGAATATTTTCCCTCTTCGACTGCAAGGTCTCTGTTAAAAATAGGAACTACAGTAGCTTGGGCTACAAAGAGCATAGTAGAGAATTTTTGAAAAATAATTCATTTACTAATTAACAAAATGGTGTTTGTTTATTTACAGTATATAAAATGCTTCTATCAGGAAACAGCCTGCTAATACTCTGCCACTACCCTGCTGTGCTGACAGCAGAACATCTGCAGTTTAATTTAATACATTTACTAAATGAAGTGGGTAAATAAAGGGATGCTGAACAGCTACTTCCCAGCCTCTGATATTTTTGCTTTTCTCTGGAGGTCAGAAGCACTGATGAATGACTCCTCATCTTCCCCTTTGCTGCTGTTTCAAGAGGCTTCCATGTGCCAGCACTGTTCCAAAGGGTGCCGTGTTCCAATTGTGATTGATGAAATTACACTGGCCGATAATACCTCACTTTGTCTGCTCATCAATCTCTTTAAATGCTCTGTATGTTATTGTCAGGGATTATTTTACTCAGAATATTATTTTATGCCTTTCCAAATGTATTTTTTTGAGTCACTCTTGGTTCCTCATCCTGTTCCAGGCTTTATGCAGGTAGATGATAAACCCAGAGTAAGAAAAAGATTTGGGTTAATACCCTACTGAAAGGTGGATATTTTATCAAATATGGTACTTGAAACAAAGGTGTCTTTAAAATGTTAATCTTTGCCTCATTGTTTTTAACCCAAATCCAGTTTACCACATGAATATCAGAAAACAGCTGTAACAGAAGCATGGAATTGAGTACTTAACGTGGAATAGAAGTACTTAAGCCAGTGCTTCTTGCTAAAAAAACTCATGAATTTATGGCTTGAGTCACAGATTTATAGAACATTATTCATGAGCTCTAGGACAAAGCATAGAAGAGAATGCAAATTTCCTCTTTTTCAGTCAGGTGTGTTAACCAAAATTCCACTCCTATTATTAAGTGTTCAAGTATTTTTCATGGAACAGTTGAAATGCCTGTTTATCTAAGACTGGGCTCTTTCTATTATACTTTAAAATAAGCCTGTAATTCATTCTAAAGACAATTGTTTGTAAACTTTGCCTATTTTCCATATGAAATTCAATTCTATATCCAGAGGTTTTACAGGGAAAACCCCAGTACTTCCCTTAAAACTGGTAATGGAATGGTGGGTATGAGAATGACCTTCATTTAGATGAGCTCCTGGTAACTGGTTTATTTAGCGACTGCATAGCTCTCATTTGTGGATTTCAAGGTTAGGATTTACTTAGAAGAGTCCTTGCCTCAAGTTCCTCTTTCACCGCCATGTGGATGAGTTGCGGTATCCTGATGTTAATTCCGTGTTTTAATGGCAGCATACCTTAAATGGATGCTGAAAATACTGTTCTGTAGATACTAAGTGGATTAAGCCAAGCATGTATGTGTTTGCAATAATAGTGATTAAAAAAAAATGAATCTATTGGAATACACCAAATCTGATTCTGAAAGTGAGTTAGTGTGTTAACGCCTCCTTCTCCTCCCTCCCATTAAACAAGGAATTTAGCAGGCTTCCAAAAGAGGTCCCTGATCTAGATAGATGGTGAGCAGGATGAAAGGCAGTACTTTTCCATAACTAATGCTAATCTGTTTAAGTGTCATAAGTAGTATTGGAATAATTAAAGAGTATATATTGTATAAAAAAATACATTGGTTGTAACCAACAGCTGGTGATTAATCCTTGTGTGCTTCCAGAGGTGTGGGGGCTTTACTTTTGAGGCTGAACTGAGAAGAAGAGACAGCACCAACACCTTCATTCTTGCTTCTTTAAGATTCCACTACAAGAACTCACCTTTATATTTAATATATTAAGATCTCATGCACAATAATTTTCTAGGAGGCCCAGTGAATCAGACCTCCCACAAGCATGGTCTTTCCTCTGCCTGCCACCACCTACACCCCTGCCCCAGGCAGTTTGGTCCCTTGGACACAGCAGTGATTCCATCAAGTTTACTACTAGGGCAGTGCCCTATATTGACTTATTACATGTGGAACTTGCCAGAAAATGAACAGCACCATGAATGAAATAGAGTGTTTAGTAAGGACATCTATTCTCTTGCTAGAGCATCTGTTTGTCAGAGCAAAAATAAAAATTATTTATTAGCAAAAACTGACGTTTACATATTCATACCAAGGAAACTATTTAATTCAGACTCTCTTGTGTGCACACACATACCTATATCAAAGATTCTCCAAAACATGCATATGAATTCTTTTTTATTTTAAGGGAGTACATAAAAGTTTTCTAACCATACTTTGAACTTATTCATAAGATTTTATGTGTCTACCTGGAGCAGATTTGAAATTGCTTTTTATAAAATATGCTGCATTTATAAAATGCTTTTTTGGATGCCTTTTTATTTTTCAGGGTTTTTATCAGCCCCAACTCTAGATTTCATAGAGCCCGGGGAATTTACAAAGGAGCCAACTTGGAGTAAAATTAAGTCACAGATATTGTACATACAATAGTCTGTCTGCTGACGCCAAGGCTCTCTTTGCTCTTCCACTAATAAAAGCCAGTAACAGTCTGATCTTTTGCATCAAAGACAGTGTTTATGAAGTGGCCTGTATCGTTATCTTAACATATGCATATAATTCCTGCATTAAAAGCTTGAGGAGAATTATGAATCAACATTTCATAGTAAATTGTACACAGATTTGAGGACTGAAATATATTTCATTCATGAATACTGGATCTTCGAAATAGGAGCACCCGTGAAACAGGCTTCCCTCTGACAAATGATATTTACTTGCCTGATTGACCTTTTCTCTGTGTGTGTGTCCAGTATTTTAAAATTTTAAATAATAATATTCCTCAGTTTTCCTGTTCACTGATTTTGGGATATTTGATTCAAATTTAAGTGGGCTCCAGCTCTTTGCATAAACAGCTTTCAGCTTGGAGTCCTCTGATTATCAGTAGGAAAAAAAAAAAAAGAGCTGACTGCAGGCGAGTACAAGGCTTGTAGTACAAGGCTTGGGGTCACTTGACTCCCCCTTGAAACCAAGATCTCATGTCCAGTTGGGAATGTTCAGTCTGGCTGGCAATCTACATTATCATGAGGTTCTTGAGTGTGGACTGTGGTCTAGGCAAACTGTGTCATGGTTGGACCCAACTCCTAGCTTAACTCAAGAGTCCTCCTGTCCCTTATTTATATGGTCAATGTGCATGGTCCAAGCTTGCCATGGGAGGGAACTTTGGGAACAGACTGTCAGGGAGCAGCCAGCCAGCTTCAGCTGCAGGATCCTGAGGAGAATGGGGCTAAGAGTGGTCAGAGCAGTGGCACTGTCTCTATCCACAGTTTTCTTGGGCACTCCCTGTGTTGGAGCAGCCCAGGATCAGGATCAGAAGGGACACAGGTAAAGCTTGTGCTGTGAAGTGAATTGTGTGTTTCAGGTGTTTTCTGTCCATGTAGGTGGTTTGCCTGTGGGTATCTAACATATCACCGCCTTCGGAGAACCGTTGGTTTGAAAATGATTCTATGAATGACAGAAAAAAAGGAAATGTATTTTATTTCAAATATTATTTTTGTTCTTCCATGATGAATCTCTAAAACACACAGTCCAATGGGCTTTATTCTCTGGATACTTTAAGTTACAGTAGATGTCTGGATGACATCTCTTTGTATTTTTTCCTGATATATACCAATTCACTGAGCACTATGATTCTTGGCACCTAAAAGTAGCAATGAATTCAGGTTAAATTTGGTGAACATATTCAGGTAAAAAAAAAAAAGTTGAAATATCAAAATGTTGAGTAAATTCTCTGGTATATTCAAAACCAAGATTTGCCTGGCTGTGTCAAAATATATGAGAACATGTAATTTTTTTTTTAATTGAAGTGGGTAGATGGTGTTACAGTACATACAGGAGCAATATCTGTGAGGAACTGAAGTAAATGGCAAGGAGGCATTTCAGCTAGGCCTAACCTAGAGCAAAGTCTTTGAGCTTTCACCTCATACTTCTCCAGATTGTCCATGGTTCTTGGAATTGAATCTGTCTCCCTCCCTCTCTTCATGTATTGATTCCTGTATTTCCAACCTGCAGAAGCTTTTATCTTTTGGGGTTTGGAATTTGTTTGTTTGTTTGTTTGTTGGCGAAGAACTTTTTTTTAACCTGGATAGTAAAAAAATTGACACAAATCCTAAAGTTTTTTTCTGGATTTTTTTTTTTTTAAGTGTCAAGCAAGACAGCTGCAGCTAAAAGAATTCAAAATGTATTTATTTGAAATTGTAGTTTGAATTGAAGGTGGAATTGAACTAATGTTTTGGTAAGCTTGATCTTTGTTTACTTTGATAATCACAATGTATAAATAAGTTATTTTATAATAGGCTTCAATGTAGATCAATTTTGAAATTATATACTCATTTATAGTCACAAATATGGTAACTGCTGAACAAGTTTGGCAGTGATTTCAGAAAAACCTTCCAGAAACTTTAATATTTTTGCCAGAGTTCTGCAAGATCTCCAAGCACTTGCCTTTGCCAAAAGGGTGCATCAAGCAGCACAGGACAAATTCAAATTAAGAGAAATTAATGTTCATGAGAAAAAAAAAAATCTGTCTTTTACATTTCTCTTTGCAAAATATTGAATTGGGAATCTTTTATGAACAAGGGGAGCAGAGGAATAAATCTAGGAAATGTATGTTGCTCCCTGAAGTATAGCAAAATATCTACCCTTGAGTGTGTTTCCCAGCTAATTTCTAGCTTAGAGTTATTGGGCTATCAGCATTTACTGAAATGATCCAGTATGTAATTAACTGTTTCAGTGTATGATCTATCTTAGTTCTTTCACTTTTATCGTGGTAAATGAAGTATTTTTCCCTAGAATAATTTTAAAAATATACCTACATGTAGAGGGGATGACTTTGATCACTTATTGGTACATATTTAGTATACAACTTCACAAAGTACTTAAAATTGCATCTGGTATTCCTGTTTCATAGCTCATGTTATAGTTTACTTATGTCTTAGTCATTTGCATCAATTAAATTGAATTGGAATATTTTTCTCCTCCTACTTTAGCCCTTCATCTTCAGCTGTCAACATGCATATGCCAGTCAGCAGTGTAGCTGTCAAAGCTGACATCAACATCTGTACTTGTATTTTTCTGGTGTCTGTATCTGTCTTAATTTTGAGGATTTCTTAATGTTTCTCTTGCTGCTAGTAAAAGGATTTACAAAAAATGTAGTTTCTACTGTCCCCATCTCTAGGGGCCAGTGGAAATTCACTGTAGAAACCTAACTTCAGCAGAGTTACTGTATTCCCATAATTAGGGTCAGATTCTGGAGGGTTATAAGTAGTTTTTTCCTTGCCATCAAGAAATCCTACCTTCACTGAGGTTAGTAAAAAAAGGCTTATTTCAATTTAGCCAGTTGTTCCATAATTTCATATTCTCTGTAATTCAGCTAAGACAAGAACTGTGATATTTCCTCTGAAAAGTAAAATTGGAGAGCATGGGGATAGTCAAAGTTGTTTACAGAAATCTTCATAGTAGTGCTGAAATCAAGTTGCAAGAACATTATTGCACAAAATATATCCAAGCCACTGAAATGAAAAACTTCCTCCTTTGCTTGAATGGGTGCAGTATTTGTGTGCTTTCCATATCATTGAATAAAAAATGAAACATTTCAAATTTAAAATTCTTCATATACAGATTAGGAGAATGTACAAATTAGGAGAAAACACTGCAGTAAAGCTTTTATAAATAAATAAAAAGCACCTAATTTTCAGAGCAAATGAGAGCGTATGATGAGTGATGTGCTCCTAATGAGTCCTGAAAAGCTTCCAGTGTAAATAAACAGATGGTAAAAATACTTAAGTTACAAATTTTTCAAACCACAAGTACCTAAGTCACAGGTCTGTGAGACAGACTTCAAAGAAGAACTTTGCATCCAGCTTTTCCATGGTGTAAACATTTTCTTCCTCTTCAGAGGGAGATAATAAATTGGTACTTACTTCACACAGGAAGGTTGTGAAATTTATTGAATACCTTGGGTTTTGAAACCTGATGGGTTCTCTGGTATAAAAGGTGTTAGTAATGCAACAAGCGTGATGTGAGGATTTGCCAGAAGAAATTAACTTCAAATTAAAAAAACTGCAAAAGCAAATTGTGTTCGTGTGAGCTCTGGATTCAGGGATTATCTTATTGGCCTCCAGAGACATGTGGTTGCTGTAGAAATGTGTTGGGAGACATATATTTGTGTGAAATGCATCTCACTGTATGTATTAATCTCTGAGTTACTTCATGGTTTCATTCTACGGTAGCTCATAGAAAAGCCATGCTTCAGAAAATAAAGGCAACATCTGGGAGATACAGATACATTTTGTTGAATAGTTAGATCTGTGTTGATCCTCAATGTGAAGTGAAAATTGAAAGGAGTTTTATTATGATTTAGGAATCACACAGAATTGTCTCTAAATGTCAGGGTAGTTTAGATGGTGCTCAAATCAGTACTCCACTGAAGTCTTTCAGGGGCAAGCTGATAAACCCATGTTGATTACACAACATGTCCGTATGTTCAACTATGCCTATCATGTTTACATAATAATATCATATGTTCTGAGACGTTATTTCTGGGGTTTAGCATGTTTCATGTTTTGATCCAGAAATAAATCAAGAAAGTCAAATAGGGTTTTGTTTCTATTTGCAGGACTGAGCCCTCAGTCTTATGCTGTGGTGGATCAGCAAACACTGGTTTACTCATTTTCCTAGTAGAAACTAGAGTCTCTCTCAGTTACGGGAAAGAAATTAGTTTTTAATTTAGTCTTAGCCAAAGGTGATTTCTCAAGAAATCTTTCTCATATGTTTTTTACAAGGTCTTGTGTTTGACATTTCCACTAGAAAAAAATGGGAGTAGGTAGCAGTTTCAGACACTCAGTAGTTGTTTAGATTGCTGTTTTGACCTGGTTGTTCTATACATCAGATTAATTTTGTACCTAGTGCTTTAGCCAAAATCAGAAATGAGTGATGTGCATCTAATAAACTTCCTATTTGTCTTGATTTGTTGAGCTAATCTCAATGATGCTTAGTTTCAGAAGAGTCCAAATAAATCCCAGGGCAGAAAAGCAAATTTCTTTCATGGTGATAGGACAAGAATATGCTTTTTCTCTTTCCAGGAGGCTGGTATGTGAGCATATGAGACTCTTTCTAGCTTCATGGAAATGGCAGAGTTTAGCTACTTTGAATTTACATGTTGGGTATCCTGAATGGATCAGATCCTGTCTGCTTCTGAATCCAATTCCAGGCTTTCAGATCTGCTCTTGGTGCTGATGAGTTCCCACCATTGCACTTCAGAAACATTTGTGCTTCACTTCTCTCACAACCACACACCCCAAACAGCCTGTTGTAAATGATTCTGCAGCATCTTTGGCTCCCAGCAGGAAAACTCTCTGAATTACTCCTGGTAATAGCTTCAAATCTGCAGCCCCGACAGGTATTTTTAGGTCTGTCTTGAAGAGATATCAGCTTCCATGCACTTCAACTTCTTTGTCTGGAGTCACTGCAGCTCCAGACGTATCACTGGAGGGGGATGTAATTGTGGTCTCATGCATTCTCAATCCACCCACCCATCTCAGCTGCCTTAAGGAGCCTCCTGCTGTGCTACAGGGAGCATTTAGAGCCTTTCTGAGCAAAACAAGATCGTGCTGGGGGCTATGCCTGAATTTAAGGACTACCTTGGAAGGAGGAGGAGTGAAGATATGTTGTGAAATCTCTTCTTTAGAACAATATGACTTATAACAGTGGAACACGTCAAGCTATTAATTTCATTGGAAGTGTATGATTTACACTGCTTATCGTTCTGGAATGTAGAATTCTCAGTATTTTCTGTCATTATAGCACAAGTAGTGGGTTGTTATAGGGATGATTAATAGTATAATATAGGTCTGAACTGTACTGTTATAAAAGTGAGTAGGATTTGGTGAGAAGTAGGAAATAATCTGGTAAGCAGCATCATAAATGTTCAAAGAGATTTTACCAAGAAGGGCAAGAGTGAGGAGGAGCAAAGCCCCTTCCACTGCTCCATTTAGATCAAGTTGTGCCCACACGAGAACACCAGAGCATTTATTCCCAGAAATAATCCCTTTGAACTCAGTAGAGCTGGTAACTGAAGTTCTGTGTACAGGCTGCATGCAGCTTCACTGGGCAGCTGCTGGTAAGCTCATGCAGTTTCAGATTTTTCCTTTCAACAACTTCTAGATGCTTTATAGATGATTCCCAATAAAATGGCAAAGGAGGAGGAAGGAAGAGCTAATAAGGGGGTTGGGAAGTCTAGAAAGGAGACCAAGATAGGAGGTTTTGTTTTTATTTTTTCTTATTTTTGCTACTATTGTGCAGCCCAAAGGATAAAATTAGCAAGACTGAAAATTTTTCAACTTGTGCCTTATTCCCACATCTGAAATATAACTTTTAATCTTCTATAGCTGTTGAAAGATGTGGCTCTGGCTGGCTTCTTGCTTCTAATCAATGAATAAAGTACAAATACCACCAAGTCTGTCTTTCATCATGCAAGTGAGAAATCGGTATGGTCACTCAAACACATCTTACCAGAGAGCAGCTGGGATATGCTCCGTGCTTTGGCAAACTGAAGTTTTTTTAACTGCTGGAATAGAACTGATTGAATTGTTGGCTTTTTGCAATACAAGTTTTTATGACTTCTTCTAATATAAAACAGAAGATAAAGGGGAAACAATGCAAAATAATATATCAATGGCAGATAATATTAACGTGAAAGAATATTCTATTGCATAGTTTCAAGAAATATTTCAGACTAGTTGAAAAGCCTTTCCATCAATTTATATTATATTTGAAGAAAGCAGTATTAGAGTCAGGAAAATATCAACTTTAAGTCAATGCACTTAATATAGACAGCAGATGGACAATAATGTGAATAAATTTTTCTGAAGAATGTAATGTATAAAAATCCATCTCATTATTTATATCAACTCTGTGTCAATCAAATAAGGCTGATCACTTGTTGGAACAGTATATTAAAATAGGGAAAATGCACAAACATAAGATAAGCTAGTAAACTAAAGTGATAAAAGAATAATATGTATTTTTCCAATATGGAAAATGTAATAAATTTATGTCTTTAGATGTTTTTAGAGCTACAGCCTCAAAACAAAAGCAAACAGCAATAGCAACCTCAAGCATGTCTTACATAGGTTGGAAGTAGTCTGTTATAACTGAAACAGAACTATTTTTGTCAGGAAGTATTCTGCAGAAACGAAAACATACAAAAACAATTGAAAGAAAATATTTGCTCAGGTAAATGAGTTCATACTCGTTGGACGAACAATTGATTTTATTTAGCTTGATTTGCGCAAGTGCACATAGAGAAATGGAATTATGTCTATCAAAGTTTCTTGCAGAAATAGCACATAAGCAAAACTGGGGGAAAAAAATCAAGTAATTTAGTGTCAAAGAATATTTTCAGCAATAGAAGTACCTAAAAAGAAAAACTATATTCCTATTTGAAGATAAGGTAACATCTACTTCCTACTGAAGTAAATTGCCTCCATACAGAAGCCCACTCTGCTCAATGTTAATCTTTCAATATGTTTCTATGGGCTTTAGTTAGGCCATAATTTTCAGTTTGTCTTTCAGCAACTGGTCCTTTTTAGTTCCTTCTGGGCTCACTTTATAAAGGTTTTACAAATTTAAACTGGAAAGAAAGCATTTGTTTAGATCCCCCCTTTATGGCAGTTCAGATCAAAACCCAGATTCAGCTTTAGTTCTGAACTGCCCCAGTCGTTGCAGGGCTCTTTGCTGGGTCAGGGGAGCCAAGACTCCCAGCTTTGATCTACTGTGGCTTTAGCTGGATGAGTCCCAACTTCAGCCAGGACACAAATGTGGAGGAAGACTCTCAGGGGAGCTGCAGTTAAGGCTAACAAAAAGTCACCATCATGTCAGTGAGAATATGTCTTGTTCTTCATGGTTTGTCCCTTTAATATCTTCACTTTGTAAGGTCTCCCAGGCACTGATTTGTGTGGGTGTATGTGAGATTAGAGGGGGTAGTCACTGCAGTAATGCAAATAATATTAACACAAGATTTAAAGTATAAAACTATGCTGTGATATGGATTTGGGGAATTTAAAAACAATGCCAAAGAATACCCTTAAATTACTCCTCTAATAGTACATCAGTGGTTACATGCAATATAGACTGTGTAAATGCACATTTTGTTCTCCTTTGCATGAATTTAAATCTAATGCAAAATTGACAGATCCATTCATGCCCATGAAATTAAATCCTAAAAGGTTAGTATAAGCACTAGGTTTAGTGATCACTGCACAATATAATTAAAAGATGATGTTACTTGAATATCAGACTTTCTGTATGTATGTTTATTTGGAGTTTTTAATTGAAAATAAACAAAATCAGAAGTGCGAAAAAAAAAGTAGAAAAGATGTGTGAAATATAATGATAATGGTTGACTTCTAAACAGCCAAGGAAATTATAGTCATCTTATGAGTGGGACAGGAACAAACACCTCTTAATTGCACTTCATTATAACGTACCTTTCTCTTCTCAGTTGTATATATTAATTATAAAAATCATGTTTCAGAGACGAAAAGCTGTACAATAGGGTTTTTTTTCTGTTCCCTCCCTCCCTTGTGCTGTCTGCGGCAGGATGGAAGAACAATATCAACTGTCATCCACAGGAAGAGCTTAAGAGCTTTCAAAGACAAATCATAAAAAGAATGAAAGGCTATTATAAAAAAAAGGAGGAAAATGCTTTGATTTCACAGATTTGCTACTTATTAATGTTTAAGGTTCTCTCTTTTTAAAAATATCTTCTCATATTGTTTTGTATGTGTTCTGTGCAAGTACATCACTTTTTGATGACTATATCACATGACGTGGATTACGTAAACCATTATTAAAGGATGGAGGTTGAGGGGATAAGATAGGGGGAAAGACACTGTAGCAGCCCTCCAGCTCTGTATCAGTTCTTCAGATAAATTGTAGAAAACTTCGACATTAATTTTATGATACAAAGAGACACTGTCTTTTGAGTTTTGGGGGTTTTTTTCCATTCCATTTCATTAATGTGTTTCACTGGATCAATACTTAGAGACCTTTGAAAGTAAGGACATAATTGTCTTAATTTTTTCTGTTATCCTGTTTTTCTGTGGCTGCCAATTGCTTCCTTGGTTTGGATTTTCAGTTGTCCTGCTTCCTGTATGATTAGCCAACATGTTTCCTTAAAGCATGCCTTCCTGCTTATAAAGCTGAATAGTCTCACTAGTTTTGTTGAATCTAGGAGCTACCTTAGTGAGGAAGTTTTTGTGACTGCTGGGGCAATTATCTGGTTACACTGGTTTTTGTTATCTATGCTCTTGAAGGTTTTCCCATTCATTCCATTCTTTTCCATTTCACCCTAAACTTTTCCTGAAACCAGTGTCTGTGATGTTGGGTGTCTCAGATGCTTTCTAAGGCTTATATTTTGTTTCTCCTGAGCCTGACAGCATCTCCTGCATCTCTGGGGATCTTACAGATGCAATGTCTCTGTCAGACACAACCCATGGCTCTTTGTTGCATGCATGGCCTATTGATAGCAGCTGAAAACCTACTGTTGTATGTATTGTATGTATAACAAACATATTCTTGCAGGTGAAAATATTAAACCAGTGAACTGTATTTCATTAGTAACTATGGCTGTCAATGCTTCCTGAAAGGGTAGGTGCTCACAGAGATACAGGTGCTTAGATTATGCTGTGTGGTTTTCTGTATTTGCCTTCCAGACTTTTAAACTGCATCTCCTTCAGGGAATATAGAAGAGGAAAACTATTCCTATCCAAATGGTAATTTTGCTACTTTGGTGCATTCCTGGAGGTGGATGCTGGCTTCTGTCAGTTGAAGTTTTCCTGATAATATAATCAGATTTTGGCGGTTGCTTTTTCAGATAGATAAGTCCTCCCAAAGCTGCAAGAGCCTTTACTAGACCTTATGCTAGTTCTGGTGCAAGGGAAATGTTCCAAATAAGAGAACTTGAGGTTTATTAAATTTAAAGTGGATCTAAAAGAGGTATGAAGGAGATAGGTACTGTCTATAGGTACTATGCTCAGAATACAAACTTTTACTTTACTGTTTATTGTTATACTGATGAATTCCTTTTTTTTTTTTTTTTTAATCTAACCCCTGCCCCATGCAAAAAAATCCCCACTGGTTATTAGTTAAAATGGTGATAACTATAAAAGCTAGGACTGCTTTTCCTCTTTCATGAATAGTAGCTGGAATGTTGTTTAAATGGATTGGTCAATTCAATACAAATAAACAATAGAAAAGAAAGATGATTTTTTTAGAGGGTTGCTCTAAATTGCAAGGAGGAATCGTCTGGCTGACAGGCCATCCTTAGAGAACAGCAAGTACATTCTCTCTTTTCTTCTCTATCATGTGAAGTTCCATAAAGCAGCATATGCTCCTCTGAATGCATTTTCTTCATTCTTTCTACTATAAACTTTGGTCTGTATTATATGTCAGAGTAATTCAAAGACACAACAGAATCAATGGAAACTCTGCACTCCTCTCTGTTATAATGTCATTTGTGAAGTAGTTTAACCATTAACATGTGTAGAGTCACCTAACTACATGAAGCATAATCACATGATACAGTTTTTTTCCTGAGGAAATATTAACTTTAAGCTGGGATAACCAAGTTCCCAGAATTCACATAAAAACATAATAAAGTTAATATTAAATAAAAGACTTGTGCAAGCTTTTATTTTTTACAATATGTGCTGATGTGTCCCTGGTTTAATCATTTTTTTTTTTGCGATTAATGAATTATTCACCTTGAGGATCAAAGTTTGATTCATATCTCATTAAAAATTGGAAGAAATCATCTGTTTAGAAAATAAAAGAAGGCTGCTTTGTGTGTTACCCAATACTATGAATTTAGCCAAAAACACACTTAGCAATATGACAGGGAATTGAAGCTGAGAGGATGTGGGTAAGCTTTAATTATGACACAAGTGGTATCAAACCTCAGAGTGGAAGTCTTGGAGTATAAATTGTGATAATTCAAAGCATGAAAAATTATCTTTTTTCATGATGTACTATGTTTTATCATAAATATTGACTTATGCAGCTGAACTAAAAAATTTAACATGTGAAATACTTCAATTTACTTTCAATGTACTTTTAAGTTAAAATTAAATACATTCATAAAGAGAAACAGCTGAAAATGTGACCAAGTTCCTTTTTTAAAAGAAGATGTGCAATTGTGCAAGTTCAGAGTTTATATTTCACTAGGGGTATAGCCATTTCTGTGACACTTCACCTACATAAAGTATTATTAGGTAACAGATCTTTAGAAAGATCTGAAGTAAACTGCAACAGTAATGAAAGTATCTGTGTTTAAATTCAGAGCACAAAACTATTTGTATCGATGATATAAATGTATCAATCTTAATGCGTTGGGTTTTTCCTGATCACACAGTAAGGATTATTTTGTAAAGATCTGTGTTGGAGTGTGAGCAGGTACATTTGCAGGAAGCATTATTTGTAAGAAGAGCCCCGCTAAAATGGGAAGGTTTTCATGTGCCAGTGACCTGCGATCTACAATGCTGTATCTTTTCATTTTTAGAGGAGAAACACAGTCTGAAGATTGTCTGGAATGGATAGATAATAGTTAATTTGGTAGCCTAGGCATTCACTGTGCGATATCAAACAATCTTTTGTGACAAAATGGTTTTATTACGATGATAGATGGATGACCATTCTGCTGTTGTCACTGGATGACAGAAAATTGTTTATGACCTAGAACAGTGATATAACAGAATTATTGATGAAGTATTAGTGAAAAATTTGTAGCAAAATTCAACTCTCGACACATATTTAGGTCTCCAATGAAGAGTGAGGGAGCAGGTTTTAAATGTTAGTTCTGGCCTGTGCTACATTTAACTTTCTTAGAATAATTCTTCAGTGGTAATGATGCATGAGCTACAGGATGACCAGTTGAAAAACACAGTGCAAAACCAGACTGTGTAAGGTGAGTGGCAGTTAATGCAATAATTCAAAATGTGTCTCTCCAGAGAAGTGTGTTGCTGTTCTCCTGGTGGAAGAAATCTTTCTGTCTCTTGTTTCTTCATTTACTAATGGAAAAGTGGGAAATTAGTTACTTATGTTAGGTAAAGTCTTGCAAGCAGAGGATTACATAATTCAAATTGATTCTAGTTGCATTAGCATGCTATAGTAATATAAGAATGAGAGAATTTTATAGTTAATTCACTTTCCTTTGAAATTTTCTTGATTACTTGATGTATAACTTGGCATTATAATCTCCAACTTAGAGAAGTTTGAGAACTTTTGAAAAAAATGTTAATTTTCTGGTTCAGTGAGTTTATTGCTGTTCATGTAAACTCTCCATGCTTTACTTGGATTTTACATTTCATAACTCTTTGTGGCGTGTTTCGTTCAGGCTGGTTCACCTTGATATTGACATCACAGAGTTCAATGACTTCTGTATGGTTTGTTTCCCCACTTAAAAATAATATATCTCTGAGAATTGAGTGATCTTTGTCCTTTGGTTTGCTTAATATTGTTGGTTTATGTTTTTCTTATTTGTTCAGAACTATTTGTACTTGTATTATTAATCTATAACTAAATGTTATCCTCTGTGTTCATCCTGCTGACGATACCTGGAATCAGACCAAAGCTCTTTTCCTTAAAATTGTGCAAAGCATGTTCTTTGTCACTTTCTTCTTCACTTATGATCTTTTTGGAATCCTGTCAGAAGGGGGAAATATTAGTACAGAGCAGTATCAGTATCTATGGTAGTTCCATCTTTTTACAGCCTTGGATATCCTGCCTAAACAAAGGCTTAGTGACAGAATTGTCTGTCTGTCTGCCTCCATAGCAATGTATCAAGCTAAGAATCTGGACCATCACTTGAACAATTACAGTTTGATATGAGCTATGGCCAGTCACTGTGAGCTATGAACTCACTGTGTAAATACCAGCAAACATTCCTAAGGAGCTATCCTGTGACACAAGGAACTGGTGAGGAAGTGAACCCAAAGGCACTGTGCCATCTCCAGGTCCCTCAGAAGGGGCACCTCAGCATGGTCGCACAGCCTGAACACTTGGCCTGTCTGTGGCACTGGCTTGGCTGGAGCAGGGGAAAATCCTTCCAATGAACCCTTCCTTCAGAGTCATTGCTAGAGTCTAAGTTGTGCACAGTCTGGATCTCAGGTTTGACCCACTCAAGTTGTACAAAAGATTTCAGTCTTAGGAGTTGTTTGAAAGTTTGTACCACATTGACCTAAAAGGAAAATAAACAAGACATAAGGAAGCTTTAGTTTGGGTTAAAACTTCAGATTTAGAGGCTGTCTGCTGTTCTGAAAGGTTGAACAAATGAAAGTGAAAAATATTCTTATCATAGGTAGACTGAGTTCTTCACGAGCCTCATAGCTTCTCTGCTGGTACTGTCACTGCAACTTGTGCTATTGTTAAAAACAGCCTTAAATGAGACAGTTTTAGGATGGATTTCTGTGTAGAGGTAGAGATCTATATGATGAAAAAATGCAAGATTCTTAATGAGCATGTAGCAGTTTGATGTTAGTCACACAGTGTTTTCCTTTTCCTTTTCACTGTGATAGTGTGTGACAGATGGTATAAAACAGAGCACCTCAGCTTCCTAAAAAATTCATCCACTTGTGAACATCTGGAAGCACAGAATGCTGAAAAAATAGAGGTTGTGTGCAGTTTTCAAACAACTGGGAGGGCACACACTCTTGTAAGTCTGCTTCATTGGCTGCAAGTGTGCCATGCTATTGGTGGGCTTTTTAAACTCAGGCAAAATTTCACCCGCCATCAAACAGAGTTTTTCTAAGTAACCTGTATTACCTAATCTTTAAAGACAGTACATTGACTTGAAGTGAGGACTTTCTGATGTTATTGCTCAGATTTCCATCTTAGAAATTAAATATAAATAAGCATGAATCTACGCCAATGTAAATGTTGGAGGTTCTTTATGGATAAAGATTCTGCATATTTTTTTTCTAACGGTTGTCATTGTGAAAGAGTATAGACCAATTCTGTTTGGATAAATCTTTCTATCCATGTATTTTTCTTTGAGTGTGCAAGCAATCAACTTTAAAAACATGTTCCTATTCACATCCTGTCACAAATTTGAGGGAAAATGAAGAAAATTTACTTGCTCACATTAAAGTTAATGAAGTTGGAGACTTTCATCATAGATTCTAAGCTACCAAGAAAATAACTTGAAGTGTAAAGGGAGTTTGATGACTTTATCAAAATCTTCCTAATCATAGCTAGCATCTTTTGAAGAGTGGATTCCTGCTAGATGGGGTGTACAGCATCATCAATGTGCAAAAGAACAAGAAATAAAAATGCCAGAGTTTCTCTTCTTCTCCTCTTTCATACCTGCATAATGTATAAGTAAGGTTTGGTTCTGAAACCCATTGAAGACAGATCAGTTCAGCAATTTTTAAGAACCTTGTATTTGATGTCTGGCAAAATGTATATTTATGCTAATATCCACCAGGTCAAATCCCTTAGTCTTGCAAAACATGATATGAATAGTAAATTTTATTTCAGCAACAGAATAAGAAATTACTCCCAAAATCTCATGGAATGGGGGAACAACTCTGTGAAAAGAGAAGAAGATTTAGTTAGTACTTTTTATCGTAAAATTTTCAATGAAAGTTTAAAACTTGCATCAGAGAGTTAAACAGAAGCTATTTCATAAATAATAGCTCTTTTAGATCAACTTATGACAGATTTATAATCTAATGACATGCAAAAATAAGGGGGAGATAGGTTCCCAAAATAAGATGGCTATATTATATTGTGATTATATATTTACGCTAACCTGGACCAAGTAAATTTCCATCTGCTTACAATTCTAGTAACTATTTGGTTCTGTCTTTGAAGCAAATGCAGCATAATTGTACTAGAAGGAATGCACCAGGTTTGAGCTGCATAAATATCATTCAGAATATGGCTTATTATGTAATAATAAAATAAACAGCAAGAAGATGTATCAATATGCATCAAAAATATTACAAAAGCCCTTATTTTGCAATCAGAAATACATGAAAACTTGCATTGAAAGCAGGACTGCACAAAACTTTTCACTTCATTTAGTTTCCCTGAAACAGTTAATTTCTAATGATTTTATTAGCAATGCAACAAGCTAATAAAAATGGAAGCTTGTACTGCTTCGTAGCTAAGGCCTTCCTAGCATGCTCAGAGCCCTTTAGTTCTGCTGTTGTTTCTCTGTAAGAATCAATACCACAGGCAGCAATTATGTGGTGTTGTTTTTTGGCTAAAATTCCCACACATCTGGGATAAACAGATATTCTATTCGAACTTCCTCTGTTAACTCCACCAGTTTCCATGGAATGACTCTCTATATGCTTGTTAAGTAAATGATTGTTATAAGACTATGGAGACATGGTCGATCAAATTAACCCCTTTTGTCCAGCCTCCAAAATGGTTCCCTTCATTTGCCTAAATTCAGCTGCTTTGGGGAATTTTTTCAAGCTTGAAGGACTCTCTGGATTCATCACATTAGCAAACTGTAACCTGAGAAGAGGGTCTTTGGAGCAGCAGGACTTCTTTGGCCCCCAATTGTTTTGCTAATCAAGATTATTGCCACTATTGAGATGTGGAAAGATAGCCTAGCTGACAAAATTTGTCAGCTTCCCATGAAATAGTTCTGTCAGTTTAGTCAGGGTGCCGGCTAATATTAACATATAAATGAAGTCTCTCCCCCTCACCCCTTAATAGATGCAGAGAAAATATAAACACACACACAAAAAACCCCTCTGTGCTTAAATCAAACAAGCTTCTTTTCTCAGCTCTAGCCCATGTCCCTGGAAATCCTGTGAGTAGTGGAGCTAAAGGGAGGGGGGAGGGAAGCAGAATTTGCACAAAACTACTTTTAAGCCATAAAGCAGCAAAGCCCCACTCCCTGCTGATAGCAACAGGAGATTGATTACGCCTGCAAAAGTACAAATGGCTGCCTGAATGCAAGTGGCAGACCTCCAAAGCAGTGTGCTCTATGTGCTGGTTTTACATTTTATAGCAGAGGACTTGGATACAAAGTGGAAAAGTGGAACAGGGGGTATGAAAGAGTTATCTTTGCCCAGAGGTCAAAGCTGTGAGAGCCGTCCCTGCGAGTCCCAGCCTGGCCCGGGAACGTGGTGGGGGAGTCGGGCCCTGCGCTGCCATCGGCCCCTCGGCACCCCAAACTCCATCCCTCAGCACCTGTTTTCTGCCTTTCACTGTTTTCTCATAACCAGAATACATATTGTATTTTCCAGCTGACCTACGAGGTGATATAATCTAATGCTCTTTCACCCACTTACACAAATTTTGCATTACTTTGTCAAAGGCGAATGCCTTGCATCCTTCTGGGCGGCAACTCTTTCAAACCCCAGCTGTACCAGATCATAAAATAGTAATTCAAACTTACGCTCATTTAATTGTAAATGGATCTACTGAAAGTTCTCTTCATCTTTCAGCCTGATTTAAATATAAATAAATTAATATCTCGTGATATTTGTAATCTGCAAGTCAGCAATATTGGCCTTTTGGTAATAAATTAGCTCTTGAATGGCAACTGTGCAGCAGCTTTGTGTAGTTAGTGTGCGCATCGGAGATGACTCTTCTAGCAAGTTCAATAGGCTTTGCAAAGCATAGCTTTAAATAGAAGAAATCCTTCAATCATGATTTGTTCTTGCTTTATGAGAAACAATCAGATTATTCCTTTGTGCTGAACTGTGACAATACTCTAAATCATGAATGAAAACCAGAATATATGTTGCCCCAGTGGATTACATCAGCCTTCTTGATCATTGGGCTAACACGAAAAATAAATTTAATGAGTAAAATATCTGTCACTGAATAGAATATTAGGAAAATTAGTTGGGAGCCATTTATGAGAACTTCAAAGGTAATGAGTTAATGACAAAGCACAATGTTTCTCATTGAAGATTAATGCAGATCATTCCTAAAGAGTTCCAGGCAAGTAGCTGAGCTCCCAACATCGTGGTTTCAGAAGTAGTCCTACAGAGTTGATTTCATCTTCTCCAAAATAAAATATTGTATAAAATATTGCATTAGTTGCCCAGAATGTGGAGCTAAAGAAACATAATATGAACAGTTCCACTGGTACCTATTGCCCAGAGTTCATGCAGTGTTTGTGCTCCTACCTTTGATCTGAACTTTCTCAATGAAAAAAGAAACAAACTGGGCCCCACAATATTAAGCATTGTTGGCAATAGGAAAGAGTTAATAATACTCACAATAAAATAAGTGATCTTCTGGTTAAAGTCATGGTCTGCTTAAAAGTTCTGATCTCAGAACCTTTGTGAACTTTCTGGATTTCCCTTCTAGCTCGGTAAAGTTTGACTGCATTGAATCCTACTCCCTCCTGTGTCCTGACCCCTGTCCTGAAGGGTATGAGATGGGGGAAGGCTGAGGGATATCTTACTACCCAACGTGCAGTGTGTTGATGTTTTCACACAAAGGAAGGAGTAATCTTTGCCCCAGGGAGTTTACAGTCTGGAATAGCTTTTAGTTATCTGTTACAATATCAGTTCCTCAGAACATACATATTCTAAACTTTTAGTTCATCGAGCTCTAGACCCTCTTGCAGTCTGGCTTCTGTTCCAAGCATCAAGTCTAAAACTTCATAGATACCTTTAAATAGTTAAAGGAGTAATATTGGCAGAAGAAAGCCAGTCTTCTGCTAAACAGCTGTCTTTCAGGCCACTGCCATCCAGAACTCATGTAAAGTTTCCAGGACTCAGCAAAGCACAATTGACCATGTGCTTTGAAACATCGACTTACTCTGCATTACTTTTTCTCACATTTGTTTCTGGTCACACACCTTCATTTTGCACCTTCAGGCCTTGCCAGTCTATAGTTCCTCTAAGAAAAATAAGTCCTGCCCAAAGGCCAGGGTGTGGAGCTTTCCTCCACGGCAGCAATTGCCCAGCTTGAAAATGTGCCTTGGAAGGGGCGCGGGGTGGTGCTTATAATGGAGCCCTTCATACCTCTAGAGAACAGCTGCCTCACACTCCAGTGCACACAAACAAAACACCTGCTTAAACCAGAAAAACCAGTAAGCAGTGAGACTGCCTATGTAGTGGATGTTGTTTAGACTTTCTCTTTTATCTTTTCTGAAATGTTATAACATATTTTTCAGCATTTTGGTCATTTTGTTAAATTGTACAACTTTGTTTATAGAAATACTTTTTTATCTTCTCTTTTTGAGAAATCTTAAAAACCATGGCTAATATTTTGCTTCATCTCATTAATAAAGATAAACCTCCTCAAGGTTGGTTTGGGCAAGTGCCCTGCAAGTTTGGCTACCCAGCTTTTAGACTGACTTCAAACAGTACCACATTAACTTGAATACAAGCAGCCCCTCATTCTTACCTATCTTTTTTTCAAAATATTGGACAGATACAGAATTCAGCTTAATTTGGTACTTTTATCTTGCATGTGTGTGGGTGTATTTTTTTCACAAAGTAACATAGAGTTTCATCTATGCTATTGAAGGGACTTTTAGTGTAACTTCAAGGGTGTATCAAAGATCTTTGTAAGGCAAACGCCATTTTAACATTTTAATTTTAAGCTATACCTTTCAGTCTATCAGGCTGGGAGACAGAAATGGCTCTTCAGGAATGGCAGAAAGATAAGTAAGTCCACTGAAAATTAGTATATAATACTGATTAAAAGATGATGAACATATATCTCAAGATCACTAATGAAATACTGTAACTCCTCACTTTTGAGATGTTTCACACAGATTCATCCTGGTTTCTGACAGATTTCCCTCAGCTTCAGCTGAAATGCCCATCAATACAGGGAAGATTTCCATAATGGCTGTTGTCATATGGCAGCTGTTATCATTCGGACTTTGTTATACAAATTTATCATCTCCATCAGTTCATAATAAGCTTGACTGATACCATAAAACCCTATAATGCCAGCAACAATAATTGTCATTCTACTGAGATGTTGTAGAAGAGAGATTAAGGATTTAATGTTTAAATTTTAAATTGAATATTCTCTCACCCTTATGGGTGGTCTCCTTCTCAAACCTTGGTAGGACAGTGTAGTAACACTACCCAATACTATTGCCTGAACTAAGCATAAAAAAAACATAATTGTCCTCAGCACTGTCAGACTTCAAATGTTCTAAGCTGAATATGTACATCGCGTATACATTAATCAAAATAAATTTCAACCTCCCTTCTTTATTTTTAGTCTTGCCCTAAATTGTATTGGACTGACTAACTCTAAGTAATAAGCATAACTATTTTATTTAACCAAGGGAAATGAGTGGGAACAAGTTCCGACTGACAATGGCTCTCTGCTGGAACCCAGAGAAGCAAATGCAAGCAATGCAGTAAGGAAGATCAAACTTGTTACACTGCTGATATTCTAAGAGTTTGAACTCAGACTCCCTGCTGACCTCAATTTTACAATGATAATCATTTCCTAAAATGTCTTCATTTTGTAAATGAAGCTGTACCTCCCTCTGAAGCAGGGGTTTGCAAAGATTAAATAATTTACATTTCAAAGTGTTCATTTTTTTGCCAGTGTGAGAAATACTCAAGCAGGAAAATGAGTGCTCCTTTTAATTTTTGAAAGCTGGGAGAGCATTCATAGTGAAAATAATCACAGCCTATTACAGCAGCCTTGCTTGCCTATTCCCACTTCAAAAGGATGAGCCTATCTTTTCCCCGCCCAGCAGTGAATGACCACTTAAATGAGTGATGGCTTATTAATACTATGACTCAGCCACTTCTCGATAAGGAGAACAATAAGGGGTCAAAGCTTGAGCATCCCTTACAGGAATTAATGAGAACATGTTGCTGGTAATTTGGTCTTTTGGAGATTACATTTAAATTAAAAGGTTCTTGTGTCAGGCTTAATGGTGAGACCAATGCCGTCACTATTTGAAATACAGAGACTGCATTTTTGTCCTTTCTACCTGTATAATTTGATTGACTTTTTAAGGTTGCCTTGGGGGTTGGACACCATTTTAAGAAAAAAAATCAGAGAAACTGACAAAACAAAACTATAAGGAAGTTCTCAAAATGTAACCCCCAAAAACTGCACACATTTATTTGGGCATAGTGTTGTCTTCAGAGTCAGGATGTATAATTACAAAAACAATGAAATGCACATATTTGAGATATGTTTCATTAACATTTCTGCAAAAGACCTGGAACTGATTCATTTCCAAAGAATTTCTGACGTTGTGTGAAAAACAATTTGCTGGGCAGAGGCATCAGTGTTCAAGTGAAGGGGCCTTTGGTTCCTCATCCTTCTTCCCATTAAAGATTTAGCACCTGGAATGTCTGGTTTTATTCTTAACTTTTATTTTTACATTTTATTATTGATATTGAAATTGTTATTGACACTTTTCAACAAAAGCATGAAACACAATTATGAGATCAATGTTCTTTAAAAGAGTTAAACTACTTATTTTGTTGTGTATGTTATTAACTACAGGAGAAAAATCCAACCTACAGCTTTTCTGTTATCTTTCTCTTGTAGTTATGAAAATACTGAATTTAGCATCTTTTCTGGCCTAAAACTAACTTAGAGACATTGTAGGTAGGATTGCAAATATAAACCAGTGTTCACTGTGCTGATTAGTGCATTATGTGCTAACTAATGCACATTGCATTTTCAAGGCATTTTGAAAAGGTGGGAATCAATTATTTATAAACTTTTCAGATGTAATTCTAAGGGAAGGTATAGATAATACAATTCAGTTGTTTTCTCACTGTGCAGAGGTATTAAAAATGTAGAAAAATGTTACATATTATTATAAAAATAGGTAAATTATAAGTGAGAATTTCTATGGTCCTGACAGGTTTTCTTCTGATGTATCTAGAAATAATATAATAATTTTCTTTTTTTTTTAAATCTTCTATCAAGATGATATTACTAAACTTGATGGAGAACTCCTACAAATCTTAAAAGATATAAAACCATGCTATAAGAAAAACAAATATGATTGTTCCGAGATTAATTGAAAAACTTATGAACAATTAATGGAATATTCACATACAATACCAATCCACGGATAAGATTCTCTGTTCCATGCAAAAAAATATTTAGATTTGCATTGGAAATTAGAAGAACAGGTTCCAGTGCAAGTATACAAAATGTTAAATAATGTTGCAATGAACCCTTCTTATTAGGCATTCATTCAACTAATGTGCGATTCTTGGGGAAATAAAATGCCATTTTGACCAATAACATCATCAGATTACGAATTCAGAACATGGAGGGAGGCTAAATCCATATGGTAGTACCATGAAGACAAGTGACACAGTGTGTAACTCCTTCCCTTGTCTGTAAAGACAGCTTAAAAAGTATTAAAAATGCATAGTGCAAATGATGTCTTCTGTTGTTTGTTCCTCCATTTGTCATTAAAACAGAGTTTCTGGGTACCTGAGATTGTTTCTGTTTCACCAGACTGATAAGATCCCTTGATTTTATGATCAACCTTTGCTAACCTCTGTGGGATGTTCAAAATGCACTAGTTCAGTGTTTACAAAACTATGCAACTCACTTTTCATAGGACCTCTAAGCCTTCTACACTCTTAAGGAATTAGAAACCTTCCAGACCCTTTATCATGATCCTTGCTGGGGCCCCAGTGATAGTTTTTGTCCTCTATTTAGCCAGTTAACCACTGATTAGTCTGTGCCTACTCATGATGCAATAGGCTTGTGCATATCACTCTTGCCAGAGGCAATGAAACTCGTATCATTTGTAAATATAAAATATGACTACTCCTTAATCAGGAGAATATTTCATGACTTGGAGTCTTAAACAGCCTCTCTTTGCTATGTAGTAGCATTTAAAAAGAATGTGCTCCAGAGCAATGAGGAAGAGTTGTAAAAAGAGGGGATGACTGGGGAACCCCGTTTAGTTGGTGCCAAGGAGAGGGGCTGGCAGCCCCCAGCTCTGGGCACCGGGAAGCTGGAGCTGCCTGAAACTGCTGCCAGCCAGAGCCTCCCTGAGGGGTGGCTGGCTTGATGCAGGGGACTCTTGTTTTGTGACTAGTGACTGACTTATTGTTCCTGAGAAAAGTGGCAACAAGCCAAGTAAAAGCCCTTTTTGTCCTTTACTCCCAACAGGGGACTTGGTAGTGGTTTGTCATGTGCCTGGGTGTAATCCAGGCAAAGTACCCATATGCAATTAAAATAGATTTTGCTACTGTATGTGTTTCTTGGGAAGTGTTACTCCAAGTTACGGGTACTGCTCATTCTTTTATTTAATGATTTTGTCTTATTTCAATGCTTAATTTTCTTGGGGATTGTTTTTGTCTTTTAATCAATACTCATTTTTCAATATCAGCCCTCCTTAAAATAATTCTGTTAGTGTAAATATTACATAAAAGAGATATAATTTATAAATAGTAATGTTTATGAGTAGCCATCTCTCCTTAATGTAAATTTCAATATATGTCATGATCAGTAATCTCCAAAGTATAGGTTTACCATTTAATAAAAATATTAATAGCATATACTTAAACATCATAAATAAATTATATCCCTTTTGAACGATCATCACAGTAGTCTCTCGTCATTGGTTTTTATGCCCTTGTAGCCTTAGTTAGACTTTTATTTGTAATATTAAAAATTATTATTGTTGTTGTTGTTAATAATAATAATGATTATTATTTATTCTTATTACTGTTCACTTTTAAGTTACTTGAATGTAATAGACCTAATGGTACTAGAAAATCAGCCTGTGTTGGTTTTTGTAGCTGTTGTGAGGTTTTGTGCCTTTTTCCACAGTTGAGTATTGTGGATTAAAGCTATCTTAGCTGATCATGATAGATACATGGCAGGCAGAGTCTCACAATTATTCACACTGAGCAGTAGTTCTCCAGTAGATTGTTTCTATTAAATTCATTGGAACATTACAGGAAACAAGGGGCTGTGCAATGCACTTAATTTTCTTTAGCTACCTTTTCTCATGACAAATCTATATTTTGTAATGCAATATTAACAATCATTTGAGAAAAAATGTCTTTTTTCAGAAAATATCACCTCATTAAAAACAGGAAGGTTCATACAACACTCTTAGGTTTCTTAAAAATGGAACTTTTCTAGAAAAAAAAGATAATTGCATCCAGATTACAGTAATTGGTCTAAGAGATCTACCTTGCACTAGAATAAAAAAAATGTTAGGATTATCCCCTCCTATGTGAAAGCACATTTTGATTTTCAACTCCAGTGACTATTTCTACAATATTATAGAAATATTTCTGCAATAATTCTATGTTATCTCTGCATAATTGTAGAAATTCTATATTAAACACTTAATAGGAGAATCTGAGAAAACTGATACAGAAGGTGTCTAGGAGGTGGTAGGAATATTCACCCAGAATCTGCAAGTGGAAAGGAGGCTGCCACATCTGTATGACTGATTAGGCCATATTAGATACCTGCTTTCTCATTAAAAGCTCAAACCATTCCCTTTATTTCTTGTGCAGCTATAAGGGCAGAACTGGTTGGATGTGAGTCTTGGAGTGTAAGAAGGAGGTGGCACTCAATTATGCCTTTTAAAGAGTATCCTAATTGTAAGTATCTTCAACAGTTGTTTATTTCTTGTAATTTTAATAGATCAATAGCCTTATCTTGCTCTGTAGTACCATTACTATGCACCTAGTCCAAGGTATTGCAAGAGCTACTGCTTTTTCTCTGGGGGTAACACTCTGGATCTTATCCAGATTGCTTAACAGAACACTTTCATTAATGAAACAGTACTGGCCATCACAGAGTCAACTTTATTCATGTTTTCTTTATTGCAGCTCTCAAAATGCTTCATGTTTATTAAGGATTGGTTCTTTCTTAACAATATTGGAAGTAGCATAGTTCCCAAAACCCTCTTAGCATTTCTCTTCTCAGTAATTATGAAACAGTGAAGTACTTTATGTTGATTTAGATTTTGTATCTTGTCCTGATTCCTCAGCTGAAATATTTAACAGGGAAATGTCTGGGATTGGTTTATTAATGAAATGTATATAGTCTAGAATGCACTGTTGCCAGATTTAATGGGAATCCCAGTCTGACCTGGGGCTCTATAAGAAGAGTTGCCCCATTAAGCACTCTGAGAGCAAGGCCAAGCACAAAGCCAAATAACTTAGGCCCACTTGCCTATGTAAAATTTCTGCATAACTGATTATGTTTCCCTTGATGCAAAGAGAAATGCAACATACTCTCGGTTGTCATCTGATAATGAACCATCTCCTGGAACACATAGCCAGTTTGATTATGTGACACTTAGTCCAGGTGGAATTTCTCCAACTTGCTGGAGTTAAATTGTTGCCAGGGTTATGTTCTGTATATAAATAGAGGAAAGAGATATCCTGCTGGAGACTCAATTCTCAAAAATGTTTTATTATTTTTAAACAAATGGCATTTCTGAGAAATTGAGTAAAATGTTTCAAGATAAAAGAAAGTTTGAGAAACTTAGTAAAATGTTTCAAGATAAAAGAATGTTAAATATAGCTAGAAATAAGAGAGCCATATGTTGAAAGCATATCAACTTTGAAACCATTCATTTAACCCTGGGACTCAACAAGATTTCACATTTTAAATAAAAAATTTAACTTCCTGAAAAGATAAAGTTCATTCATCTTGAGGGTAGCCTAGAAAAAAAATAGGGAAATGTGATCCACGGAGAAGCCCTTCACTAAGATAAGTATCTTTGACATTTGAAAAAAAAAGAATATAATGTGTAAAAATAAGATGGGTCATATCCACTCCTAAAGAAATCTGTTGTTACATTTGTACATCAAAGTAGGAGTAAGGTTATTTTCTGAGTGGTTTTTTTGGCTAACAAGTGCGTTATCTTACAAAACCATTGCCAGAAACATAAAATCTTTGTTCAATGGGAAAGAAATGTGCCATTATAGCACTCGCATTTGAAACATTATGCAGAACACAGGCTGTTCTATGTTCAATGCAAGTGTTACACAAGTATACTATTAGAAATTTGGTCCACTAGAAGAAATTCATCTGGTTGCTTCTCAATCATATTGATAAAAGTCAACATTAGTGCTTAACACAAAATACACATTTTGTGCAACCATCATCTCTGTTCAATTGAATTGATTTTATTTCTTGCACAAACTGAGCTTTTGTCCCGGAAAATGTTTTCCAGTAACACAAGGGCAGATCAGGAAATGTGTAAAATGGATCAGTGCCCAAAAGACTAAGTTATACATCTATTCTTGGAAAAACATGAGGACATGTTGTCTTAAAAAGAAAGGCATAAATTACAGAACATAAATTCATTTGAACTTGCCTATCGAGCAACACTGTCTATACAAGTATGTACTAACTGTAACATGGAGGGTCTATTTTGAAGGTAGCTACCTAAACATACATACAGTGAGGGCCAGTGAGTGCCATTGGGATAGAGTTGTGTAAAATGCTTCCCTAGGGATTTTGCTGATTTTCACAGAGGGCTCAATAAACAGTCTCCGTGTGTCAGCACAAGAGAGTGTTCCATCTCCACTGGAGCTTGCTTTCTTTCAAGAGGTATTCAAGTTCTTGCCATTTTGCAGTGCATTTGAAAATGCTTTCCAGGCTGAAATCTACCGGGGGTCATTGGCTGTGTCCATTGGCTGGGACACCTGTACCAGGTGTCATTGATAGAGCAGGTGCCCCCATGCTGTATCTTGAGCCTTGGTCCATTGGCCCTCCAGGCTGTGAGAGCAGCACAGCTTTGCATGCCCAAGGCCTCAGTCACCGTCAAGAAGGAAGTCCAGATGTATGTGGAGCCTGCTTACACCCTGAACAATGCATTTGGTTTCCAAGCCTTCAGCTGTACCCAGACAAAACCTGCTGAGTTTACATTCCTTGTTTCAAAGAACCCCACAGCCAAGCTGTTGACATGCTGACCGTACCTACACACAAAACAGTCTGATGTCTGTTTAGCTACTCCCTTTCATACTGGACCCTCCATAAACCCCAGTAAATCTTCTGTCACAGTGGAGAAACAGCACATAGTGTCATTGGTGACAACCTCTGAGAAACAAGAAAAATTTCAGGAAATGAGGGTACAATTTCCAGTGAAACCTTCCCAGCTATTTAGTATCATAAATGCATTTTGGAACAGTGTCATGTTCATTATATCCCTTAAGAAATGCAAACACACATTTGAATGTCTCATTAAGAGGAAAAGTAATATTTTTCGATAATATCCAAGGCATTGGTTTCAAACGGTTGGAGAATAACTGATTTAATAACTTCACTGTGTTTACATGATGAATGTCTTCTCTAGACGTTACCCTACCTTCTGATGATTGAGTCTAACCCTCTTTAACTACTTTGACAAGATTATTGCCTGAAGTAACATTTTTAATTAGCATTCTTTTTTGTTTACGTCTAGAGATTGAAGGAGAAAATAACTAAAAGTTTTGGAACAGCTATTGAGTCTGCACTTGCTCTAAGCTGGAAGAAAATAATTTTTAGTATATGTTTAAAATTATATAACACGTTTCAGATGTTGGTTCAAATTACTGTTAAAATGACATTCAAATCTGGGAGTGTTTCTTGCTGGTTTTATCCTTTCAAAAATTTCCACTGTGCTTTTTTTCATCTTTAATTAAATTTCAATTCATTTTATAATAGCAATTAAAGTATTTACAGCAAGAAATCCTATCCATTTGCAAAACAGCAATAAATTGTAACATTTTCACAAACAAACTTCTTAGAAGGTCTTTGCAAAGTGTTTATCCTGTATTTGTAAGGCATTAAAGGGTAGATCATCAGCTGGTATAAGTCACTGTCATTCATTGGAGTCAGAATAGTAATTTTGATTTACAACAGTTTAGAATTTGGCCAATAATCTAATTAATATAATCAAAACCATGTACGGACACCAGAATAAACAATACCAAACAGTAAGGCAAGTAACCTATCTTACAATGGAAATAAAATGAATGTCCCATGCTTCTTAAATCACTGTTTCATTACATAGCTTTGCTTTCTATCATCTTTGATCTCCTTCATTTCATTAGAGCAAACTTCTTGTTAGAGGCATGACTGTCTTCCTATGAAATTGATCTCACATTCAACACTGATATCTAGTGCCTTTTTCCAGTTTCATCTTTAGTCCTTTTATACAGCACTTAAAAAAAAAAGTCAACAAATTATTACATCATAAGTAGAGGAACATATGGCACATCCAAAAGTGAGTACACAATAAATATGTTTCTAATAAATACTTTGGTGCTGAGTAAATTACAGAAGAGAGCAGACAATAAACCACCATTCTGCTATTAATGCCTTTTCTTAGCATGGTAGCAGTTATTAAATTAGTTTAATCATAGCCAAGTAGTTGAGGTGCAGTAGCACTGCTTATTACACCAGCCATTATCATCTCACTGTTACCTTGGGCTTTCCTCATCTGTTTTGTATTCATTGTATCACTCAAATGCATGGCTTGCAAGCTTTCTTAGGTTATATAAAAATGGGTGTATTGACATGTCACAACTGGGCCTTGATAAATGATTACGGCCTTCAAGTTTTTTCAAGAATAAATACTGATTACAATAATTTCAGGGCAATGGGGAAAAAAAAATCCTTTAGCCTCAGGATAGAACATTCTGTAAAAATTTTACCTTGTTTAGCTTGCATTGATTCACAGCTGCATAGAGAAACAGAACAGAGAAAGCTTAGAAGAGCATGCCTACTACATACCAATTTAAGCAATTGTTGTACCCAAAGTAAATTCTACAATGTTAGGTCATTTTTTTCATTCATTAAGTCATGCCAGTTTATTTGTGGTGTTTGTGAATTGTGAGTATTGGGACAAATTAGGACATTTTCAGTGACCTCCCTTATCTGTAATAGAAGTAATGGAAGACCTGCATTTTGACAAACCCAGTGTTTAGGAGCAGATTCTTATATCTGAAGGCTGAACAAATGAGGCTTCTGCAAATACACTGTCCCATTACAGCTTTCTAATTAAAGATCAGCTTCAGGAAACAGTAAATTTAAAATAGTGATGACAATATTAAAACTTCCCAGGGAAAACCAAGAGCATTGGAGATAAGGATGCAAATATCCTAATAGAAGAAATAGCACTAAATGCTCTATGGTGACTCTAAAGCATTGTGCAACTATTCACACTGGGCTATAGATGAGAATATGAAAAAGATGAGTGTTCTAACATCAAGGGGTATGAATGACAAACAGATGCTAAACAGACAAATGAGCTATGGCTGAAGGGGGCCAGTGCTGTTGTATGCTGAGGGAAGAGAGAGGAGAGGAAGAGGTGGATAAAAAAAAATATAGCCCCAGAGAAAGCTGAAAACCATGCTGAGAAGTAGTCTGGAGAAGATCACAGGAAACAGCTTATGGAATTAAAAACATTTGGGAAATTACAGCACTTAGGAGGAATTAAATATAAGAAAGTAATGGTCATCTATGAAAATAGAAACTTCAAAAAGGAAGGGACTGCAGCACAGAACCTGGAGGAGAAGAGCTAGAAAATCAGTAGATATGATCTCAGCATAAATAAAGAGAGGCATGCTAAGGACCCTGTGCAGCATATCAGTCTCTAGGAAGACCTTTCATGAACAGTTAACAAGAGACTTTGGCAAGAGACAGCAAGGAAATGTCTGAAAGACAGGAATATCTGACTGAAGTGATGGTCTTACATCAGTCCCATCATGATTGGGAAGAATGTGTATCAGATATAAATAGCATCTTAATTTATTTGAAGTGGATATAACTTGCTTTTCACTGATACTTCTTATTGCTAATTTGTTAAAGATGTTGAGATTATATAAATGTAAGCATAATTTATAAAGTAATGTAAATTTTCATTGAAAGAGAAGTACTAAAATTGTGCAAATGTATTTTTTATTTTCCTGGTGAATTGGCCATATTGAAAGTATTATTTTCAGACTCGATTATCCATGTAAGCCAGTGGAAATATTTGTTCTGTATTCAGACTTAAGAAATGGACCCAAGCATAGATTAGAAAATGAGTTCATAATGAGAACAGATGCTACTGAGACAAAAGATATCTTTAAAAATCATATATGGCTTAATCCCAGAGCCATTTTCTGTGCATTGGGAGTCTAGCTTTTAAAAGTATTTAACAATTGTTCTGCTCAGCAGTGCAACATGTGTCTGATGTAAAAACTGCAGAGAAATCCTCACCTCCCTGCCTGTGTCAGTCAGGTGTCTGCCTGTGTGTTTGCCAAATCAGTTCTGTACCAAAGAGGACCTGAAGTTTCATGGGAGCCCAAGTTTCATCTTGTTTCCTTGGTGCCAAAATTTCTAAGATGCAGGCTGTGGGAATTAAGTACTAGAATTTCATTGAATTGGACAGGAATTGGGCACCTTGCTACCTTTGTAGATCTTGGTCTAGCCTACAGTTTCATGAACAGGTCCTAGTTCAGCTATTGCTGAATACAGTGCCTTCCACCAGCACTGATGTGGTACCCAATTTTAAATGCTTATTTATCTGAACAAAGCTTGCTCGTTAATTTGTTAAAAGCTCTGTGGGACAATCCCAAAGCTTGTTAGGCTGATGTAGAGTAACCTCAGTATAAGACAATTTTTCCTTTCAAAATTATCCAGAAGGTAGAAAAAGTAGGTTAAAATTACTTTAGGAACGGGTTCCAGCTCCCTCATATACTGGGCAAAAGCAGAGAAGCCACTGCAGAAAAGGAGGACCAGCTGTGCTTGGAGAATGCAAGTTCATTCAAACCGTGGGGGGAAAGAAGGGGAAAGAAGGCTTTAATTGTGGGTTCTGTGAATGATGGTCCAAGTGTGCCCAAGAGCAGAACTTCAAACTCCTAGTGAAAAACTTCTGTTGAGTATGTGTGTGTGTGTGTGTTTGATCTTCTCCACGCCTCTGAGGCTGGGTGCCAAAAGAGACCTTCTGGCCTTTTGGTTTTGTACATTCTTGAGTGAGACTATGGATAGGTCTTGCCATAATAGCTTGTTTTAAAGTTGCAAAATCATCAAATGCTTCACAGTAATAGTCATAGTAATGGTCGTATTTTTCAGTAGTACTACAGAATGGCTGTGCAAACTGAGCATCAGTGTGAAATACTGAATGAATGAATGAATGAATTCAAGAAATATAACAAACATCAGAGTTATGAGAAAAATTGGGGGAAAATAGAAAATCACATGAGCTACTTGAGTCTCATAAGTCTCCATTTTAGACAGCAAAATGTTTCGCAAGTTCATCAGGGAGACTCTTACAGTAATTGATTTGAAGTTGACCTAGAGATATTGATGCAACAGAGTTTGGAAATGTGTATTAAATGCAGTTGATAGTGGAAATAGTAGGATCAGAATATGAAAGCGGGAAGAAACCAGAGTCAAAAGTTGTTCTAAATTCCATATGGGAGCAACAAGTGCGAGGCAAGCTGAGATTACCTCACACAACATAAGACTCATGTTGAATGCCAAGTTAGAGTCCCAAAATAACAGTTTTTCCTCATTTACTTTAGCAGAAATTTAGTAACTGTGCAGCTGGAGAGACAAGAGGAAACGAAACATTTCTCAGAAAATTTAAAGATAAGATACACGCGTGTTAATCAGCGAGTGTTTATATTCTCCTCCTTTGTTCTTCCCTGTCCACTTTCCCAAATTAGAAAGGTACCCTCAGTGTCCTGGCAGCACAAGTATTCAAAAGAGAAGTATAACTGCTTTTCTTAGAAGTTCAGCCAATTTTAGTGCAGCCAGAGCCTTCACAGAGCAGCATTTCCCTATCCTAAGGAAGCTGAAGGTTGTTTTACTCCCAGAACACATTGTTCCGTCTTAGGTTTCTTCAGGATTTTTCTTAAACCATTACTACTTACAACTCTGCTTCTGTGTAATAAAATCTCATTAGAGTCCTTTTGCCTTGATAATTCAGAAACCTGAAATGAAAATTACTTGGGCTCTAGGATTTTTCCTTAGTTGTGTTGAGCTTGTGGCTCTTTTCTCTTTCTTAAAGATGTCCTCAAGCCAGCAATACTTAACTAAAATACTCTACATGTTCCAGTTTTGGGAGACCTAGAAGTCATCTTGACCTAGAGCTCTAGAACTCTGAACAATCTTAACAATCTTATCTTTAGTTAACATGCAAAACCATCAGATATTTCTAGGCAGAGAATGCAAGTCTCCATGGGCCAGCAAGGTGACAAATGGTATAATATGTGAATTGCATCAGCGTAATACAATCCCTTTGTGTTCCTGGGTAGCCTTTTTAATTCTGAGTGCCTCAAGTTGCACTCCAAATTTTTATGTAGCCTGCAGCTTAATGCTATATTGATAATATCGAAAGTATTTTTTACAAATTTTACAGCAAAGTTCTCATGTTCTATACACTTAAATGGAAAACAGGTAAACTATGAGGATTCCTAAGCCTTTCAAATACAGTTTGTTTTGGTAACTACATCTAGTTATGGCTTTTTTTTGTATGGATTAATATTATTTAAATACTGAATGGTGATGGGTTCTGTGCATGTCCTACAGTAGTGTTTTTAAGAGTAGTTGTCACTGTGATCCATTAAAGTCTAGCTAGTGCAATATCTATCCCATAAAATCTGGGATTCATGAGACTACAAAATAATTATTAAGATAATAGAGCAAAAAACAGGCAAACCCAAACTATATAATATTAGCCTTGATAAATTTTGTTCCACAAAATTAGTTTTTGAAGTAGAAATTTACTAGGTTGAGCATATAAGTATCTGCTCTACAAAAGTATATTTTCTCAAATTAAAAATATTTTTCTTACAGAATTGGCTACAAGTGCCTTTTCTTATCTCTTATGGTTTCCAGTACTATGTAAATTCATAGCTCAGAGGAATGGTGTAATTCCACATAATGAGTTCCATGATATACTGAGCCACTTTTAATGTATATTAGTTTGGGAGAGGATTTTATTACTTTTCCCAAATATTATTTTGTTGTTTCAATATTATCATAAAACCTCATTCAGATAACACTAAATATCTTCTTCAAAGCTTACACAGGCAGCAGAACTGAGGGGATACAGACACAATGCGATCCTTAACTCACCCCTATTGTGCAGGAATAGAACAGGAGCCTCAGACCTGCTGGGGGTCTTACATATCTCATATGTGCTGGAACAATGAAACAAATTATGAGCAGGGCTTAAGGCTCAACTCTCAATTCTTGCCTTTGTGAGTTTGTGTCTCATGCATGGAGAGCATTGATTTTGCAAGGTACTCTGAGATGTGGCCTGTCTGTCTGTGAATAGAACCAGATGGATTATTTTCTGAAGTTTGACATTCAGACAGGGATCCCTCCGTCTTTGGTCTGGCACTTTTATTAAGTCTGCACATGGAGGTTTTATATATTAATTCATTCATTTCAATAATAATGTACTTATACTGATAAAAGCATAGTTGCTAATCTCACACACTGCAGTGCTGTTCTGTTCAGCTTTAGAATGTGCTGGGGTAGAAAATGCAATTACGGTAACGCGCAGAACCTAAACCCACACAATTTTAGACTGTACTGAAGAAATTATTCATGTCAAAGATGCATATTCAGAGTAATTTCTCAGAGAACTTCTGAAGTGGTAGCTAGTTTTACAAAATGTTTCAAAATAAATTCTTGGCTGATATGACAGAAGATGTGTGAGTGTTCATAGCCCCAGAGTCCCAGCAGTGGGACAGAGCCAGGTTACATGAGATGCCATTGAGTTGAATCTGCTTTTGGATAACCTCCACGGGTTTACTCCGAGGAAACTACTATTCAGTGTAACAAACTAAACCTTTAGCTGTTCAGAAAAGAAATGCTGTATTAAGTTTAATTACTTCAGCCACTTACTCATGATCTGAAAAAGTCTTTTAACAAACCAAGTGTTCTCAGCTGGGTTGTTGCTGTGGCCACATGATCTTTCACTGTACAGCTGCGTGGAAGTGCAGCAATCAGAGTTAGATTATTGCTTCAGCAGGTAATGAAACATAGAAGTAATTTCTCTTTACCCTCCCACCTTAAATTTTGATTTGGTGACATTACCAGATTTAAATATATGAGCGCATCTGCATTTGCCTCTGCCAATACAGCAAAGTGAACAGGGGGGGAGGATGTAATTACAAATAAAAGAGGTCAATAATTATGGACCAAATCCTGCTTTGGTGGAAGTGATACAAATGGCATGGCTTTCATCAAAATTAAAAGTTGCAAATCACTGACAGTAAGCCCTAAAAAAATATTAATTCTATTCATAAGATTGTTCACTGTTCATATTCGTATAATATAAAGCAAACTTGAAAAATCCTTGGCATATAATTATATCTTATAGGAATGGAACTTTTTCAGACTACTGTGAGGAAAACATGGTATATGTTCATGGTGTATGTAAAAGATCAACCACTAGCAACCAATTAGGTGTATATGTCATGCAGGAACATGCATCTTGGCATAAGCATCAGCAACTGGATGCTGTTCTTACAAAACTCAAGTGTGAAGTCTTATCCCTTATTCACAGTTCTGGGATTTTGAAATGCAAGTTCCTCAGAAGGTAAAAAATCAGTGTGGATACCTTGACCCCTCCTCTTTCTGAAGTAGAAAGATTGAACGTCAAGAGTTTTTTTATCCTCAGAATGTAGTAAGAGTGATTCTTAAAGACACCATAACAGTTCTCCTGAGAAGTAGGTTCAGGACACCTGTTTGTAGCTTAGAAAGCTCTGCTTCACTGTCTTCTTTCAATGTGCTTTATGCACCTGTGTGGAACCCACTGAGCAAGTTTCTGAATGCAAGGTTTGTACAGTGGGGCATTATTGACTGGGCAACTGAATTATTTTCCATTTAGAATAGCTACTGCATTTCAGAAAAGCAGAAGAAAGTTCTTTTAGTTTTGTTTTGGTTACAGCTACATGACAACATTTTCTCAACTTCTTAATAGAGCTCAGAGGTTTTTTTTCTTATAAGTAAAAAAAAAACACTGGCCTGTTCACAGAAAAAAAAAATGTCTTTGGTCTCAAGGCTTATGTATTTGCTAGGGAGGTTGGACTGTGCTCCAGCAAACAGAATTAATCAGCAAGTCATTGCCTTCCAGAAGTAATGTGTAACACCTTGTTTTGTTCCTTGGTTCAAAAGGCACTGTCACTGTTGTACACCAGTGTTGTTTTGTTTGGTTTTTTTTTTTTTAAGGCTATAATTCATACGCAAACCAAGCAGGGATTCATGATTTCATAATAAAATGTTGAAACGCTTTGATCATGAGCTGGAAGGAGGTGTGAAACAGTGCTTCAGAAACAGACAGATATTTGTGTAATCAGCCTTTATGTATTGCCAGTTCAGAATAATAACATATAAAAAGCCTCAACTTACCTCATCTGCCTGGTACAGCCAAGGCATAAATAAAAGAGAACAATGGAATTACTATTACTCACTCACTGAGCCCCAGCTACATCACTGTATTCTTTATAATTGCTGGCAAGAAGATTAATGTTTTGTTAAATATCAGAGTAAGGTCACAAGGGGGCTTGCAGGGCTGTCTAAACATCTAGGTTTTAAACTCCTTCCTTCCTTCTTTCCTTCTTTCTTTCCTTCTTTCCTTTTCCTTTTTTTTTTTTAATTTTAATTTCACAGAGAGGAACTTTCAACATTTCCTTTAATTATTGTGACGTTTGCATTTTTGCATTTGAAAACTTTTGACAACACAAAAAATAAATAAGGACAACCATTGTTGCGTGTCTGAAAATCTTAATCACCACATTGATAGAAAGCTGGTAGGGGGTTTTGTAGTTCAGAAATAGACCTGAGTTCCGTTTTGCCTGTCATGTCTCTGTTTCTTCATGTCTGTTATTTCTGTATCTGAATTGGGATTGTTTTCTCATTATATTAGTGCCAATTATCATAAGTTATGATCTGTTTTGTTTAAATATGGTCTTTGTAAATGTCTGTTAACTTATAGCTCATGAACACCAGGACAAGAGCAGTTCAAGTGAAAACCTCACAGTTTTGCAGATTGAGGAGATTTACACCTCATGTACCTTTGGCATTTATGTATCTCCAGGTTGAGGTTACTAGCTCCAATTTCAGATCTTTTCCAGCAAACAAGTACTGATATTTTTTCTTTGTACAGATAAAACCTCAGAGTTATCAGTCTCCCCTGACATTCTACAGAAATAGTCAAAGAAATATTCCATCATAAATTAAATGATTTTTTTTTTTTTTTTTGAGAAAGTAAAACATCTGATCCCATATGGTAGAACGGCTTAACTTGGAAATGAATGCTAACATAAGAGATTTCTGGTAAATATAAACACAGTTGTTTCTGGTGAAGGAGCAAAGAAATTATATAGTCATCTTAATCTCTTGTTTAGACTATTGCCAGTCATTTGCAAAATGCAAATATCTTCCTCATTTGGCTCAGATTATCCTCCAAATTATACAGAAGCAGTCTGGGCAGCAGCAACCAGTCTCATATAAAAATGGTAAATGTGTTTTTCAGGCTAGCCCCAGATCCATCCAATGTCTCTTTACTTTGTAGAAGGCCTCTGAAACAGCTTCTTCTGGCCCTGGAGGTGCTCCATGTGGGACCAGCATGAGGACCTCAGTGACCTGGGACCATGATGTGACCAGGGACCATGACATGCCCCCTTTCTCCCTCCCATCTCTCTATCTCCTCTGAGAACAGAGCAGGACATTAATGGGACCAATAAAGCAGAGAAAGGTTTGTATTAAAGAGTTCTTACTTCTTTTTGTCATTTGCACACTAACACTGAGAAGGTTCCTTGATAAATTTATGTCATTAGAGTCCGTTAGTGTCTTTTCTCAAAGAGAGGTAATTTTATATGGTATTACTGACTCTGTTGAATGTTATCTTCAGTTATCTAATAGTAGACAAAAATAAAGACTTCAAAGATCAATATATGAACAGCAGTGGTGAAAGTCATACATTTAAATTCTACCCTTTGCATAAAAATAGCAGAATAAGTAGTTCACAATAATTGAACAGCCCTGATTGGATTCAGAAAAAAACAGTTTAGCAATCTGAGCTAAAGGAGGTAACAGATTCAAGAGCCCCTGTTCTTGATCCAGGTTAATCTACCACACTTGGAAAAAGTATTTTATTCTGTCTTACTCAGTTTACCTGTTAGAATGAAAAATATTGAAAAACCTGTTCCTACTTTCCTAGAGGTCATGAAAATACTATGTCATTAACTATATACCAATATAGTTAAAGTGTTGTTATAAGAATCCTATTCTCTACATTCTTGAATGTGAAACTGTGAAAATTTTCTGTGGAAAAAGAAATCCAAGACCTAGATTGACTAATACTGAAAATACCCTTTAGTTTCATAATTTCTTGTTATCACCATTAGGTGTACCAAGATGTATTACCACATCACTGAAAAATTACTGCTGTCTTTCCCTTTTGTTACAATCCACTAGAATTCTAAGGACCAGAAAAGGAGCCTGGAAGAAATGTGAGGGAATGGAATTTGTTAAAAATATTTTTTAAAAATTAAAATAAGAAAAATTAAAACTGCTTGTGGTTCATTTAATTTGTAAGAATTCTTCATGAACCATCACAATATTGTGGACTAATTACTCCATAATTTCAATTTGTAGCTTTCCCCTGGAGACATGAATGCTATTCCCATTTATACCAGCCAAAGATCTGCTGCAGTTTCCTTTTCTTAGAAACAAGTGCAGGGAAAAGTGTGAAGTGGAGGACTTGGCAGTCTTGCACCTATTTTTGCAATAGAAAAATTACTAAATATCAATCAATACATGTTAAACTTAAATCTGTTCCCTCTGGTGTTGCAGCCTCAGCAGGGCTTGCAAAGAGCCAGAGTGTCCAATGAGAAGCTGTTTTCAGTTTTAGCACCGAGTGTGGCTGATACCTGGTGCTGTTCAGAGAACAGCTGCAGGTTTGCACACTCCAATGTTACAATCACACATTACCCCACCTATTCTCAATATGTTTGATCCAGAATGGGGAGCTGAAGTCCCAGCCTCTGGAGGGAAAATAAATGAAGTAGGAAAATAGTTTTAAGGAACAAGTCCCATTTTTTGGTTCTTTCTTAGTGCTGGAAATTGAGACTCTGACAAGTTTTTTAGTCTACTTTCAAAATATTCAACTCAGTACCATCAATCTTCTCAAATGTGGGGGTTCTTACAGCTTCCTCTCTGAGAAATACCAGTGAGATTTACTCACCAACTTTTGTCAGTTCAGGTCACGTAAGTCTTAAGTCTGGCCTTTATTACTTGCATGTGCTTGATCATGGAGCTCGTCTGTCAGAAGTCCATTATGTTTCCTCACATCACATTTCCTTCCTTGTGCATGTTGATTTGGTGATGTTTCTGTAAGAATCAGGTCACTGAAATTGTTAATGAGATTTAAATGAAGAGGTAGAACCTAGGTTTTGCCAAATTTCAGGGTGGTTTTGAATTAAGCCAAGCCTGTGGACAATCAGCTGAGACCTACAATCCCGAGTTATTGCAGTTCTTTTAATTCTGGCTCTTGTCCAGCTAACTCCTTAACCCAACCACTAGAAAATATGCTTCTTAACTATCCTCAGTGGCTCTTTAACATAGTGTGGATAAATTTCTTCTCCAGTTCCTCTGGAGTGGCAGGAGGCAAAGCACTCTGACATTGTCACGTCACTGTACTAAGGGTTCCTGAAGGGCAACTTCAGTCCTTCACACAGCAGATTGGAATCAAATGCTTAGAAACCCTGAGGACAACATTTTAGCTTGAGGTTTTTTATTCAGTCAAGATCAGAAAAGAAGTTGGGGACCAAGTAAAAGATGGAAGTAACTTGTCCATACTCTTGTTTCTTAGCTCTAAACATGATGTGTTAGCAACAAAATACGCTTACATTACCAACAAAATACATGTTTTTATACAAAATGAAATTATTGTTGTTTAGTTGTGGGAGTTTTTCCATTAGTTGAATTCAAAGTATTTATACATGGTCCATAAATTAAAGTATTTATCATTGAAATTAAATAAAATATGGTAGAACTTCTTTAATGTAGACAATCCTTTATAATTTATAGACACAGTAGGCACAGCATTCGTATATGTAGAAGTATGTAGAAAGTATGTAGAAGTATAGAAAAAAATAAGGTGGAAGACATACCCCTTTATTAAAGACGTATGACACATTAAAACTTAAAAACTTAAAAGACTCTTCAGGCTAAGGAGCTATAAAAGGTATTAACTTGTACAAAAAACAAGAATGTGAAATTAATTAGTGTTGCTTTAAAGAAGAATTTTCAAAATTCTTGTGACTTCTATTGGGAACCTATGGGAAAGAGTAATTCTACTTATTTGTTGATCCATTCAGCTGAACTTAGTGTACTTGTTTGTAACCTTGTGAATTCAGACAGCTGTGATCTCACTGCTCTCATCCAGCCTCTCTCTGCTGCAGTTAAATTAAACCACTGGAAAAGAGGAATCAGGAGCACAGACCAGTTCCATAATTGAAAATAAGTGCATGTTTCAATTGGAAATTCCTGCGATTTGGAACTGAAAACAAAAGCAAATACACAGCTTTGCTCCTGGGAGAACAAGAAGGGGAACTATTCTCTAACTATGCCTCTTCTATGCAGTTTAAGTCAGTGATCATATTTTAATAAATACCCTCTTTCCATTATTTCTAATAAGTCAAAGTACAACAATGTTACTATGTCAACTTTTTTTCTCAGGTGACTGGTGAACAAGTAAGTTGTTCAGAAACAGGGGAGGTACTATAAATATGCAGGGCAAGAATGAGGAAACATCTCTGGCTCCGGGGGCCTGCTCGAGGCCACTCAGCGATAGTCTGGGAGTGACCCTGGTGGAGCAGGGCCTGCAGCTCGCAGCGACCCAGACACAGGGTTTCCTCCGGCAGCTCTTTTAGTGCTGGCTCCTCTGGAAGTGAGAGAGCCCCAAGCTGATGTCACGGGCACAGGCAAAAGCAAAGGCTTGAGAGAAGGGCCTTGGTGTGAAGTCCAGCTCTTTATTCCCAGGGAAGGCAGCAGGGAAGGCAGGAGAGGGCCCAGGGATCCAGGAGAGGCAGCGTGAGGATCAGGAAGAGCTGAACACGTCCAGGACCAAAGGCCACTGAGTGGAGTACAAGGGGATACTTACAGTGATACGAGCAGGGGAAAGTAACCAGTAGGGGTACAGAGATTTACATGTAACCAATGGCTAACCGAACTGAAACGAAGTTTCCAGAACATAACCTTAAAGAGAACATGAAATCATACACAAACTATCCAATGAAACTTCAACATGTAAACTAAACCAAAAGGGATGCTGGGGAGCGGGGGGTGAACCAAAAGCTGACCCTAACCGCGGAGTGTGGCTTAGGCAATGGCAGGCTCAGGCTGGTGCCCCCAGTTTTGAGCCCTTTGGGCTGTGGCAGCTGCCACACACACTGCCACAAAAATTCAGAAATACAGTGTGCCAGTGATAGACTTCAAATTAGAATCTACCAGAAGAATGTATTTTTTCAAATCAGAAGACAACAGTAGTTTCTGGGATTCTATTTTGCCCATCACTTTATGATGGCTGCTGTAGTGTATTAGTAAATAGCAAAGAAAAGAAAAAATACATTGACAAACCTGGAGTGGGTTCAGCAAAGGGCCACCATGAGTGGATCGTGTGTTGGGTCTTGTCCAGCTTGGAAAAGACAAGGCTTTGGTGGGACCTCTCAGCAGCCCCCAGTACCTGCCAAGGGGGTTAGTGAACAGGGAACAGATCACAATTCTAGAGCTAAAAGTAAGATGAAAATATCCTTTGAAAATATATTAAGATATGATCATTCAGTTTTCGTTATATTCTAAACCCATCAGGGACTCCAACTCTCTCTTCCAAAATGCCATGTCAGAATGTGAATTGTCAAGTAGGGGCCTTTGATTAGAGATAATATCCATGAAAATTATATAATCAAAAAATACAGTCTTGAAACTTCTGTGCCTAAACATTGACAGTGATGGTTCTCAGTTTATTGATTAATCTAAATGTAAAAGACAAGTTGCAAAAACCTATCAGTAAGCTACCTGGGAGTGTTTTGTTCTTATATTTTTTGCATGATTATATTGATTTTTGTTTGGCTGATTTGCCTTCAGAGACACCTGTGTACCACTCAGATTCACCTCCAGGGCTGGATTTGGCTATGAAGCATAGCCACCATCATTGTTCTTGATGAAGTACATGGCATACCAAAGCAAAAGGTTTTAAAGCAACTGTATTACCTAAGGCTCTGTGTATCAAAAGTAATCTATCAGTAAAAAATTATATGATATTTCCGTCAACATAATGAAAGACATTTTTTGCTACTTTGCAAAATTTGGGCACACATATACCTTTGAAATTCCATGGTACTCACTGGAAGGTAGTGGAAGATGATACTAGCAAAGCCCATTATGATGTAAATCAGGCATTTAGATGGCAAGAATATTCTCTTAATTATAAACAAATTTACTATAAAGTTTTTTATTTCTTCTTAAACCTCAGATTGAAAGAGAAAATTTGAAATGGCAAAGAGGTGCATAGATCTCTTCCACAAGGGTGGATGTGACCTGGATTTTGCTAAGTCTCAGCTGCCCTTAGAATCTGTAAATAGAATAGTAGGAATAAACCTTCATTTTAGTTGCAAGGCAGGCTAGCTTTTATATCTCTGAGCAGCATTCCGAGGGATGCTGTGACAGGCCCTAAAATACCATAGACCTCCAACAGTCTAGTTTTCGATGGTCATCACATTACTTCTTTCATAAGGTCAAACTTTACAACCCAGTCACTACCTCTAGAGTTATTATATCTATTTCATCTTTCCTGTACATGGATATGAGAACTACTCTTGCAGAATTACAGTTTGGAAAAATAGACCATGTGATTTTTTTTTTTTAATGCCACAAAAATATAGTATTGTATGTAGGTGGAAAGCAATGAGAATGGCAAACACTTTTTAAATGGCAAAAATAAATAAAAAATTATCTAGCTGCTGAGAAGATAATTATGACTAAGGATAAAAGAAAAATAAACAGTACTATTAACTGCTGCAGGATAAATAGTCCCTTAGTATTTTGAATTTTTCGCCTGTCATTTCATGTACAGAAAATTCAAAATAAAAAGAAGTAGCAAATTATACAATGCAAAGCAAATTATGCAATGAGAAACTCAGGAATAAATGTTAATGGGTTACATGAGACATAGCCTTTTGCATCTTATTGTTCTCCAAATTCATGTTCTGTTCTTAAGCAGGGGAAAAGATTTTCATCCTTTTTTCCTCACAATTAAAGATAAGGAATTCAGGGGAGCTCCCTGCCCACACGTGATGAAAGGCTGCCATCTCTGTGGCTCATCACGATAAAAAAAGTGTGGCAAAGTCAAAAGGAGAAGAATCAAGCAGGTTGTATTGATTCAAGGTAGTCTGAGACCTTCACTCATATAAAGCTAGTTGTAATTGTGTAAGAGAAATAGCAGGTGGAGGAAATTAGGGTAGGGAACCTGGTGGTGTTAGAAAAGGTGGATCTGCAGGCAAGGCTCAAAATTTCACAGTATTTCTCATGTGAATTATTCCCTCAGGATTGCCATGTGTTTATAGAGTTCCATGATGTGTTGAAGCCCAGAGTGTGGCCGGAGCAGTGCTGATGCCTGTGGCAGCCTCTGCCCCCCCACAGCTGGCGGGCTCGGGCTCCAGCTCCAGCCCCTGCAGGGCCCGTGCTGCCCAAGGATGGGGTGTATGTTCCTGGGTGTGCACACTGGAGGGTGCTCGCATTTAGAGAAGAGTGAACTCTTTGTGATGGGGTCCTCTCAGAGGCAGGGAGTGAAATGGAAGAGCTGAGCTTTTGGTGTGCGGTTGCTGTCAGAGAGCAGGCTGTGACTGTGGCACTACTCTGCTTATCACCCAAGTTAGATGAACTTTCAGTAATTTTTTTTGCTTATTCAAAAATTTGGGATCAGATTATGATTTGCATTGCTTATATTTACACATCCCTAATGTACCTATATGTAAGCCTGTACTTAAGTGATTTTCCTCCTAGTGTATTTCTCTTTGTTTATACGTGTATTTATTTGTGTTTTCCTCAGGCTATTTTGAATGTCATTGGGAGCTAAAGATGATGTATGGCACATTCCAAAGAATTGTAATAAAAGACAATATAGCATATTTCTTCCATGTCTGAGTATATTAATTCTTGCTTATATAACAAAATGCACAAAAGAAGTTGTAAACAAGGAAGCAGTTGAAATCAGATTATGCATGAATAATGTTATGCAGCCTCATCTCAGATATAAACAACAACAAAAAAAATCAGGTTTAACTGCTAATGGGTTTAGGAAACATTTTTCTTTTTCAAAGGAAATTACTCAATGTAATAAAAACTTGCTTTTTAAAATAAATGGATTAATTTACCTTTTGCTTCAAGATAAATAATCATAAATACTGTATTTAGCATTAAAAGAGGTATAATTCTCTCACACATACTTGTCTTGGTGATGGAGTTTGATCTTGGTTTTATGATACTCATGTCTGCTTTCTTTAAAAACTTTTTCTGGGTTTTATGGCTGCTTCTTTACCTGAAATCCTGCAGTTTGCTGGTCACTGCATTTGATTCAAAGCACATCAACAGGAAAATTCTTACCAGCTTCACTGGACTCTTGTATCAGGCTCTGTAGATTTGATTTGATCCTTTTGCCTGTAAAGTTCATTGCAAAACTTCAGTGTCTCTTCTGGCCAGCATTTTTGTGTGTCATTATGTGCCTACAGTCATAGTTCATCTTTTTCATTGAGTTTTCCAAGTATGTTGCAACTGAAAGTTTTTTTCCACATGATGATAATTTTTTTTAAATGCAATTTCAGTAAGGTTGGGGAGTTGTTTTCTTTGTTTTATGCACCAGTAACATATAATTTCTTTCCTGACTACGTGTTTTAAACCTTAATACCAGAGGATAAGAAAATAAATAGCATTGTATTTACATTTCAGATTCAGTTTAAGGGTATGAGTACAGAAAGAGAATTTTTTCTTTTTGGTTACATGAATAAAGCTCCATAAGTGTTTGCAGGATTGAGGTTTTAATTTGTAACCCTGATCTGGCTGCACGAACAATTCTAATAAAGTTTAATGAACATTATTAAAAGTTTATATGCAGGCAAGTAGGGTTTCACATTTGGAGTAGTCATTACTACCCTCCAAAAGTGAAGTGGCTTGAGGTAGCTCCAATTTTCCATTCACAGAAATAGGGGCATCAGGACAGCAAGGAGGAGAATAGGACCCCCTCATCTTCCAAACGAAACACGAGAGTGTAGTGGGGGTTTTAATGGGAACCAGAAATGCTTCTTTTGCAAAGTAAAGTAAGAAAGAACACACTTCCATAGAATATTACTTCAAGTTTAGACCTGCAGCATAATGCATGTGCTGTAATGTTCCAATTCAGTAGCTTCAGAGTGCAGATAAAGAGCTCTGGCCAGTTGTCCCTGGAGATCCAGCCCTGTCACAGTGGTGCAGTAAAGAGGAACACAACCTGCAGCTTCCCTGCTGTGCACCAAGCCATGTCATGGAGCTGTTTCTCAATCACTGACTGATTTTGCTGCCTTCATTGAGAAAATATTACACATACTATTAAAAGACTTTCACAGAATCCAACTTGCCAGTACAAAAACTGCTTAGCTTCCCTCCTTCATTGCTTTGGCTTATCTTTATCATGCTTAACCTGGAACAACATCCTACTGTAAGGTTTGCTCAGCAGAAGTCAGCCCAGATCAAGTAGTTATTCCCATGGATGGGGTTCTTCACCTGTGGTTTAAGATTGAATGTCTGAGATGAGAGGGTCTGACCTGGAAGAGATAATCATATCAATAAATTGATTTTTTGAAAGATCTCATTGGTTCCAAGGGAGGTTAGTCCTGCAAATGAAGTTACTTGTGTACTTAACGCTTTGCTGGATCAGGTATGTAAACTCTCTGGGGGAGGACCCATGTTTTTTTTTATTTGTCTGTAAAGTACCATGTATACCTATGGCACTGTATAAATAAATAATAATAATAGAAACAATAAAAACCATCTAGGGATTAAGCAGGCCTTTTAAAGAGGCCAACTGTTCTTCACATAAATCTTGGATCTAATTTGAGCTCTAATAAGGTCCATTTCCTGTTTTTCCAATATTTTTAAGCCGCGTTGCAATAGCTATCTTTTTTTTTTTTTTTTAACAGGTGTTTTAAGAGGGCCCTAAGGCAAGTATCTAATCAACCTAATGGAATTTTCCATGCAGTTAAGTGTTTTATTCAGCTCAAAACATTGTCTTTGATTAGACTTACCACCTTCCCCTTTGCCCTTTTACATTATTTTGGCAGGCTCTGCAGGTGGAAAAGCTCCATCTCCACTGCAGCTCCATCATGTGTGAAACAGCCTCACTGTGTGTGCCTGCTTGGTTGCCTTTGAGCTAAAGGAGAAAACATCGGAGCCAGCTCGGCAGTCCCAGCCCCAGCTCTGGATGTGCCTGTGCCACGTCGTAGCTGTAGGACGGCCTTTTGTACAAGGTACTCAGCCTTTAATGAGCCAACTGTATCCTGCAAGTGACCCCATCCTACTGATTGCAATCCAGGCTAACTATCCTACAGTATTTGCCTGGAGTCTGGGATGGGCTTTGTAGGCCTGCTGAACCCTGGCTGCCGAGTTTGTGCTTAGTCTGAACTGGATTAATTAAAGCCTGGCTCATGTATGCCTGTGAGAACCACAGTCCTCTTAGATGGCAGTGGAGGTTTTTCTGCAGAATCTGGCCAGCTCTGATTCTTTAAACAAACTCTTTTAGCCTTCCAACCTTTCTTTTTTTTCTTGGTTTTTCTAGAATGGAAAATTATTTAACTCATATAAGGGTATAACTTATTATATTAGGGTTAATATTTTCCCACCTCATTAGGTGTTGTGAGGATTTTTTAAGTAATATTTATACAGCATTTCGAAGATAAAAAGCTTTGCATAAGTGATAATTATTATCTACATTTATTTTCATGCCTCAGTTGAAACATCTTTTTCTCTTTGTCTAAGATACTTCTTTTTTCTTTTGCTTTTTTTTTCTTCTTTTTTTTTTTTTTTTTTAATTACTGTGTTATTTAACTTTGAGATTTCGGGGTATAATTTTGGAGAAGAAAACTGCTGTACAGATTATATTGTACTGTGTCAGATAGTTCTTCTCTTTTTTGATTTTCATCCCATGATGAACTGATGCTTTCACCAATCCAATCTGCAACCAGAAGATTATTCATGCCAGAACAGAAGAATAGTTTGATTGTTCAGGAAATCAGCCAAGACTCAGAAGGCCTAGATTTTCTCCATTCTGATGCAGGTTTCTTGTCTGACATTGGAAAAATCACTTAATTTCTTCATGTCTCAGCTGGCCATCTGCAAAGCAGAAATGGTGCTTCCCTACTGTGTACTTGGGTTGTAATATTACTTTTCTATATGAGGCAGTGTTCGTAAGGGTGATAGGAGAACCAATATACTTCAACAGGCATTTTTAATCTCCTGTGTGCAGATCACTCATAGGATCCAGTGACTTCCAAATGGATATGGGGCCTGTATTTCAGAAATACATACTAATTTTAACCCTCAATTAACTGTGTTAATTTTTATTAAAAACATTGTATATATATACTAATATTATATTTAGTATTGATAGATTTATTCATTAAAGAAGACAGTTTCTATCTTCTTTGTAAAGAATCAGTAAAAAATCCTTTCAAGATAATTAATAGGTATATCTCTAAGGTCCCTCTAAGGTCTGCTTTCAAAAAAGAAGATATATGCAGTACTTAGGGTTTGGCCCACAGAAAAACTATGAAGAAGTTGTTTCTGTAAATTTTGCTTTGGATACGTATTTCTGTGATTTTGTGTCAGATAAAAGCAATCATTTCACTCTTACCTGGTGACCATTTGTTCTTGCCATGATATGCAAAGGCATATTTTCATCTCTCATCATATTTTCATCTACTTATCCATGTAATATTGATTGCTACTGATGGACTGTATATTGGTAATTAGATATGGAAACATACATGATCATCCTTCTTTCTGGAATGAAGCTTTTATATTCAAGTTATTCCCTACTATAAGTAGTAAGGGGAAAATATGAAAGTACAATGTATGACCAGACAGAAGCTTCTAAACATAAGCACTCATGCTTTCACTAGTTTCTTGATCAGCATGCAGTGCTAGAAAGGTGGGTAAGATGGAGATAAAAATTTATCATATTTTAACTGCATTCAGTTATGCTTTTCAAATGGTTCTTCTATCCCAGTGGGAATGAACCATGGCAAGATAATGTTACTTAATAGTTTTATTTCGAAAATGCACCTTCCTTTCTCTGTGCATGCAAGTGCTTTACAGCTTCAATAAAAACCATTGTGAAACACACACTAAAACATTATCCTAAATATCATTTCACTTTCTGCCTTAAATGTAGCCATTAAAGTAGTAAAATGAGGTCTACTACATAAGTAAAAATGAAAACCAGAAAAGCTGGCATGTGGGTATCACAGATTATTCTAATCATGTTGAAGTTTCTATCAGTTACAGTTTCACTATCTTGAAATTGTATTGGATAAATTCAAATCCAAATTTCCCTCCTGAAATAAGGTTGGTTTCTTTAGGAAAGTCAGACATATTCTGAATGTATTCCTTTGGAATAATAAATATGAAGTTGTAACCCTTGAAAAGCTATGCAATCTATACTTTGGCAGCTATTCATGTTCAAAAAATTGAATTGATGCTTCCTGGAATCTAATCCCAAAATATCATGGTATTCCAGTCTAGTTCTGATCATCTTCCTTTGTACATCCAGTGCTTCAATGGCCAAAACTGCCCTACATGATCCTCTGCATTTGGTCAAACTAACTAGGGAACCTGCTTGTAGCCAAGAACTGCTTAGGAGAAATGCACCTCAGGAATTAACAATTCATTAATATCTGCTCTGAAATACAGTTTTGCACTAAATCCAGAAAATTTGTATGCTCAACTTTCTCTTACAAAAAAAGGTATTGACAAACAAATTCTCTCATACTAGAAAAAAGATACTCATAAAGAAGGTTTGGAAATTGTGCCCTGCAATCACTATTGTTTCAGGTAGAAAGAAAAGATTATGTTAAAAAGACCAGCACTGGGGGAGTAAATCTGCACATTGAGTACTGTTCTCTTAGCTGGTGGAAGCCTGTTTTCTGTAAATTATGTACCTATTTGTGATACAAACACCTGAGTATTTTATTGTATTTTAATATCTACTGGCTTGTGACAGATGTACATTTTAACCTGCACGTTTCTATCATTAAGCTGCCTAAAGACTTGCTTTTTATCTGAAGCTTCTACAGAGCTGCCAAAGATGAAAATGCCTTAAAAATTAATTTATTTGCCTTTCATACAGTGTGGTGATGCAGGAATCATAAGAGTACTGTGAATTTTCGAGTGAGAAAAAGTAGCTAGCTAGTAGTAGCTAGTAGCTAGTTGTCCGTGGTCACTTCCTGGAATAGTATCTCACTTAAATGCTTTCCTAGCATAAAAAATCTTCACAGACAACCCTAAATTTGTTTTCTCCCCTTCACTGATGGAAGTCTTCAATTAGCTTCTGGTCTATTTGTGACCTTGGCATCACTTGTGCTCATGATTTTTTCGGCACATATCATTTTCTTTTCAGAAATGCACTCTGGTCAAAGACTTTGAGTCAAGTGCTCCCAAACATTCAAGGTATTTGAAAGCCAAACCCAACTCTGCAGCTAGATTTTGCAGTCCTTAAAGAGAATAAAAACAAAATACATGGGTGTGATCTTGGCTTAGCAATACAATTAGCAAATTTCTGGTTGAGTTCAGCAGAGCAGATTTGCATCCTAAATGTCAATAACTCCAGCCACCAGCAGGGTTTGAAAAAAGAAGTTGGATGCGAATCCTGCTTTATTAATTTCTGCTGAAAAGTGAATTTAACTTTGCAAAGTGTTTTCTGCTTACATTTTATTTTGTTACTGTCCCAACTAAATTTAGCTTTTTTAAAACAATCTGAGAATTTAAATGAGTTTCCTGTCCATGCACATTTGTAATTTTTTTGTACTACTCATTTCTTTTTTGATAGCACATTGTTTTATTCTTTCAGTCTTAAAAAAAAAAAAAGTGAGAGAGAAAAGAAAAACCTGCCACAAAAGTGAAATTTTTTTATTGCATTTCATTTTAAGTCGTCTTTTTAAAGATCTGTCATTTATACAATGACAAGAAAACTTTCTAAATTGGAACTAATTTATGAATTCCTTCTTTTTGGCATAATGTCACTTTGCAAGTTAAAATGATAATGACTGGAAAGATCAAATATGTTTATCTAAAAAAAGAAGAGGGGTTTTAAGAGTTTGCGCTCATTAGAAATCTTTGCAAACTCTGTATACATCAGGCATTATAGATTTATGAGTGAAAAATCTTTTAGGTTAAGAAAAAGCTGTAGCTGAGAATGGTAAATATTGAAGACAGTTCAGAATCCCTTTGTCTAACAGCTACAGATGGTTGAAATGTCTCGTTTTCACTTATGTGGTTTTTAGAATGAAATTTGATTTTGTCACCAAACCAATCCTTCATACTCCATATATGTGATTGAATTCTTCCTATTTAACATTCCATTCATGAGCAGTTCTTCAATTGCATAAATATTCACAAACCATTGTTTTACCTGGCCCTCTGCATAGCAAGAGGTTACAGCACAGAGAGGCACAACTGAGTCTTTGTAACCAGTAAAATTATGTGTTGTTTTTTAATAGTTTCTCCTTTGTAACCGTGATTTAGAAATATGCATCCAAATGGCTTACAGTGGACCTTCAGTACATTGGAAAACTTTCTGACCTCTCTCCTTTCATTATAAGGATTTTGATCCGAAGGAAACAACTGAGCTGCAGCAAATGAAGTAGAATTAATACCATTATGCTCACAATATGCCCACTGCCTGGGGGGAATGCTGTCGACTGATCTAATAATACCAGAATCGCATCCTCACACCATTGTAAAATGCATCCATATGTTTCTTATCAAGGCCACTGGTGGCAAAAGTCCTTGATCCAGGCAAGTAATAGTCTTTAAAGCTATACAGAAGAAAAGTTTCTTTTGGTGCTGTTCCTGTGTCCTGTATTGTTGCTTCCTCTTAGGCTTCTAAATTTCTTGTTCCTACCAGTAATGTTGGCATGTCACCATCTGTTCTGTCTTCCAACATGTCAGTTTGTGTCTTTATTCTATGTTTTAATCTCCCATGATGTGCTCTTCACTGATGAAGTGTTTAAAAGTAGTGTGAAGAAGGCATTAGTCTATTATATAAAAGGAAGAAATCTGTTTCCCCCACTCATTTTCTTTCAGTGAAGGTGTGAGGATTATTAAAGAAATTGCTTAAAAGCAATTATGAAATAATTTTGAAAACACTACAAAAAATGCTTTGTGAGATTTCCTAATGTTTTGCCTAGCCAGACTGGATTCAGTGCAGATTTCAGATTGCAAGTAAATAAGGAACCAGTTTCTGTCTTATATTACCAAAAATAGACAGGCTTGTTGTTTCACCTTAATCACATTGTAGCTGTAGCTTTCACACTTAAAAAACCCCAAACTTTTAATAGCTGATGCAAAAGCATGCAAAGATTAGAAAGAAAAATGAAATACAAATAAGACAAAAAGTATTGAGATTACATTGTTTCATCTTTGGATCACTCTGAGGATTGTTTTCTCCCTTGAGATTATGAAGAAAGTTCCAATCCAGGCTTTTCCTTTGACACCACTTGTCACTGAAAAAGTCTCACAGCTGAGTGGGGGTCTCTGAACACCTGTTTTATTCACAAAAGCTTCCACTGTCATGCCCTGATGGTGCTACATTTTTTTTTTGACTAAACAACTTTTGAGGATCAGTTGTTTTGGACAGGTTGAAAAAAAAATTACTGAATTAGTATGTTATTCATTATATAACCCAGAGACAAATAAGTAAGATTTGTCTTTTTGTCCCTAGAATAATTGGTTGGGTTTTTTTCATCCTTTTTATGCAAAAATTTCTAAGGCAGCTCCAGAGTGATATGGGACAAAACCCCTCCTGTATGCACAGTACTCACACTGATACTCCTTAGCGTAGGATTCAGTACCATTCTCCATTTTATACTCAGTGTCTTGAAAATGAAAGCCTATATAAGAAGACTACAATTAGTTAATGTGCCCATGAACTATTATACAAAGCTTCAGATCTCCAGTGAAATATGAAAAGTGAATACAAGAGCAGGTGCTGCAGCTGGCTGGCATTAAAAAAAAAGAAAAAAGAAAGTTTCATTACTGTCCCATATTTGAAGCAACAGAAGATGGGAGTGTCTATGATCAACATCATATTAAAAGCCTTTTCAAAGAAAATAAGTGATCTGAAACTATTTGGATGCTATCCAGATTTCTTTGGAAGCTCTCTAATATGAGAATAATTGAAAGCAAATCTCTAGATAAAGATTTAATGTTTATCTTTATTCTGAGATCAGAAATTTGTCCTACCACTTTACAGTTCTCACAAGGCCTGTGGATGTGGCACTTGGGGATATAGTTTAGTGTTGAACATGGAGCTGGGTATACAGTTGGACTCGATGATCTTAGAGGTCTTTTACAGCCTTAATGATTATATGTTTAGCTGTCTTATTTATAGGATCATGTTCTTAGGACTTATGTTCTTTATTTCAAAGATAATTTGACAAACATTGTAGTGCACTGAGCTGAATTCTGCTAAGGGTCCATAGTTTTTGTGCAATACATCAGAAATTTTTCATGAAACAGAAAGACTGTAAAAGACAATTATGCAAAATATTCCTGAACTAGACTAGGTCAGTCTGTCATCTGTAGATATTGGTAGAGATGTCCTTGAAATTATATATTTTAAATGTTCTAAGTTTTTTGCAGATGGTGGTGGGGCAACATTTAGTTTTTTAATGAAATTCAACAAAACCACAATTTTCCACCAGCAATACCAGAGATAAATTTTGATTAAACTTTTCTGTTTTTTAAATGTATTAAGCTAGTTAATGGTATGACATACAGGAGAGTGAAAATTCAGTTCCAGCTGCACTTTGTGAAATGAATCCTGTTACCCTTCCTTTCTGCCTCTCTCCATATAGAGAGCTTTATTTAAGAGCATTTTTTAAGAGACAGTACATAGACTGTGATATTGTTACAAGCACTACATTTGTAGAGACATGACAGAATGTAAGAAGAATTACTTCGTGGTTGTTTCTCCTTCCATACTTGTATTGTGGTTTTAAGCCCAGCTAGAGGAGAAACAACACACTGGTTTTCAAGAAGGAGGAGGAAGACTGATAGAGATCTGAAGTCTTGAACTGTTACTTCTTGCTGCAAAAATTATCTTCATATACTATATCTCCTTCTAGAAAGTCCAGTATCTGACTACAAGTGGTGACAGAAAAAGGTTTTGTCTGAAGACTCTTGAGTATTGCTTGGTGAAAATGCTGAGTCACTACATTGGTGTCAGGATGGAATGACACGGATATATCTGAGAAAATGGGTTTGTCCAACTGTTTTCTTTAGATACATGAATTTATTTTTCAGTGAAAGTTTTAGAATTCTGCAATGTTAGCACCCGTTCTTTTATTCTGGAGGAAGTGTGTCTGTCAGGAAAGTGTTAAAACCATTAATTTTGGAATGTTCTGCCCCCAACTTTCAATATTGCCATTATATTGTGATATTGCCATGTTATAGTATTACAGTACTGATCACTGAACTGGTTATACATCTTTCTCTCTAGATCTGTCTGTTTATCTTGACAAATCTCTGAGTGTGGTCTTAGAGGAGGGAGGCTCTGGGTATTATTTTAGTATGAATTCTTCAGATTTAGCATAAGTACAATATTTTTCTGCAGTACCAGTGTATTTGTGCCAGCAATGGTTGAGTGCTGGTTTGAATGGATATCCAGAGGAAACTCTGCCAAGGTCATTGCTGTTGGACACAGTTACAATAATTCCAGTGGAATCACCCAGTTGATTAAAGATTAAAGCCAGTCAAGCTGCCAAACTCTAATACTTAACAGCAGAAATTTTTAAGATTATTTGTCTACTGTTCTTTTTTGCTTTTAAAGAAATGTGGCTTAGCAAAAATCTGTCATAAGCTGGAAGGTTTGTGCAGACAGAAGGTAGTTAGAAAATGGAATTATACACAGAAAGGCTTTAATCCCTGCAGCCCTTATATAAGAACATCTGCTTGAATTACAGGCCATACATAAATCGTGTGTGCTTGTTTTTGTCACAGATCCTTCCCCTCTACCCTCTGCTCCCCACATCTTATATGATACACTGCAAAAAAACCCACCCAAAACAAAAGCTAATTAGTACTTCCAGCCCCCCCATTAGTGAAACTTGATATGTTTACTAAAAAAATAATTGCGACATTCCATTCATAAATCTTTAGCAATGTCAGCATTATACTGATGGAATTATGATGTCCCAGTACAAATTGTCTGACCTGCTTTATGTTCCCCAGCACATAATTAAGGTGGCGGTGTGTTAAAGGAAGTAATTTTGTTCAAAGCTTTGGCACCAGCAGTGCAATGTCTTTTGCTCGTATTACTAACAGTTACCAGTCAACGTAGGACTGCACCACGTTTGACTCTGAGATTATACATATCCTTGTAGCTCTGAGCACAAGGTTTTGAGCAGCACATGCAAAATTTGAAATAATGTCTGGTGTAGTGACTCTGTCAGGATTTGCGTTTTACTCTCTTGAGGGTTTGAATGAGCAAATAAGTTAATGAATGATGACAAGAGAAGCTTAAAAACAGCAAGCTTTTAATTTTGTTCACAAGTAGTTTGAAACATAACTTGTTTCCTTTCTTTGTTATCTTTAAACTTTCTTATTTTCTTCTTTGAAGACAGAAACTTTAGGAGAATATCTAACAGGCCTTTGGAACTTGTTAGCAAACTGAATTTTATTGTCAGAGTGCATATTCTGAATATTGATTTTAGAGGACTACAGCAGTGTACATTTCTGGAGAAAATGCCAGTGCCAATATCGGACCCTGAGCCCACAAAGAGCTAAGACTGTGCCTCACTGAAGTTCTGGAGTAATCACACTGACATTGAGAATCACAAAATTTCTTCCTACAATTCAGTCATACAAATGTCTTCCTCTCCATTTGCACTTACTGATGAGGGCTCCATGTTGAGAGCAAGTTGGATCTGAGTCTTTGCAGAATCACATTTTACAAGCTTTCTCATGTATTCTTCAGTGATTGCCAGGCACAACTCATATTTGCAAAATTTCCTTGCAGGATAGACCATAGGATTTGGTTGCACATGAAGAAGTCAATAAAATGCATAGCTACTACCAAGGTGAATGTGATTAAATGTATTTTCTTTATCCCTGCAAAGCACTCAGGCTTGGGCAGATGATGTAAGGAAATCACTACTGTTACTTTAGTTGAGGATTTGAAATACCCAGTGTTTTGAACACTGTAGAATTGCTTTTTGACTTCACTAGGCTTTAGCACACACATGTAATGATGACCTCTTCTTTGTTATTATATATTCTATTCACTAGAAAAACAACTTTTGGGTTAAAATTTTCATAGTTTTACATAGGTTGTGTCTTTAAAGAGCAATGAACACCATTTCTGTTTACAAGTCAAAAATACATGTACTTTAATTTTTACTACAGTTAGTACATGGTATAATGTTTATATTTGGCAAAATGAAGAAGTAGTCAGCTCTATGTTTAGAAGCAGGTGTTCATGTTTGACCTTGGCCAGAACTTTCCCCTTAAAGTCAGAAGAATATTTAACCCAGGATTAATTCATCTTTCCAGCTAGTTACATGGCCTAAATGTATGCACTCACATGTCATCATTTATATTGAGTCTGCCATTTTTTTAATTAGCATTCTAAGATGTCAGTAAAGCTTGAAAGATATATTTTGGTATCATTGGATCTCCATCACATTCAAAAAAGAATAACAATCCAAAACATACATTTTAAAGCAATTTGCCTGCTATGCAATGGTACAACACTGGTCTTTCTGATCTGTTCTCTAAATGAAAACACTGACTAAAAGATCATAGAGATTCCTTGAAACTTATATTGTCTGTTTCAGTGGATATGAATGATCCAGGCATTTTATTTCATCATACTTTTCCACTACTCATCCACACCTACAGCTAAGGATCATAAAAATTACACATCTAAACATACAGAAATGAATTCTGGATTTTAGTCATCTTATACAAATGTCAGCCTGATTTTTTACATCTGTTGTTTCTGAGGTCTAGGAAATAAGTCATTGGACAAATTGTCTTGTGAGGCCAAAATTAGCTGCTACTCTTTCCTTTAAAATATTAACTGCTTAATAATTTCCATGCAAATACCCTAGCAATTAAAAATTGCATTGCAATGTCTTGGCTGTTTATAGCCTGTAAATTGAAGCATTAGGTGTATGTAAATATCCTGACTACAGTGGGAAATGTATGGACGCTGCTTAGTAATAAAAGCTGTCTTATTCAATTAGCAGAATGTTACATATCCTGTTTCCTTCTAAACACCATAGGGTCTCCTAAATATTCACAGGGTTGGTGTTGACTAAGCAGTCTGTTGCATTGCACTGAAGCCTTGCACTTAAAATTACCATGTGAAATAAAACAGAACGAAAATTTTACCAAGTATCAGTGGGGCTCTGACTAAGCCATTTGAAAAGTGAAGCTAAGGAGTGGGGGGAAATCAGGGTAACATTTATTGCTGAGAGAACGTTCATGGTTGAAACTATCTGGCAAATAGTCTGAGTAGACACAAAACTGACTAAAGCTTTTCAACACAATGATGAAATTCTTCATTTTGAAAATGTCAGAATGAACTTGTTTGATATTTCAAAATGTTTTGGGGTTGTCCATTATAATGGAAGCCAAGGAAATAAAAGGCTGAGTTCACCCAACTACTTGAGGCCTGTGTCCTCTTACCAAATAAATGCCATGAGACGCCTTGGCTCGAGCACGTCTCAGTATTTCTGCCTTCCAAGGATGCCCTCACCCTTCCACAAGATGATGTGTGCTCTGATCCTTATCTTGACAATATTTCACTTTGCATGGTCAACTTGTATATTACTGAACACAGAGGGAATCATTCTCACATTGTACTAGTTCAGACATATGGTGAAAACCTGAATTTCTGCCCATGCTCTGAATTCAGCAGAGGCTGAACTGGATGATGTCTCAGGAACTGTGTTATGCCATAGCATCATCTACTTTGTGGTGAAACATCCTTAGTCCTCTCTTTTGTATGGAGTATTTCAATGTTGTTTGCTGAAGGGAGTGAAAGCAATCAGAAGCTACATTTGCAATATCATTGGGTAATAAACCTTAGGCATCTAATTATTATTTTTCCTTTTGTTACTTTCTCCAAATGAAACTTTCTTTATTTGAAGATTTTTTTGCAACTTATTTCACTTCTGTTTTTTGAACTAGTCATCTGACAAGAAAAAATAATCTGTATTTTCACATTACTCCTCCAGATGACTATATCTTTAAAAATCCCAATGTAACAAGATTACATAGTTGGACTGATGGAAGTTCTTTGAATGTGTCAAGGATCAGAATTTACTTTAACATCTGTTAGGCTGCTGTCTCAGTAGGTGTAAGTCAGCAGAGCTCCATTCATGTCAGTAAGGTGTACTGTTTTATACTGAGCAGGGGGTTGACTCACTATGTTTTGACTTCTACTAGGTAAATTAAGATTAGATGTGCTAACGGGTTTGGGTTTTCCCCCACTAATTTTAGTAAGTCCTTACATGCTCTTATGTATCTGCTTATTTAAAAAAGACATAACTACTTTTATTGACTCAAATGACATATTCATGAACATAAGATAATTAAGGTTGTAAACTTCTGGAAAACTGAGATCTAGGATTGTAAGTCTGGTACATTTTGAAAATAATAATAATGCCCGTGCTATATATTTTTGTCTGCAAGTTGTGTGTGGTTTTGTGCATGTACAAGTATTATTGTTAAAAAGCATGTTTTCTTTCCACCTCTCAATTGAAGAAGATCATAAAACCCAAGCAAACAAAGAAATTGTATTAATCTCCATTCAAACAGTGGTATAACCATGTCACTAGTTCCTGTGGGTATAAGAAAACAGCTCTAAGAATCTTATTTAACTTTTTTTTAAAGGTATTGTCACCTACATCTCCATGAAGTCAAAACTGTTGCAGATCAGTATTATATGGACTTCATAAAAACTGAGCAATTCATGTATGTAGCAGATTATTTCACAATATTGTCAATCTGCCATGTTGTCCCATTCTCTTTTTAAAAAATTCCCCTGTTGCAAAGCACGTTATCACTTTTATGAAAACAAAAGGAGTGCATATTTATTTTTTCAAAATGCTCTTCAAGAGTTTCATAAGGTTACTTCATAAAATGTTAGACTGTGCTCTTTGTCTTTTCTTTTCATCATTTCCATCTGCTGAAGAAATATGTGTGAAATGCCACTAAATCAGAGCAACCATGATGCATCGGGCTGTGAATAGCAGGCTACACTACTTACACAGTGCTTAAAGTCAAAAATACTCCTATTTTCAACCCCATTGTACTCTTGCCTGATTAAAGTTTAAATATCTATCATGGTTCAAATTAAGATAAAAATGGACTTTTCTGAATCAAGACCTCTTAACTGCTCTTCCAAAGTCAAATAAATTCAGAATACTTTGGATTATTTTCAATGTACTTAAAGGTCAATCCTCTGAATGCCTGGTTTTTATTAGCCAAAAGTATATAATTTGAGATTTTTTGTACTGAGACAGTCCTGTTAAATTATGTCCTATTACAAGGTTGCACAATTAAAACTCATGCTCTGACCTCTTTCTTTAATGCAAACAGGGAGTCAAGTTTGTATTTGCAGCCCAGGAAGCCACCATACCCTGGGCTGCGTCCAAAACAGTGTGGGCAGCAGATCGAGGAAGGGGATTCACCTCTCTGTTCTGCTCTGGTGAGACCCCACCTGTGGTGCTGCATCAGCTCCTTGGTCCCAGCACAAGAAGGATGTGGACCTGTTGGAGCAAGTCCCATGATCAGAGGGCTGGTGCATCTCTGCTATGAAGACAGCCTGAGAGAGTTGGGATTGTTCAACCTGGAGAGGAGAGGTTTCTGATAGACTTTAGAACCCCTTTCAGTACCTAAAGGGGTTACAAGAGAGCTGGAGAGGTTCTTTTCACAAGGGCTTGCAGTGATAGAAAAAGGGAGAATGGCTTTAAACTGAGAGTAGGTTTTGATTAGATATCGGGAAGAAATTCTTTAATGCGAGGGTGTCACAGGTTGCCCAGAGAAATTGTGGCTGCTCCATGCCTGAAATTGTTCAAGGCCAGGATGGATGGGGCTTTGAGCAACCTGGTCTCCTACCCACATCAAGGGGTTGGAACTAGGTTATCTTTAGGTCCCTTCTGACCCAAAACAGTCTGTGACTCCATGATTCTGTAGTAACTGCAATGATTGTCAACGGAATTGAGCCAAGCCCTTCTCAAATGGCACTAAATGTGACACTTGGCACTTTTGAGCCTAGATGTAATTTCGGATCCCATCCTCTATATATCAAGTTAATAAGTTAGTTTTCAATAAGATATGCTTTATATGTTTTATAAGTTTTTTTCAGTAAGACATGTTAGTTATCAGAAAATATTCAAGGTCTGTATTGTGTATCACACATTTTTCTTAAGCTAGAGTAGATTCCTGGCAGCATATATATAAAAAAGTAATGAGTGATCAGTCTAATAAAAGCTAATGGGGAGGTCCAACTGATCCCAGTTTGAAGTCCCTTGCTGGTATATTTGTGATATCCAGGTGGTTTAATAGAAATTGAGAGATTTATACAGTAAATTATTTCAGTTTTTCCTGTTTGACTCAGCATATTTAAGCATGAGAAGTTAATGTATTAGTAGAATACAGAAGTTAATGTTCTTAGTAAGCTTGCTCATATATTTTTTTGTAAAGAAAATGAAATGCCTCTTTAAGAAATGAAGTCAAGCCTTTACTTTTAGTACAAATCTTTGTTCCACTCAGTTTTGTATTAATAGTAAATATTATGCATAAATGTGTAAGTCAATTAGGAGATTTTTATGAAAAGATAACATGATTCCTAGGCAAGGCAATCATTTAAATTTCTCTTGTTTTTCACTAGTGACTTTATTGTTGCTTTTTAATGGGTTTTGTGACAAATCTTTTTTATAAACTTCAACAATATCCTGTGACTGAAATAAGCAGTACTGTTGAAATGAAGTTGTATCTAGAAGATCATGGCATTATCATTTATTAGTATTTCTTCTACTTCCACTTGAAGTCAGAAGTCAGTGTATAAGACTTTATTTCAGCAAGATATGTTAGGGATGATGGAAGACAGTCTTCATTGTTTGGTTTGCTATGGCTTATGTATGGACATTATTTGAGAAGCTCTGTGCAATTAACTGTCTTTCCATGGATCTTGGTGCACTGTGTTCTACTGGCTGCTGCAGTGATTGTGCAAAACCTGTCCACAGTGGCTCTTGCCAGTCTTTGAGCCAGTCCTCACCTGCAGTTGTGAGCACAGACTTAGTGTGAGTTGGGAGAACCTGGACGGGGCTGTGACTCAGATCTGCTTGGTTTTAATGCTGGATCAGCCAGAGTGTCCATGGTAGGACACTTTGGTAATTGTGATCTTCCCTTCATGAGACTGCAGCAGCACTTTCCTGCCTCTCAGCAGAGTTATGGAGACAAAAATCACTTCAGGGTGCTAAGATGCTTAATTTCTACTGTACTGGGGAACTGAAAAACATGTAATTCAGCCTCTCCTTACGTACCATGGACACTGATAAGTTGGTGCTTAAACTTCTCCCATTTGCTCTGTGTTCAGACTTGGGAAAATTCAGCAACAGTTTTGTATTCTGCCTGCTAACCTTAGGCCATTGAAGCAACAGGAGGCCAAGAACAAAAATAATGTCACAAATCCATATGCTTTTAAAGCAATGGCAGGGAAGATATTAGCTTTGTGTAGGCCATTAATATTTAGTTTTAAGCCATTCCAGATTAATATCTTCTTCTTTTTTTTTTTTCCTGCATTTAGGAAGAATCATATTTTTGTCTAACATCATAAAATATCTTTCGAATGAGTTTGGACAAAAAATCAGCAAGCTGACTCAGTGCTTCTGGTCATTTTCCTCTGATTCCATTCCAGAAAAACCCAACAGATATAAACCATGTATTTATGGGAAAATATTAGATGGAGTTCTTTGGTCTGTGATTTTGAGGAATGCAGACTAGCTAATTAGCAGAGTCTCTCTCTGACACAAAAATCTCTAAAAGTCATTATAGCTTAGTGTATACCTTTGAAAAGGCAAGTGCTGCATAATTGTCTTTCAGATGCACTTTTCCTACAGGAGAGTTTGGAAATGCATAAGCCATGGCAATCTTACACTGCTCCTGCCTGCCTTCACTCTCAGGATTTGTCAGTGTGGCAATGTCCACAACCAGTGACTCTCTACAGTTTTGGGATAAACTTTAGCCCATTCACTCTAGCCCCTGACCACGTGCAGAGTTTATATCCAACCTCCTGGCCTTGAGGCAGGAATGCACCCCGGTGAGCTCTCCTGACATGACAGTACATCCTGCCATGAGTTCTAACATCACTAGAGACATTTTTTCCCCCAAAGGAAATAATGACTTGCAGTAACACAGCTTGTTGTGAGATCTTGTTGGAAATCCAAACATGTGGCAATTTACGAGTGTCAGCAGAAATTTTTAGACTTCTGTGGCAATACGTGCTGTGCGTTAGATGTTGGAATCTGACCCTTCGGCTTTGCCACAGTGGTGTCCCAGGAAAACCATGTAGAGTTGCCTCTACTCTCTTTTCTGTTTACTTTCTTTCCCTAATATACTGCAATATAGCTTATCTATATAGCAATTTGTACGTGTTCTGCCTGTAGATTTTTTTTCACAATCTGAAATCCTGCCTAAAACCTTTATATTTTATCTGATCAATCAATTTTGATTTTTTTTTCTTTGTACAATTCACACTTTCTTTATGGAATTCTTGATGAACTGAAATAGAGTTGTGAAGCAGGAAGCAGAAAGTGGAGAAGGCGATAAATTTATTTTTTCTTTCTCACCCCAATTTTGTAACAATTAGTATTTTTTAATAAGAATAGATTTTTTTTTCCTACAAAAGATGAAACTCATTTTCTAAAATCCAGTTTTAATACCTGTGTTCTACCTAACTGGATCTGAAAGCAATATAGATCTCAAGCTGTTTCATGACAAAACAGTCTTTGCATTCAGCCCTGAGCGAGTGAAACAGGGTTTCTGGTTATTCCTATCAAGAACAGCATAAATAAACCTGAGTACACTGCTGTGTAATGTTCAAGTAGAAAATAGTCATTACAGACTGGCTTGTCTGAAACTTGGGTTTGGCATGTTTAACATGTTTTACATCATCAGTTTTTGTTACAGCTGTTGGCACCAGCCTGCAACATGATTGAGAGGTTTTGATGACCTCAGCTTCTGCAGTTTATTAAGTCATCCAAACAAATAAAGAGGTTCTGTCAAGTAGCTTGCTCACAACATCTGCCTTACCTGTATATTTTTATGGTCTAGTATAATTGTAATTTGAATTTTAAGTGTCTATCAGTGAGGGAAAGAAGCAGAAGAGAAAACTCCTATTCTTCTGAAAGGGAAAAAGACAGACGCCTTGCTTACCATCTCTACTGAATACATAATGAAGGGATAAGAAAACAACCTTTTAATGGCTTCGAGCTTTGGTCATATTAATAAAATAGACTTGTTTTCATTCTGAAGATCAGCAACAGTCTATTATTATGATTACAGGTATTGCTGAAATTTAATAGAGAAGCAGAAACCTGTATTGCATCCACTGCAAGAAACAGTGAGAGTAATGTATTAAACTGAAGGAAGCAGATTGGTTTTATGAAAGTACTTTTCACTGGGCAGGTGACATATCCAGTGACTCCTAGTTCTCTGCTAATATCTAGATGGTTCTGCACTGTAGAGAGAACAATGCGATTTTAAAAACAGTTGATTATTTCTTCAGAATTGGAGATTTTCAGAGAGCTTTTTCATCAGTTCTCGGCTGAGATAGTACTGATGGTTAAGACACATCATAAATTACAAAACTTGAAAACTCAAAAGCTTTAATTTTTCCAAATCAGATGAAACTCTTTGACTTTCATATGGAAATCCTTGTGGTGTGGTGGTAAAGCTGATGGTTTGAGCCAGGTTGAAATTAGAGTGAAAACAGCTTTCCTGTTGGCATTTCAAAATATTTGTCAGTCAAGTAGGCTTTGGCACAGTGGGAAAAAGAGAATACCAAAGCAACATTAAGCAACTCTGGTGATCCCCAAAACCCTATTAAAGCAGAAGTCAGTAAGATTTAGGGCTGTGGAAAGTCTGTACCAGTCTCCATTCCCCCACATGTGTTGCTGGAAGCTCTGTAAGGGCTGCATGGCCCTGGGACGGTCCCTGGACCTGGCTCTGGGGCCTCGCTCTGCACTCTGGAGTCAGACAATGCTGAGGATTAGATTCAATGGACAGGAAAGTGCGTGGAGATGGAATGCTCACGTTTTCTTTTTCCTTTGGAATCTATAGCACAGCATGTAATGTCTTGTAGGTGTTAGTTCCAGCTGATTCTTGCAATTTCAGAAGTAAATTACCTGAAGTCAGCAACAAGGACTTTGTAAAGCCTATGGAGACTTAGTAAGTGGAGATAGAAGCATTCTAGAACAAAGTATGGCCTCTAACTGTGTATAATTACTCTGTGCAGTGCCCCTGCCTAAAGTACATTATGTCATCTCTTCCTGAAAAAGTCCAGCTCACCTGGATTATCTGATGTTGGCCCTAGGAAGGTATGGTAAATGTGTCTTCCTGGCAAGTAAAGGTATGACTAGATACCACAAACATGAGATGTAGCTAAAGCTAACTACATTTTTAGATAACATCTTGTAATCCCTGTGCCATGCCTCTGAGCTCTTCCAGGGACTTTGCATTTGTGTGTGTGCGAATCCAAACAGATGATCTTGAATGAGCAGTCAGTAACTTTGGGTTTCAGTACCAACACTCTAAACACACTGCAGACTTCAGTGAGACTTGATTACATCACATCCTAGAGATCACATATGGAAATCCAGGTTGTTGTTTGCTTACAGAGCAAAACAGAGGGTCAGAGTACTCTGAGTCACGACACAAAAGAACATGACACAAAAAGAGCATGATAAAAAGGTCCATTTACTCTTAAATTGGGAATCTGCTATGTAGTAGTTAGGATTTTCCTGTCACCATCAATAAAATTCTGGCACAGGGCACTAGAATGACAGTCTGCTTGTCTGGGTCTTAATCTGGGGGAGTTTGCAGTGATGCCAGCAACTCAGAAGTGTATCAGAAGTTGTTCTAAAGTACTGAAAAGCAATGTGTAAACAGTGAGCAAACACATGAGTAAACAGAGAATGAAATTGTCATCAGCTGTCCTTCTGTGGAGGCAGGAAAATGCATGTTGTAAAATGTGGCTTATACCAGAATTCTCTCTTATTTGCTGCTTCAGTGAGTACCCAGCTTTCAGAAATCCAAAGCTGATAATTTTCAAACTCACTCTCATAATATGTCTGTTTAAGCTGCCTCAGAAGTAACCCTTATGGAGAAAAAAAAAAAAAAAAGTCACACTGTCCTTCAAGTCAATATTTTCTTCATGGTTTTAATTCGGGTCCTGGTCAGAAGCTAACGGGATTTATTTTCCTTTGACTTCCACAATCTTTGAATACAGTCTTTAACATACACAAATTCATGAAAAGCTGGGGAGCATGTTTATTCCCAAAGTGAAGCAGTCTTACAGGCATTTCTCTTTTTCTTCTAAGGCTGCCCTTTTCTCTTTGGCATAAAGGTGTGGGCAATAGGCCATGCTTCAGTGTCTAGGACCATCTGCCAATGCAAACAGAAAAAATTAATTATGAATGGTGTCTTCCCATGCTAAATCATTTATTGTAAAGGAGTTTTTCAGCTTGTTTGTAATGGCTGTAGCCTAAGGGTGCACACTGTATAAATTGCCTGATTACAGGATACAGAACACTTCTAAATAGGCCTCAGATGATTAGGGGAGGGGAAAGAAATTAAAAAGGCCACTTCCCTTTAGGTATGCAAATGGATTGCAGAACAATAGACAAAAATATGAAAGACCATGATAAAACATATCCTCTTTTCTCTTACCTTAAATTATGTACTAGGCAAGTAGCAAGCTTCATTACGTGTGTCAGCTGAGATGTGAATTGTTTCATAATTGAAACAATGCTGTTGCCAGATAGTGCATGTTAGATTTCAAGATAAAGTACCAGGTTTTGTGTCCTGAAGCAATTTGGGGTTTGCTTCCTAAATCTGTCTTAGCAATGGTTACATTCTGACCTTGGTTTAATTTAACTCTGCCTACTTTAGCCTCTTTGAGCTACCTCTTCAAACACTAAGGACTAAATTTGCTTTTGTCACACTTGATCCTCCTCTCAAGTCATAGTGATGTGTCTGCCTCTCCTGAAGTGCCGGTATTTTACTGCCTGTTTGAAAGTAGCTGGGTGTGTTTAAACAGTTTAGCGAACAGCAGGAGCTATCTCCTAGTCTGTCACACCCTTAGACATATCTGCATTGCCTCTTTCCTGTACCCTCACACACCTACACATCTGCATGGTTCAGGCCTCTGCTATTTCCTGTGACCTTGAATATTTGGGGAGATACAAATTCAAAGATTCCTGGTACTAAAGTAACTTGAATGTCTTAATAGTCAACAGCAGCTCCTAGGGAACTGAAAGGTGAGAAGTGATAGATAATATTGCCTTTAAGTATTGCTTTTCTATGATACACAGGGTACTTTGGGGTCTAAGTGACTACAAAAGTTGTTCAGAAGTGGATGTTTAACAGCTACAACCATTTGAAAAATCCCACCCCCACCCCTCCACACTGCTCTCTCCAGTGTGCAGCAGACAGGATACTGAGAATCACCAGATGAGGTATAAAAATCATACGTTTTTAAATCATAAATTATTAAAACTATTACACTTTTGAAATCTTAGTAGTCTGCTATGTTAAACATTTGGGTTTAATACTCTCTTTACAAGCATGATGTATCAAAAGTAGCAGGGATTAGGACCCCAAGGCCAGTTTGCGCTCAATGTTTTGGATAGCCAAAGCTAGAATTCGCCCATAACTATAAAAGGCCAGGACCTGAATGAAAAATTTGAAGCTTGTTCTACATCAGATTTGAAAACGCCTTGTTATTTAATCTGCCTGTATTTTGCTGTATTTCTTACAACAGCACAAGAACAGACATTGAGTTTGGCCAGAGGAAGCTTATGAACTGAACTGAACTGTGTGTTACAGCAATGAGGAACTCAGCTCCATGTGAGAACAAGGGATGTTTTGGTGTGTCTCCTAAGAGGAAGTCAAAGTCAAGATTCGGGAGTTAATCAGGTCTGCATTTGTTTAGATAAATATTTTGTTTTCCATAAGACAAGTAAGCAAACAAGGAAGTGAAAAAATTCTCCATGTACGTGCACTGTGTCTGTATGGTCCAGTCTGCCCTATCCTCTCAATTCAGTCTTTCTCCAGAGAAGAAACATAATTGCAGGTGCACCTTATATGTAGAGCCCAATTCTCTGATCCAACTGTTAAGTCCAGGACTGTCCTTCCTCCCATTTGGAATCTCTTGGGCATTATAATTGCTTTCTCTGCTTAGGTCAGGCCACAAGGTCAGCTCCTTCAGCTCCTTGCAGTGGGCAGTTCTTCTCTCAGTCAAATGCAAGGCAGAAACGAGTGGAGAGGGGGAGGGTAAGGAGAATTTTATGATACAGTTATCAGGGGCTTGCAAGACCTGTAAATTGGGATTTAGAGTGATATCACTGTTCTTTCATTTATTTCTCCAAGTAACAAGGGAAACAACACTTTGAATGTAGCACTAATGAATAAATAATGCACTCATTTGAAAGCTGGAGTTGAGATTGAGAAATATATCCAGTATTTTTTAGTGGGCCAGAAGTTCCATTAATGTGCCAGCTCAGAGGGAGTACCCATGCAGGGAGGTGCACATGGTGTCAGTGTGGCCCTGCCACCTGCCCCAGCCAACAGGGAGACAAGCCCAGCTGTGCCCCACTACCTCCCACATTTTTGTTGGCAGTGCCCGTGCCCCCCAGGCATTGTTGAACTTTTTTCGCCTAAACTTTGATTCCTTTTATTTAGTATCCACACATCACTTGTCTCAGACTCAGGCTTGGTTGTATCCTGAGATCCTTGGCCTGCTGGAACAAAGGACAGTGAGGGATCACCAGTTCCTCTAGGGAAGCTCTGACCACTTTCAGTGCTGTGACCATGTCCTTGGGCTGTTTGATGAACTTTGCATAGACAGCTGTGGTGCATTTGGTTGTCAACCAACAGTACTGTCACTGCAGTAATAGATAATGTTTCTGGTTTGGGTGACACACTATCTGGTCCTCTAAACATCCAAGATGATCAAGGAACAAAGCACTTAAAAGTTATCTGTCCTAATAATTTCTCCTTCTTCTCTCTGTCCATGTTGCTTGCAGTTCTTTCCAAGCAATCATCCTGGGATTGTGTAGACCTGCTTAAAACCATCCCTTGGTTGCCCAGTGTTTCTCTCTTGGTTCAATTGCAGCATGAACAAGCTGTAATTTCTTGCCTTGTGCAGCTCCAAATATAATGTTGCAGATTATTTTTCATAATAATTTGAAAACTGGGTGGAAATCTGTCATGTGCATCTTTTCTGTCTTTACTATGCCTTGCTAATAGGATCTGTAAAGGTCCAGAACATGTGATAAATTTTTCTGTTGTTTTGGAGCAGTGCCTTCCACAAATAGGAGTTTGTAGAATTTCCTCTCCCCACTTCTGTGGATTGTAAATTCTTGATGAGTAACTGAGATCAGGTCACCATGGGACAAAATCTGTGAAAGATTATTGATTTCTTTTAGAAATGAGGGAATTTGTAAGCCATGACATGCACTTTAATATTGGTCCTGTCTGTCAGATAGGCTGCTGGGATCAGTGATTCTCTATGGATGCAATAATTTCAGGATCCCTATCGTCATTCAAACATGAAAAATATTTAAAATTTATATGTAATAAACTTAATTTTTATAGAATGAGTATTTACAGTTAGCATAAACAAATACATTTCCTTTCATATGATGTTTGTGTTTTTCCTTGTTCCTAACTATTAGATAGATGAAAAGCTTTGAATCCAGCTTGAAATATGGTATTATATATCCTACATTAGGTATCTTTGAAATAGCATGTGTGGGTGTTTATGACAGTTTTGAAGATTGATGATTGACAGTCACTCCCATAAAAAGTAGTAATATGAAGAATCACTTGTTTCAAGAACGCTGAGAACATTCCTTACTTTGATTTTTATTCCTTCTTTTCTAAAATCTGAAAAATAGTTTTATTTTTTAAGAATAGGAAAATATGAACAAAAAGACACTCCATTAGGCTAATCTACTAATTTTTTTATTTTACTGCCTGATCTAAAAAATCAACTCATATTCTGCCTCCTAATGTCATACACAGTCCTTTTTCAGGTCTTGTTTATTGTAGACTCAATACTACATCATCCCTACTGCTCCACAAAACCTCAGAAAGGCAAAGCAACTAGAAAATCAGTGTAAGGAAAAGGTGAGTTTATAAAGCATCCCCTTCCACAGTAAGTGTGAAAATCACCAGAATATAGCATCCTTGAAAGTGAAAAGTAGCTTTGGCTTCTAACCACATGTCACCATTCTTGGGATAAATTTCACACAGAGGTTTGGACTCTAAGGAAACCACACCACTGGAGCTGCCTACACAGCCACCTCCTCCGAGAGTGCAGCAGCTCGTGGGGCAAAGCTCAGCCCTGCAGGATCCTCCTTTCCCCTCTCAGAGGTGATACATGCTGACTATGCTCTGGTCATTTTATGTGAAGATATATATTGCTTAAGACTGTCTGGAATCCCAAAATGTTTTTTCATTTATTTAATTTTCAGGTTTGTGGCAGCAATTCCCCTTTCCTAACCACCACCACCAAGTTTGTTGGTTTTTAGGTTTCAGGTTTGTAGGCAGGAGGGGACTGTATGAAGGATCAAAGCAAAAACTGATGATGATGATGGATGCATTAAAATACTTTTGTTATCCAGTGCAGGATTTTTACAGGTGAAATGAGTTTTGATCATAACATTTAAATTTCAGTCTCTCTAATGTTTAGACTGAGTCTTTTTGTTTACTCCTCAAGTTTCTGATAGCTGTGATACAAAACAGTCATAAATGTTATCTTGTCTATTCCAGGTCACACTTTATAGACAGTTTTTATTAACTAGTCATATAGCCTAGATTTATACAACTAAAATATTGCCATACAGCTTATTAAAATGTGAAATTATATGCTGTAATTTATAAAAAATAACTTCCTTTCTCGTGGGCTTTTCTGTGAAGATGCAGATCTTGTTCATCAGTGTTTAACTTCGGTTGCATTGATGGTACTTACATAGCCTTTGAGGAGAATTGGCTTGTGATACTCCAGGGCTTTTGGAGGGGGGGACAATTAATTTTTATTTTGTGAATATGGAGGGCAAAGACACCTATCTGCAGACTATGCCTGTTCAGAATGCTGACAAATGAGATATTTATCTGGTGCAAATAAGTATAATTCCCACAGCTTTCCTTACATCAGCTTAGCCTTTAACATACCAGATTTAAAAAAAAAAGAAACAAGTCAGATTCCAGGGCTTGAAAACTATTCTTTTCATGAGTGAATCATATGTATTTAGCAAGTAGAGAAGATCTACTTACCTTTTTAAAGATATATAAATATCCTTATATAAAGAGATAGTAGACTGGATCTACTTTATAGGAGTGTGTAATAGAAATGTGGGTAAACTTCTAGCTCTGCCTTTGCCCTGCTTAAACTGCAGGTCCTATTCAAACTCTAAGGGCCTGATTAGAGCCTTCATCTTCCTCAGAAAGTGTTTTGATACCTGATAAGAAAAGAGGATCTATAGGATCATGAAAAAAATTATTGGCATAAAAATAGCTAAGATATTTTCTTGTTGCCTTACAGAACAGATTACTTCTCAAATTGTGCATCCATGCAGAGAAGTAAAAGGTAAAATCTCCATTGTGTATCTGTGTCTTTTAACCTAATCTCTTCATGTTCAAAACAGTGGGAATGATAGCATTACAAATAAAATGTTATTTTTAAGTCTTTCTAAGTCCTATTTCTCAATTGACTTGGATATATGTAGTTGCTAATTGGCTGGAAATTCTGTGTAAGGCTCCTCACGTTACACAGTTTACAAATAATAACCATGCTCTGCAGAAATGAAACATCTCTGCTCGTTTTGTGATGAAGTAATAGTGCATCTCGCAGTCTGAAACCCTTTATGTTTACAGTAAAAAGCGCTATATATTTCTGGGTTACCAGCACTTTAATCCACATTTTGTGAACAGGAGCAAAATGCCACAATTTTCTCTAGCTCCTGGGTGATAGCTCTGTGTTTTAATAGGAAAAATGTGGTAATGTGTTGAAAGATTGATAAATAACTTGTGGAAAAACTTAGTTGCTGGCACACTCTGAATGGCTTGTTGTCCTCCCATCATAGTAAGACTTCCTCATAGCATGAATCACTTGGCAATCGTGGAACAACATATCTCAGGTAGCATATACCTTTACATTTCAGAAGAGTGACAAACATGGTATTTTGCATGCTGTGCATGACTGATGATGCAGGAATAAGTAGGAGTAGGAAGTACACTGCGGTTATAAAAATGTTTTCAGTGAAACCTAAAAAGCAATCAGGTAGCCAATTTTATTTTCTTATTGTTTTGTGCTTGAGAGAGTGGGAGCAAAAAGCAGGCATCATATCAATCCTCATGACTGTACTCTCCTGGCACGCATTTACAGGAGGACACAATCTATTTCTGTTTCAATATTTGAAAACTAGGGACTTAAATGACCTAGGTCATCTGCATATTTTTTTACAAATCAATACCAGTGTAAGATTTCTTCTTGGAAAGACTGTTCACTGGTAAGGCTCAAACCTTGCAACTGATTTCCCATCAGGTTCTGTGGTGTGTTTGTGAATTTAGTGGCCTAAGATATATAAAAGTTGCCTGGGAAAACATACCTTTAGATATGGTTCCACTATCTCTCAGCATAACTGACTTAAGAGACTGTTGCCAACCTCACATCTGCCACCAGCATTTCATGAAAGCTTTTGAACCCATGTCAGTTTACAACCAACTTTGTAGTATGTTTATGAACAGTTGGAGTGGTACAACTCAGAATGAAATAAATTGCAGCAGGAGATAGGAACAGTGTCCCAGTGCTGGAGACACTTTCCCTTTTCCCTATGGGAAATTGAGCTGAGGTGTGCTCCCACCCACCCTTGTTGGTTGCTTCCACTGACAGCAGAAACAAACAGGGGGAACAACACTGAAGCTGTTTCTGCAGTGCCAGACCTTGAGTTGATGCATAGACCACCTACCTATAGGCTAAACTTGATTTATCTTCCACACATTGATCTTTAGGTGATCTGCCATACTTTCTTTCTGAGTGTCCATGCATACCAATCCTCAATGCGTTAGGAACAATTATGTGTTTTGTAATAGACCTAAAAATACATCTCTACATTCAAGTAGGTGTTCAGATATTAGAAAGGTGGGAGAGAATCATTGACACAAGGAAATTTTTCCAGGCACATTGTTTTAATCCTGATTGTTTCACTTATTCATGTTAAATGTCACAGTCCAGTTCTAAGAGAGACATCTCTAAATGCTCCCAGCTTGATTTCTCAGACCATGCACAAAGTACACTTAGCATGCTTTGAAACAGGAATTGTACTGAAGCAACCTTTAGGACTTAGCATACTCTACCTACAACCAGTTTAGAGACTGATCAGAAATTAAGTCTGTTGCTGATGCAGTTCTAGGATCTATTATCTCCAGGGGTGGAGTCAGCTACAAAGATTCCCTGACTTCTGGGTCACAGACCCCACCTTTGCTGTGATTTGCTTTGCACAGATTTTTGTGAGGCCACTTCTGTAGATTTCAGAACAGCAAAGAGGATTAACTGCAGCACAGGAACAGAAATGAGCAGTCAGAGTTTAAAGGAAATAAGAGAATTTCTATGCCTAACTGTCAGAGAAAAATGTCATGTAATTACACCTTGAGCAACACCAAGATTGCATTTCAGTGATTATTAAGACAACAGATATCTTGAATTTGTTTCTCAACTGTCTGTAAAAGAGTGAATTTATTGTCAGATTCACTAATGACTTTAAACAGCCTTTATGTTGTTTTATAGATTAGATATAACTGCAGGAAACCCAGGACCTGAACTACTGTCCGAGTGAGTGCTTTTTGAGTTTGGATAGGGACAGAGAGCCTAAAAATATTTATGTGTGAGATCGAAAGAAGAGGTAGAGTGGAAAGGCCTTCAGGGGCATTTTGGAGCTTTATGGCATATTTGGCATTGTGCATGGACAGGTGTTGAGGTCTGGGCTTCAGTAAAATCATTCACTGATAGAGGGGGACCAAGGCACAGCATGACAATAGCACATAAAGTGTTCTTTGGGTAGTTAAAGCCTTTTGATTTGGGGTGAAGTGTTGGGTTTGGGGATGGTTTTTTGCTAATAAGCATTCAGTGCAAGTCTATACCTCACACATTCACAGTCTCTGAGCTAAAATATCTTATGACTGTGCAGCGATTTTTTCTCAAAAAAAATAAGGAATACCCAAATTCTAGAGTCTCCCAAAAGTCAGAAAACACAATTGTCATCTGCTAGTGGCTTTTATGATCCCTCTTTTTAAAGAAATTGAGCAAATAAAACATTTTTCCTTCCTTCTGTCATCAGCATGGCTAACACTCACAAGCTATAGCAAAAACTTTCTTAGGAACTGTCCTTTTCTCATTCATATATATGTACTTATGCACTGTTGTACCCTGGTTTTCGAGCATCATGTGTTTGTTTAAAAGGAAAGGACACACACCTTGAAAATCAGTTGTCAAACAAAGTGCTTGAATTCCAGCTGAGCAGGATTCCCAAAAGAGCAATCCTTGCCAGTTTGTATTATGGAAAAGCCTAATTCTGACACACTGTTCTGTGTAGCCTTGTCCGCACACTAAAGCAGCCTGAATTAATTCTCATGTTAGAGTCAATCAGCTTGAGAGTTTTCCTGAAGGCAGGTGTTTCAAAGTGCATGCAGTTTTAATGAAAAGCGAAGATAGCTATTTTCAAGCATGTAGGTCTAGAAAGAGAATTTCCTAGAGTCTGCTGTGCATATACCAACCCACTAACAGTTAAAAAAAGTAAGAATCTCTCCAGTGTCAAGCATGTCTGGTAAACCAGCTTTGCAAAGGCAAGAAGCTTGCCTCTGATGAGCTCTTTTCCCCTTTGTCTGATGCTGTCATGCAGGCCCAACACTAAAATATTGTAATTTGTGGGTTTGCTGTGACACTGCTTGTCATTTTGGTGTTATCTCGTTACTCCTTGTTCTCAGTGAATTTTGTTTCCTATTGTGATGAATTTGGTCTTTTTCATTAAGAAATTAGGAAAGGACTTTAGTAGGATTAGACTGCTAACCATAAAACAAGGAATTTACAAATCTTCGAAAACAAGGAATTTACAAATCTTAGAAACTTGGTGTGCATGGTTCACTAACACTGAATATTAGTATCCACATTGTGCTTGTTTAGCTAAGAGAGTAATGAGGGAATGTTTAAGAGAGGTATGATTCTATGGGGACAAACTGTCCTTAGACTTTGTTTATATTTATTTAGTTGATAAACTCACATAATAAAACAGTTTCAGTCTACATAAACTGTTTTCAAAAATTACTTTTAGGATATCCATGTAAGGTGAGTTTGGGTGTAGAAGGGGATGAACCAGTATCTCAAGCATGCCATGTATATTCTAAGATTAATAGGAAAATCTTTCAGTGTGGTCCTATTGCATCATCAATGCACCCTGCCTATTGAGGAGACTTGCTTTTGCAGCTGTTTGATATAAATTCCTCGCGTATGCCTTAGTCCAGTTGGTTTATTTTTATAAACAATAAATAGCCCAACATTCCTGCAGTGTCTCCCTTCCCTGGGACAATCCCATGGAGCCATTTGCCGCGAGGACGGTGGCTGGGATTAGTGGCGTTTGCACAGATGGCGGCCATCGTTCGGGAAATCTCATAAATAGTGGAACACGTGGACTTTTTCCTCCCCCTTCAACATGATCACAATAGATTATGAGGGCCTACAAATCACTACCAGATGATATTAAGTTGCTTTGATAACACTCTGGGTCCCTTCCGGTGTGATATTTTTCTTCATTAGAAAGGATAGCTCAAGCACACCAAATCCTCTTACTCTTTTCTCAAAATTTATAGATCTCAGTCTCTAAACTAATTGTTAGTTGCACAGCATGCCTTAAGCTGTGCCCAGACAGAGCAATTACATCCCCCGGCCCTGATTAAAGGCACAGAGGAAACAGAAGTGCAAAGAAAATGAAACACTCTTGGCTGTTTGGGCAGGATGTCATTGCTGTTGTTTGCCTTTTTTGACATTTGTTGATAAAAGTGAGAAAGGAGGTCAGTTATCCATCACTGACCCTTGTTCAATGCCAAAGATGTGACAGGCCTGTCTCAGGCTACTGACTCCGTTTATGAAATTATAAACAAAAAGGGGTTTCTAGGCCAATGTGCTTCTTTTCTATTAGCAGCTCAACAATTTCTTCATTTTTCCTCAGCTAAATTATATTGCTTTCTTCATCTTTTGTGAAGATGTGTCTGTCTTCAGACACATCTTTGCTTCTGTGTGTCTGTCTAAAACTAAAAATATATTTGTTCATGCATAAGCAGAACTGTATTATCATAAAAGCTCTGCAAATTACCTAGAACAAGGAAAAACTCATATTCAAATATTTCTGAATATTCAGCCATTTCTTATGGAATGTTTCTCACCTGTAAACTACAGCTTTCTAAAAGATGTGTTTTCCTTTTGTGTTTTACAGTAACAATGGCTGACTAATTGTATGCTTTAACAGTCAAAATCAAGTTTTTCAAAGGAAAGTGGGAAAGCACTATTTGCTTTCACCCAATATGTTTCTGAGTTAATCATGTCCAAGTGTGTAAATGTGAAGCAGAAATGCTTGTTTTTAAAGTGCTGAAGTGGCTTAAAAGTCAACCATATACAAGCATCTAAAAATTGGATGGCAGGGAGCAACTTTCTTGTATTAAATCTAAGCTTGTGCTTTCAGTGACGTCTCTGTTAATATTTCCAGTCTGCTGGGAGTTATCTGTTTCATAGAAAAGTTTGTGGAAAAGGCACTGTATTGTATTTTAAATATTTTAGCCAGGACTGCCAGACACTTCACATTTTGAAGTCTTTGTTTAACCAGTTTCTCTAATTGCTTTATGTGATACACTAACACTGCTTCACACTAAACAGATGGGTTGTACAAAGGATCATAATCTCATGGTGTCTACGAGGAGTCAGAAACAAACAGCTTAAATATTTATGAAAGTAAAAATAGATTTTTTCCTATTTTTTTATACTTCATATTCTGTTTTGTCCCTTTTTCAGACAGAGAGGGATTTTCTATTAAATGACCACACCCAGTCCCAATGTTTAAATATCTGATCAAGTCAGATGTACATGATAGTCTATAAGTAATAGTTGTTGCTGTCCTTTGTGTCCTGTGCACCACGACTGAACGGAAGAGAAGCTTTCAGCAGTCACTGTCTCTTAAAATGACCAAACATCAAAGAAGTTCAGTGAACTTGAAATTATATCAGGAAGTAGATCAGACAAAACCTTACTTGTGTGCATCTGTAGTTTCCCCAGTTTTGTACTTCTAAGTGGATTTAGTTTCAGATATTCTGTCTGTGGAAACTGTACACTTGCAAAACTACAGGTCACTCCCCCAAGTGCCTTGGTCCCACGGACAGTTTTATTATTGCTGTTGAAGGCTGGCTGATCTGGTATTAGTAGAATAATACAGTAAATAAAAAGCCTGTAATAAATTAGAGCTTTGCACTTTGAAGTCTTTGTTTAACCAGTTTTTTTTAATTGCTTTATGTGATACACTGACACAGACTGCTTCATGGTACAAAAATTGGTTGCACTATGGATCAAATCTATAATCTCATGATGGCTGTTAAAAATAAATGCATAAATAACTAAAACCCAAAAAAAACTGAAACTAGCAAACTATTTAAACAAAGTGCTTATGGCCTAAGATCAGCACAAAACTGCTGAAACTAATGACTGAACATTGACAGCATGGGAGTCAGTGTGTTAAGACCCTACAGAGGAAAGCAAGCATGAAACCTTGGATTACATTCCCACAAGAAGCAGCGATGAGCAAAAACCTATTTTCAGGTGCAGTGAGTTTCTATCCATCTCAGATAATCAGAATTATAAAGACTGATTTAAGATGATATTTGCTAAATGCAATTTGCCTCCTGCTTGAAGTGATCCTTAAGCTAGATCCCCTAGAAAAGACATGTCCCCATCCCACTGCCTTTTTACCAGTCTTCACTAACCAGTATTGCTGGAGAAGTCCTGCAAAAAATATTCCAGTGGCCTTATTTCTAACCTTAGCTGGCAGATATAGCTGTTGAGAGATGTACTTCGAGTGAGGAGGTGATTCCTCTTTTCTGGGCAAAAGCCCTCATAGAGTTCACCTGTATTCCTCTCTATAGCATGTTTATATACGTATTGATCTGTGCAGTTCAGAAATCAAAGAGTCAACTAAGAGGTTTTCTGGTGGTAGACAGAGGGAGCAAAAAACTCTGGTTTTTTCTGTTCCTTTGTTGTTTAAGAAACTTGCAAGAAAAAGGAAATCCACTCTGACATTCTATTTTCAAGCTATCTATAAATTATTTTCTGGAACATTTCCTGAAATAAACAGAATGCACAAGGTCTGACAGCTCTCCACATGTGCTTTTGGTGCAATGGGTCAATGTAACTACTGTTCCTGTAAGACAAGGCAGAAGTGAGACATTACATGCCATGTGGGAGAGGCTGTTAACAAATTGGTGGAAATGGTTACGGTTTTCAACTTGTCAAGCATCATTTTCTTAGCTTGATGACACCTTGTAAGACCAATAAATAATTTATGGGGTATCTAAATGTTTCAAATAGGAGTTTAAGGACTGGAGGAAAGAGGTCTAGGGTCTCATAGTTAATCCTATTCGAGCAGCTTCTTATTAAAACAGCCCTCCACAAATTGATTACAGCTGCAATCCCTTTTAAGAAGGATTATTTAAAAATCCCAATTATAAAGACTATTTGTAAAGAGTATAATACTTAGTGTCAGTTTTGCATGGAGACTGTGGCTTGACTCAGTTGGCAGAAGTGGGTTATCCTTTTCCTGCCTTTCTTTTCAGGAGAATCTGCTCATAGTGGGCATTTCAAACCGTGGCTTTAATATAGTTTCTGCAAAGGAGGTTAGTTTCTTTTCTTGCCATTTGTGCTCCCTGGCTGCCTCTGCTGGCCCACCTCTGCTAGGCTCTAGTTTGGCCTTTGCCTCCTTCTGCCTCTTCTGCTCAACTTCATCTGACAAAAAGAACTGGTATTTAAAGTCCAGACTAATTCAGGACTTTGTCCTGAGATCTTTTAATAGTGTTTTCCCAAAAGGTCACATCTTCATTCTTTGAATTCATATATACAACCTACAGTAAATGTGAGTGAATCTGATGGAAACAAGGGGCTAATATGGCAGTGTTTTGTCTCATTTTAGGTACTGGGACAATCTCTAAAAAGCTTTTTTGCACCATTCTGATGACATGAGCAGTAATGAACCCACTGATGAAGACACTTTTTTTTTTGAACCATACAAAAGGAACCAGGACAGGTCAGTGGATTTCATTCTGTGGTCTACAGAACAGTTCTTAAAATCTGACTATGCCATTTTATTTTAAAATATTCTAGTGGGTTCAGAGGGATTCATATAATACTCTGTGACTACTTTAAGGATAGTTTTCTTACAGCTAACCTATATAATACATCATGTTTGCATTTTCAAATAGGATGACCTCAGTTGTACTCACTTAAGTAATGCCCCTTCTGAAACTTCAGTCACCAAAGACCGTTGTTTGAACTGCTGTGACAAAGCTTATTTTCTTATGGCAGTAATGTTTGAAATAGTGTATATTAAATAAATATTTAAGAACAGTCTTAAAAATAGAGTTGTAGATTTGTAAACATGGTACTTAATCAAGAAACTGAACACTTAGAGATTTAGTTAGGGACAGAAACATACCCTATAGCCATTTATCTAATCAAAATTAACTAACTACTTAAAGAGTGAATGTAATGAGCTGCTTGAGAATCAGCTGGCAACCATGAGTAATTCTCTAAATGCAAATACTCTTTCAAGGAAAAGCTGAACTGCTTCTGAGTAGATAGTGAATAGAAAAACAAAAAACAGGTGGCATTTACCAAATAAATTGTGTGTTCACCCAGTTTTGGTGACCATGAAAAGAGTGGTAAATACAAACAATACTTCCTTTCATAGATAAAGGAAAAGGATAGCTGAGTAAGAAAGATACTAGATTGGACAACTTCTGTTCAGGTCTCCATTTAATTACACACTCACCATTTTGTTCTAGTCTCACTGCTCATGTTTTATTCTGAAATCTTAGGGTTGCACTTTTCAAGGCTGAAATCCACTCCTGTTAATTTTAGAAGGAGTTAAATGCAAGCCTTGGAGTTTCTGTGTGTGCTTCTGTACACATCTGTTAATGTAGGTAGTAGCGGTTCCTTATTTCAGATAGGCACTGGGACCATGCACAAATTGATGGTAGGGAAGCATGTGAGTAAAATACTTAAGCTCTGCTGTCATGGGGCATCTCTCCTACTAGGCAGATATGGTTAGTACTGTGTCAGGTTAGTCATGCTTGTGCTTATGCCCTCATTTATGTTTAATGACTGTATGAACATAGCAACATCTTTTTCCTTGAACTACAGAAAGCCCTAAATATTGGAAGTCTTCTGAAATGTGTGTTTTACTTTGCTGTCATTTTCCAAGTAGGAAGAAACCTATCCAAAAGGTTATTTGTATTTATACTTTTTTCTTTCTGAGGTTTTGCCAGTTAGTTTATGAGAAGACAGACTGCTAATCAAGCTTTTAGTGTAGCATCTCACTACTATATGGGGGCTCTCTGTGGGTTTCTCTCTGCACAGACATATTCATCTGCACACGTGTATGTATCTATTTCACAGGAATATCTAGTCATCATTCCTTTTACAGTAGTTCCAACTTTCTGCTACATGTGCTGAGCTGTAAAGTATTAAGCCTTGCAATCCCTCAACCCCTTAGATGTGGTTTGCTGGGGGGGAAGGGCTGTAAATCCGTGGTGGCAAACAAGAAAAGCCTGAAGCTGTGAGCAAACAGGAAACAAATGATCTCAATCCCAGAATGTAAACTGTCATTGACAGAGATGCATGAAAGAATCATAACAGAGAAACCTGCTGCAATTTTTCATCCAGTTACCAGCTGAATCACTGCCATTACACTGAAGAAGAAAGCTGCCAGCCCACCACTGACATGGCAGAGTTCTTTACATGTTGTGTGCACAAAGCAACCATATAGGCTGACTGGCATTTACTCCTTTTCATGCTTGCAGACTGATAATTATTGAGCACTGCCTCAAGCTTGCAATTAGAGGCCACCAAGAAACAAAAAATAGCTGAATTTCAAGATTAAGCCTTTCCCATGACGAGTCATATTTTCCCAGCAGGGAATATGTTGTTGCCAGTAAAAACAGAAATCACCTATGCTCTACTGGTATCATATTAGCTGCAGGAACAAATGGATAATTTGCATATAATAAAAAGTAATAATAACTGTCATTGTTACTGGTGACACAATTAGACTTGATTCTGGCTCCTGTGTCACAATGCAGCTTTTAAGGGGGATGAGACAAAACACTGAGATCCCAAGTACTTGTAATTATACATTCCATAGTAATTTTGCAGTATGGATATTCACTCTGCGTTTTAAGCATGTTGTCCTTTCACTTTCCCAGACTTCCGTCTCCCAAAGCTTTGCAGTTTAAGTTCATAGGAGATACTTCACTTTCTTTATTGCATAAAAAATGTGCCCTGTTAAGCACATGCCCTGTTTGGCTCACTTTCAGTGGTAGGCAGATATAGCAAGTTAGTAAAGCATTAGAGAAACACTTAGGCCAAAGTGGAATACATAAAGAAGACGTTGCCTATGAGGAATGTTAAGGAGAAGGGTTTGAGTTTCTTTTTTACTTTCTCATTTTATGACTTTTTCTGTGTTGTATAGTGATGACTAAGATAAGTTGCTTTGGAAAAATCAGAGCTGTTCTGCAATAATAATCAAATCAGTCTATATATGGACATGTTTAGTGGTATGTTTATTGTAAAAATACATTGTTTTCACTTAATGGAGTATTTGAAAGAGGGAAGTAGAAGGAGAAGGAATGGCCTGAGTTGAAACTTCTTGGCACACCATTAAGAATCATTTAGGAAAGTTCTATCAACCCTGAAGGTTCCTCTCCAGCCATTTGAACCAGTGCAAGAAAAGTCCCACAAACACAGGAGGAAAAAAAATGTAGATGGTAGATTTCAAAGGATGATCTGTTGAGACATGGGATTTTATGGTAGAGGAGAATTTGACTGAAGCAGAGTTGCTGCCTGGGAAGAATCAGAAGCAGCAGCCCTGCTCACACTGCCAGAAATGGCACACACATAAACACCATTATAACTATAATTATTTTTCAGAAGGCTGTGTGACTACTATTCATTGCTGGATGCAGTCTGGAAAGATAAATTATTATTACCTGGGCTCACTGGACTTTCTGAACAAGAGAGCTAGATTTTAGGACTTTTCATATAAGCCCAGTTCTGGTCTGGGGGTGTTGTTTGTGCCTTGTGGATCATCTACAGTAATAACAGCTTGAGGAAAATTAAAACGTCTCATTGAGAGAGGTTTGATTAAGGGTCTAACTGAATCCTCAGCTGAGGTTGGTTAGGGGGGGATTTAGGAGAAACAAGAAGACCACTCTTCTGAAGCTGAGAACTACATTAGTTCATCTGCCCTGTGACACCTCCCTGAGTGAAGGAAAATGCAGAAAGTAAAGGGTAAACTTCTAAAATTGAAGTGCCACAAAGATATTTTGTACTGCAGTTGCTTCTGTGACTGGGAGTTTAATGTAGCACAGAAATAATCCTCAGCCAACCACAAGAACATTACCCAGGTTTGCAGAGACGTCTTGTAGCTACTCTGAAGGTGCAGCAAGGATGAACACAGGGTTCAATTACAGTGTGGATACTGCCAAGAAATTAGACAGAGACAGAAATACCTGTGTGCTGTGGCATTTGTTCCCTGCAGCTTTCTGTCATGCTTCCTTTGGTAATTTTATGAGAGCACTCTCACGTAATAAGCTTTATTAATAAAAAAATAGCTATGCACAGTCAAAATGGAATTTGGGGGGAGAGGGGTCGATGTGTGTGTAGATAGGTGTGTATGAAAGGAAGCAGAGTTTGGTCATCAACCTTAACTCCTTACCTCTACCATGTCTACACACTAACCCTTGTAGTATAGCTTCAGTTGTTTGAAGAGCTTATATGTATGTATTTTATCCATCATCTAGTATTTTAATATGTGGTTATTTAAACATTTTAAAAATCAAAATGTTTTAATATTAATATTGAATATTATTTATATAGATTTAATATTTAATACTGCATCTGGAGTAAAGTAGGCATGGATGCACTTTGAAGCAGCTCTTGTACATCTGCAAAGAGCTCACTTTTTCCTCACTGATGACTTACATTCTGCTTCCATCCTGACTGCGTGATCCCTTTCCCATTTAATCACAGAAATACAGTGAAGCATTGTCCCTTAAGATGCCAGCTTGGGAGAGGGTTCATCTACTCTGTTCATCTACTCACATTCAGCATGCTGAACATTTTACCCTTGTCTCCAAAGACGGTAGAATACTTAATTTCCCTTATGGTCATTCTGTATGCTCAGTGAAAACTTTTGCTGCTCCTAATCTTCAGTGTGTTATTACTTATTTTAAACTCTAAATGTATTCTATAGCAAAAAAAAAACTCCACATGAAATATTATTGAGATAGACACACAAGGCAGGATTGGTTCCTCACATAGCTACCTATACACATGAAGATGTTCAATAATACGTACTTATAAAAACATACATGTTATTCACAAATAATCCTAGACTGGAAGCATGAATATAATAGCCCAAAGTAAGTTTTTTGCATGGATCATCTCTCTGACTCTCAAAATATTCAGCAAACTTTTCCCATGGCTTCTTCCTATCTTTTTGCTCATCTCCTGTTCTCATGAAGATAGTGCATAGCAGAGTCAGCTATTACAAGACACATCAGCTTCCTGTCTCGACATCGGGCTTTTCCTTCTCCCTTTAGTCTTAAAAATGCACATTTCACTGTCATCCTGAAACTGCTTAGGGTATGGTCACAGTTATAGCATCATAGCACTCAGCAGCAGATGGGAAACTGCCTCCTAGAGTGAGGGAAAACCAGCATATTTTCTATATGGATGAGACATTGGAACAAAATTGTCATTTCCCACTTGAGCGAGCTGTCCAGGAGATCCTGCTATTCTGAGTCTTTTAAAATCAGATGATGGCCTCTCTTCAAAGTTCCTGCAGTGTACCCTGGACAAAAAGCCAAAAAAACATATTTTTCTTGATGGACTCAAGGGGTTTGCTGTGAGGGAAAATAGGACATGGCTGCTAGTCATGACCTGTATTTTATAAGCAATTTGGGAAGCCAGTGGTGTAAAACCAGTAACACTGGTGTGCCTGTGGTGGAACTGCCAGCTCAGAGCTTGTTGGTGGAATTTTATCCACTAGGGTAGCACCTTTTCAGATCACAATGACCACAAAGCTTTCCAGGTTGGGAAGAATTCTTGCTAAGGATGCCTTGTTGCCCAGCATCACTACCTGTGCTTTGTGACCACAATTGGCTTTACTGTCTGTTGTGTGCAACCACAGCTGTGCCCTGTGACAGATTCACACAAAAAGCACATGTTTCAGGCTAAGGAGAAGGGGGAAGGATGGTAGCACAGTGCTGTGCTTTGAGGTGCTTGAATGGAATTGGTACAGATCACAATAACATCTCTCAGTATAATATTCTTAATGTATTTGTTCAATTAAGAATAGTGGTTTATGGGATAGCAAATGGAGTCAATTCTTCCTTCCCCCACTCATGAGTAGTGACTGATGCATTGTTTGTTGTAAATGTTAAATTTAGCAAATAAATAATATTTTAGGTTTGTGTCCCTAAAGAAATAATTTTGTAATTTTTTATCTGTGTAAATAAAAATATATATGTATATATTTACACAGATGAAAATCTAATTTTCATTTCAATTTTTACTAAGATAGGTCCCACTGCAGCTGTAAAGTGAAGTTGGTTCAGGCCTGAGTGCTTACTGAAAAAAAAACAAAACATTTTTTGTGAGAGCTGAATCTTATTCGTGGGGTTTTGCCTATGATTAAAATTTCACTCATGCCATAACAAAGAATGGCTTTGATATGAAAAAGAATCAGGCACATACAATGTATTTACTTATATCATCAGATTTACTTTTTGGCATAATAATGTTTCTGTTCTACTGAATTGCGGTATCTCTCAACTGAATTTTTTTAAATTGTTTGGAGTAAATTGCAAGGTTCTTCTCCGTGGCACTGACTTTATTGTTCTGCCAGGATGTCTTCTTTTGTCATAAATACAATAACTTAGTGTAAGTAGTACTTTTTAGTTTTATTAATCAGACAGACTAATTGTATCTTTTAATCTGGGTCAATCTGCTCTTGCTTATTATAATTTGGCTCCAAATCCCCCCCAAAAAGAGGAACATTTGCAAATAATTTAGTGTCAGAGGCACTCTTACATAAACACTACAAGAATTGCTGAAAGGCCCAACAAAAACTCTGTATAATTTTGAGCCCAAGTGTCTAATATATTTTGTAAAAGGAATATACTGCTTTTCTTAAACCTTGGAGTGAACTTGAATGTGTGTATGTCTGTGTCTTCAGGTGAACACATAAAAGGACTGGATAAACAGTTAGGGAACAGGGTCTTTCCTTTATTTACAAAGCTGAGACTGTCTAGACAGGGCACTTTTCCTGTTTCAATCTACCAACTAAACTTAGAAAGACCATACTAATATTCGGTTTTAGCTTCATCACCATGTCTGTACAATTCCTGCTTAGATTGCTAACCAGGGTGATTATTGCTTACTGAAACTGTTAATGTTTTGGTTGGATGTTTGTCTTCTCAAAAATGGACTGAAAGATTTTTCCCTATAGGCTACTGAATTTTCATTGCATGTTAACTGTTTAGGTTATTTTCCAACTCCACCACCATCCAGCAGTGAGAGAAAGCAGCTGCCACAGGAAAAAAATTTCAAATTTCTCATGGAGACTTTGAAATTGACTTGGTACCTGGAGTATTTTTTATCTCAAAGGAGGCCCTTTGTTTATAAACTGGTGTCTGAAAGTGGCTATACCTTATGACAGCAGCAGGCAGCTGCTCTCAGGAAGCAGTAACTTTGTTGTATCAACATAGGAAAGTTTCAAAATAAGTTTGCAAAAATATCTCTTCTACTCACTAGTTTGGAAGTGCAATCACAGATGCATGAAATAATATATTGCTTCATTGAAGAGTGGTTTTACCATCCACCCAGATGGTATAGAGAAGTGCTTTAGTAAAACAGATTAAACTTTTGTTATCAAGAAGGCAAAAGATACTCCACAATTATGCCCAGTCTCACATATGTCCTCCTGATAAGGACAGGTCTTGAGAAAATGTGCTTTGCCTTAAATTATTCTTTCCTGGAGGAAAAGAATATTGAAAGGGGTTTGTTTTTGACAAGTACAATATGAGATTAGTTCATTTGAGTAGAGACAGTGCTTAAAAATGCAGCTGCGTGCAGATTTCTTAAGAAACTACAACTGACAATTGAAGACGAAACCTAAAACAAGATTACAAAAATTAATCAGTTGGCACAGAACAGCTGACATTAATGTGTGTACTTCTTTGTTTTGAAACTAGACTGTGGAGGAGTTTTCTTATACGGAAAATTTCATCTACTTGTACTTGTCTCCTCACATAGTCAAATATTTTGTGAGACAGATCAAAAACCCTCTTTGACAAGCTCATTCCCACGCTTCTCCTTTTTAACCTGGTTTTTTTTTTTTTTAATTGGGTTTCTCCTCTTTTCCTGAAGACTTGTTTGGATAAAGAAAACTTTGCTTGAAATCTATTTCAGTATCTCTACATCTCTTGGGCAATCAGTATTTAAATGAAATATGGAAATGGAATTTTAAAAATATTAAGGAATGGAATAAAGCATGTTCCACTAGCCTGTCAGAGGAGTTTGGGAGCATGGATAGAGTTTTGAGGTTGGCATTGGGAAAGGCAGTCAGGAGAAGGAGGTTCTTTGATGAGCTATTGCTGTACAAACTCTAAGGTGTACCCTGAAGTGCTATCAGAGATTTCTGAGTTCTTTCTTACCTGATACTCATATGCC
>VZRZ01002185.1:479918-522527 GCA_013398175.1 Climacteris rufus | reverse complement strand
TTTTTTTTTTTTTTTTACAAAGAATGCAATATTTCTTGGAGAAACCTTAGGTCACAATACAAAAAATGTGATGTGACTGGATGTGTGTAATTTTCCTTCCACAAGAGAATAAGGAAAAATGTTATAACTGAGTATAAAGTTTGAATGGGCTGGCTTCCCCAATTAAGTATTATTTCACTTTCTGTGTGTACAGACCCAAATAATGTGTTGTTATGTCTAGAATGAGAGTTTTTTCATTAGAAAGCAAGAATCTTCATCATGTCTTAATGTCATAAGCCAGTTATGCTGTAAAAATGTTTTTCATTCTGGTAATGAGTGAGTAATTGAACATGCTTACAAACCAAGTCCTCAAATAATGTCACAGCCATGATGCTCTGTGGAAAACCCCTGTGAACCCAAGTAAGAAGATAGAGCATTTTTAACATGACAGAGCGAATAAAACTATACTATTTAATTGTTCACTATAAAGCCAATAGCAAATTAGGTACTAAATTCAGTAGTGACTGTTAAGACCTGTTTATCCCAGGAGTACTATTCATGCCAAGCACTGTTTCAGAAGGGAAGAAGAGATATCAAGTTTCTCTATCAACACAGACAAATTCAGAAATATTGAGTGTAAATAAAAAGAAATGCATGCCAAAATAAAGGAATGTAATGTAGACTCCAAGGATTGGAGGATTGCTACAAGAATTTGCCCTTCTTTTCCTGCTTTCTTCTTTGCAGTTTGTGCATCTCCACAGGTCATTGGATATCCCAGACAGTGCTTTCCTGTCACACTCTGTGTCTTGTTCTGGGGAATCTGGGGACTCCCTGTACGTAGCAGTGTGAGCATGAGTCAGGACAGGTCAGACAGAAGCTTTTTTACCTCTGAGCACTCTGAGGAGACATGTGAATATCACCTTCCCCCTCCACTCCCCTGTTCTCTGCCAAGAGACTGCCCAGACTCAACCTGTACAGTGTTTTGAGAAAAAAAGAGAGAGAGGTGTGAAAATAATCATTTCAATGTTAATGAGGCCGTGAGGGATGGACGTTTTAAGTGGCTTGACAACTGCTGCAATACTAAGGAATCAAACAGCAAATAACATGACAATGTGGAGAGACAGCCTTTAGAAGTAGCACGTGCAGTATTACCCTGGCTCAGTAACTGGAGACAATCCCAGACTGTTAGCTTTTAGTCAAAGGGGGTGTTCTTCTAGCAAAGCTCTCTGCTTAGCCAGACTTCTCAATTTTAACAATTTTATAATTTTATAACCACATCTAGTAAATCTTGTCTTTTGCACATGCATTCCTGTGATTTTCCTCTTTCCTTTTTACAGAAAACTTAACTGCTTGTTACAGTTCAAATGTGATCATTTTCATGTGCTAATCAATTTCCTTAATTGGGAATGTTTGCCCTCTTTCAAGTTTAGCCTTTTCCACACCACTTCCATTCATGCTTTTCAAAGCTTAATATCTCAGAGGATGTGAAGGTGGACAACAGTTAAATAGAAAGAATTCAGGGAGCTGCAAGACAATATTGATTAATATGCACTGTGTGCAGTACCCATCACTCAGGGTTGAATATTTATGAAATTTAGTTTTTTTCTTTTCTATCCACCTTTGTATTCACAGATTTTCTTTTTTATCCAAGGAACTTCTTTTGAAATGATCTCAAGGAACTTCTTTTGAAGCCTTTACTCATGCTGATTAGTTTCTTACCTTACCAGTGGCACATTTGCAGCTGGCAGGTGAGGCATCACTAGGTGTGAATACTGGTGCCCACTGAGCAGCACAGGATTACACTCAAAGTAACCTGCAATGTAAGTGCAATCAGTGTGATTTCACTGATCAAGAAGGACTCCAAATGATTGACTCATTCATCAGATGGGATGTCTTCAAATAAATGTTGGAGTTTGTATAATAACAGTAGTTTGTTCTCCCCTGTTTCATTTTCCCATCCTAGACCTCAAATTCACTGAAAGGGTTGCAAGAATTGGAACACTTTGCCCAGGAAAGTGGTGGAGTCACCATCCCTGGAAGTATTTAAAAGACATGTAGATGTGGCACTTAGAGACATGGTTTAGTGGTGGACTTGGCAGTGCTGGGATAGTGGTTGGACTTGATGATCTTAGAAATCTTGTCCAAACTAAACAATTCTGTGATTCTAACTCAGCAATTTTCACTTCTCTTAAACTGACACAAAAATGATGCATCCCTGTTTGTTGTGAACATATTGGCAGAGTTATTTTACAGTAGAGTTTTAATTGTCCTGCTTAGTTGCTGATGGTGTTTAAATGAATTAGAAAAAAACTCAGATCATGAGCTTGGTTTGATATATTTCATAAAGCCAAGTATGATGCATCTTTAATTTATGCACCTGTACCTTGTAAATGGCCATTTTGTAAAGAAGTAAATATGTATGGCACACATATAAACTCTTCTTTTGGATGAGTCTTATCAGTAAAGTTGTGGCCCCATTTTGAAAATAAACACCTGGATTATCACAAGTACTCATTATAAACTGTAGCAACTAGGAACAGAAAACTATTTCTATAATAACCAGAGGCTGCTGTGGTTTTAAACATAGCTTCCATTGACTTCTGTGGAGTTTCACATCTTAAAATGTCATTTTCTCTCCTATCATGGTTATTTATTGTCTTTAGGAACACAGAAGGACAAAAACAAGAGATCCAAAGTCAAATCAGATTAAATATTAATAGAAAATGTGCCTAAATATTTAAGAATTTCTGAAAAAATTACCTTGTCTATTTGGCCAATTTCAATATAAATATAAAATGCCAATTATGATATAAAATTATAATCCTGATACAGATTTTGACAGTGCTTATGGCTAGCTAGGTAACAATATAACAATACTTAGTACTACCTGCATTAAAAACATTGGACACTTAATGAGAGTCTGAGTATCAGTATTTTGGGCAGGAAAAATCCTTCTAATGTCTTGCTAGCAATAACATGGTAAGACCAGATGGATCAGTTTTGCCTGTGATTAGGATTATGTTTTTACCCAAAAGAAACTCATTCCAGTTACTGTGTTTTGACTATTAAAACTACATCTCTATGATCCATAGAGGTGTTATTGTGTTCTGCCTGTGTTGTGATCTTGAATTGACCTCTTAACTATATATATGTAATCAATCTACTGCAGCTTCTAAATATTTTCTGAAATTATTTTGGCTCTTGTGATGTCCTGGCATCTCTCTAAATCAAAACTTCATCCTTGGCTTGTAACAAGCTGCAGCTGGGACTATCAGCAGGTAAGAGGTTTGGAGACTGTGCTGTGTTATGGCCATTTCTCCATGGTGGAGAACAGCCTCTGTGGTGATAGCCTTACCTGCTTTGAACTGCACAGGGTGAGTTCCTCTCTTCCCTTTGCATTATTCAAATTATTTTTACTGGAGCAGAGTACATTTGAATGCTACAGGTTTCTTTTGAGTTGATAACTTTCAGGATTCCCAAATATTTGTGAAGTATGACCGAGTTAAACCAAATATGTTGCTAAACTATCCCAGACCTGGATACTTGGTGCAGTGTATTCCTATACACAAAGAAAAAAATTATAGAAATGCTATATGAGCTTTGTGAAACATTCCCTCTGGAAGAGCCTATTCAAAAGGATCTGTTTCTTCCATTCAGACCATCTCTATGAGTGTACCAAAAATGTAAAAAGGCTTATAACTGATAGGAGTCAGTGGGATTCACAGGAATGTACACACTGAATTGCAATTCTTTCCAAGAGTGTCATCCTAAGACAACTAAACAAATCTCTCAGCTAGCACACCCATTTTCAGATTTACCCCAAATAGCTCCTCTTGAAATGATTGTTAAATTCTGTTACAAACATACCCGTTATAGATACAGCATCTGCTACAACTATGAGGGGAAGAGTGTCTGAGGAGTTCATGAGCTTGGCTTTAGAAAGAACAAATCTGAAATTAAAGAAAAGCTAATTAAAATATTTTTATAGGTATGTTTTGAATTGATTCTGTAATTCCTTTGAAGCTAGGCATGAGTGAATATAAAGTTCATAGAGAAGACACACTCTTCTTCACTGATCCAATTTCAAACTCTCTGCCTAACTGGCCTTTTATTCCCAGGCACAGATAATGAAAAGGGAGCATAATGTAGGTGGGAATGGCTGAAGTGAGCTATGCATCATAGTAATGAGGTATGCCTTTCCTCCGTAGTTTTCTCTAAGGGGCAAAATAGTCTGGTGATTACACAATAATGTCATCTTGGACACAGGGGTTGGTTTAAGCTCTTGTGATCATGTTCATCTTTTATTTTCCTTTTTTTTTTATTATTTTTTACCTATGTATGCAGCAGTGTGGGCCTGAGGTTTTCATCCCAGAGTATTATTCTCATTTGCTTTTAACATATGGAAACATGGGTTTCTTTAAAGAGAAGTTTATGCTGATAGAGTCTCGGGATAACATAAATCTGTCAGTTGTATCAGCTCTTTTTACTATAGTACAGTGTGCATAGAACAAATGCAGAAGTAGTACAATTTTCCTCAAAGCCTAAAAAAATTTTCTAGGATCTTTGACTTCTGTAGTTCCCCACCTAATATCTTCTTCAGAGTTTTGATTATTGCACTGTGATAGGCTGCTTAGAAAAACCCAAGACAGATAAGATAGATCTAATTTCTAACCCTGACATCTCTGCCACCCATTCATTACTCTTTTACATTTCTTGTTATGCCCTGTGAGAGCAAATGTGTCACTTATATCTGCAGTTTCTATCAGAGGGGGGAAAGTAGTTGTAGCATCAGGGCTTTTAAAAAGTGGAGCAAATTGTGTACAGTTCAAAATCTCCTCACTTCAGGTGAATAATCAGCCTGGCAGGAGAGGATCGTTCTACCCATTTGTCAGTGAGTGCAGACAAGTGGTGTCTGTTCCTTGTGCTGTTGTTTTAAACACGTATTTCATGACCGTTGTGTGAAAAGGGATCCTTTGCCTCCTCAGCCAGCTTAGGGAATGTTTGAAATCAAACAATGTTTGCTTTATCATGTAAAAACTGAGTGTCCCTGCACTTTTGCAGCACTCCTGTTCTCCACAGTGACTCTCAGTGGGTAACTTACAAATGTACAAGAATGTTCAGAACACATTTTGAAGAAAGAAGAGAATAAAAGAGAGGGGGAGAGAGAATAAAAAAAAAGAAGAGAAGAGAAAGAGCGACTCATCTAAAGTTACAGCATCATCTTCAACAGCTGTGCACATATTAAAGGAAGTAATGGGGGAGTGAAGGTACTGCATATTTCAAAGCTGAACTGTTGCAGTAACAATAAGAAAGGGGGGATGTTGTACAGAGTTAGCCAAGTGTTTGAAGTACATTACTGTAAGCCAAACCAATGAAGTGGACAAGATTTCTAGCATGCTGCAGTGGTGCCTCTGCGTACTTAATAACAGATGTTTGGTCTCTCTAGGCAGATAATTGTCCTGCTGTAAGGTTGGCTTGACCTGTGTGAGCAATACTGTGTACAGCACTGAAGCAGTAACAAATGATCATAGCTTTTCTCGTTTTACTGGTAGAATGCTTAGCCACGCTTCCTTTTAAGCACATAATTACTCCAAAGCAACTGGAGCCCATACATCCTCCTTGCCTAATGGCTCTGAAGCCATTTTGCTATAATTTATGGGGACAGGGTTCAAAGTTTTAATAATATTTGGATAATATCATTGCCAAAATGTCTTTGAGCTGTGATGAATAGAATGAGAGTGGGCACATTTTGATTCTGTGCATGACAGTGCGAGTGTTAACAGCACCATACTTTGTTCAACCTTTATGGAAACATTCACGAGCCAGTTTGCTCATGAATTGTAGATATGAGCATGAAGAATTATAAACAGCAGTGGAAAACATACAGGGTTGCTTGTTCATAAGGCACTGTCCTGTTAGTGGCTCTTCTTTATGCAGATAAATGAATTGCAGAGAATACAAAATTGGTTTAAACAAACCCTTAGCCGATAATGTATTAGCACATCAACATAAAATACGTATGCACTGTGGCATGCTTTTGGATATTTATGTTTATACTCTCTGCTCAAGTGGCTCACTGATTTTTTGGCTTCCTATCATTCACCTAATAATTTCAGCATCCTAACTGCACCTCTGGGTATGTTTATCTGACAATCCAAGCTGTTCTTTGCTTTATGTGGCTTGCTGAAATTGGCTTACGAATTTGCTCTGCAAGTTGCTTCGGTGCATGATAGGTTAATGATGTTAATCAAAGCTAAATAAGAGGAGACAGGATCTTTTCCTTGCAGTCACGGACCAGCCCAGACTTTAAGGTGCAAACAGGTCTGTTGGGTAGGTGGCATGAGATCACAAAAATAGCATCAAAATAATGTGTCCCTAAAGCTGATGTACACCTAGAGCTTCATTCAAAGCCTACTGATGTCTATAGGTGTCTTTACTGATTTCAGTAAGATTTAGGCCAGATGCATAAAATTCTTCATCCTTTAGCTAAGAATACTTTTTTCCCAGTTTGCTTGATAGAATATGAAACTTGCTGTGAACAAACTGGGCTAAATTCTGTACATAATTCATCAGCAAGAGGTTAAGGATTTGTTAGGCAAAGAGCACAAGTATTTTTCATTGCACAAGTGACACAAAAATTCTGACTTCTCCAGGAATAACAACTGCTCTCAATGATAAATGGAAAAAAACAACAAAACAAATATGAACAAGACTTGGTTTAAATGTTCCCAACAGTGATGGTAGCTAGAAACAATTCAATAAATACTCTCTGTTTAATTCCATTCAATGATATTCAAGCAATGCTTCATTTAATAAAGGGGCGTTTGATTACAGAAATAATCAGCTGACACCGTCCCAATTCACTCTGGCCACTAAGTATGCATGTCGATGGCTGAATGTGACATACGTGAGGGTTGGCAATTATTTCTGAAAAACTGCTAAGATGGTCTTAATTACAATGGTCTGATTTTGTATTTGATAGCCTTACTTTAAAATCTTAATGCTCATTATGAAATGTTAATGTCAATTTCTAGAAGATTCTTTTAAATATAAGCCTTAATTTGCTTGTGTACATTGTTTTTTTTTTCCTCAATGAGCTGAACAGTGTTCACCAACTCAGATTATTTCCTCTTGTTATGCTGAGGACTGAAGACTTCATGAACTTACATGTCTGCTGAAAAAAAGAGAACTAATATATGTGGGACTTCATTATTTTTTTGTTTTTCAAATAATATAAGGCAGTCATAAAAATGGGATTGTTAACTCCTATGTTTATCTTAAAATAATACCTGGACTATTTTATTTCTCTGTTAAGCTGTTGACACAGTCTTTAAAAACAGGTATATTTCAATGTTGGCTTATCACTAGAGGATTAAATATATACTTTATTCTTCCTCCTCCTTATTCTTTTTCTCCTTTCTCACTACAAAGTGAATCTGGAAACCTTCAGCCTCAGAAGTTAAAAATACAACATCTCTGTATTTTTCTTAATTGTTTTCTGGAAAATCTATGATCTCTAAGGATGAATTGAGAGACAGGAATGATAAAGGCAGAAATAGTTTTACATTTTGAACAATTCCAACAAGGGGCTGAATATTCAACAACTGATAGGCCAAATAACAAGTTGTTAACTTCACAATGCACAGTCACGGAGTACATATGTGTCACTTTGAGCAAAGATTGAAAAGACGTTAGAATTAGAGATTTAACAGCCAGTTTTGATTAAATCAAAACAATCAGAGTAGTTACATTTGCAACAGAATTAGGTTTAAAAAATCCAGACTCAGAATACCTTGCAAGACCTCACATTTCAATCTTATTCAAGGACAAATTTTTCCAGTGATACCTCTGAAAAATATATATTGCAGAATACTTGAGGATTCTTCTGGCAAGCAAAAATGTATGTTTGATTATTTTGCTTCCTCCCTATGACTTAGAACAGTCAATAGAGTCAGATAAATGCCTTTACTTGCTTTATTGTAGAGAGAATTTCATCACATTTAGGTGAAGTAATAGGAAATCCTGATTTTTTAGGTTATGTTTGATGGTTATGCTCAATGGATTAAAAAAGAAACATAGATAAAGCTGTATCAACCATTTCTATAAACTGAAAATATTTAAGTTGAAATCAGTAGAAACCAGCTCCAGATGTGTCTCTTTTTCTCCTTTCATTAATTCACATACAGTTTTTCAGTACTTGCTTTGATCAAAAGTGTCCACTCCTCAAATGCACCACAAACCACAGAGATCTGTCCCAGGACAGTGTGGCAAACAGAGGGCGGGGTGGTGTAGGAGCCTGAAAGCCTTGAAAATTGCACTCTGCCACAGAAGAGAATGGGTTGATGCCCAAATCACTATGTCATTTCTGTCTATATTTGGACAGTGATATTTCCAATTTATTTGCATCCCTGGACCAGTTGCATTATTGCTGTTTGGAGAACTGTTGATGTCTGTTTCCAAATCACATCTTGTGAATGTCCCAGAGATGCACTTTGATATCACCAGATCAAGAGAAATTAACTCCTACACAGATATGACACCAACCCTTTATTCTTCAATCTGTGTTGTTCTAGCCAGGAAAAGTGCACTCCACACAACACAGAGGGTTCTCTTGGGACATACATCAAATAAAAACCCTGAGAGAAGTCACCAGAGTGCAGAAGGTGTGTCCATAAGACTTCACAAAAGTTGTAACCACTAATTTAACTCAGGAGCTCACATAAGATTATGTGACCAAAGTGCCAGCCCACCTTCCTAGGAGACAAATGCATGCTAGTATCTTCAAATCCCACAGAGTTTAGGGAAAGCTAATGAAGAATCCTAGGCAAACCCTCAGGAGCTTGGTGGATCATGGTATGTGACACTTTTGGATTCACCTGCAAAGTCTATTCAAAACTTCCATGGTCAAGAAAATTTGGTTTGAAATCTTATGAGAGTGGTCACTCTTATTAAATGTCTGAAACCTGCCATATTTTATTTGATAGGAAATGCCAGGGGAATGATTCTCAGTGATCTCCCTCACTGGGAAAGATCCCACCACCCAGTGTTAGGCTGAAAGTTCTACACAGTCAAACTTCCCTCCATGCTTATTTATGAAATGGCAATGTAATTTGGCTGGCATAAACATGCTGAAGAATTCCCCAAAACAGTGCAAAAAAAAAAATCAATTTTTTTTCATTTTTTTCCCGTTTATCTTTTTTCATCTTCCCGCTAGGCTACACTTCTACCCCTAAAAAATGGTGCTGTAAGTCAAAAGGAGAATTTCAGATATCTCCATAGTTTAGTCCTAAAACATTGAACATTTGGAAAGACTACAAAATATTTTCATTTAACCTTAGTTAAAATTAGGCTGTTGTGCCTATTTCTAAATGGTGCACCTCTCCAGGTATACTTCTAATTCTTGCTTATCACCTCGTTGTGCAGTAGAATTTGCAGTGACCTGCTTCCTCTAATTGAATGGGAGCTCTATTCCATCGCCCTGTCCTTTAATTTAGCTCTCCCACCTAGAACAATGGGTGATTAACACAAGTCAAAACAAGAGCATAAAGGAAAGAGGCAGCACAACCCGCTTTGGTGCAGCTGCTCGACTCCAATGTTTGCCTGCTGTGTAGCAGCATGTTACGGTCACTGCCAAGCCTTGATCCTCTCTCTCTCTGTGTCAGTCCTCCAAGGATCCATCCTTTAAGCAGCACAGATCACACAATTATACATTGTTGGAGAACTTCAGTGTCACTTCTAAGCAATACAGATTCTACAACTTGAAACAAAAGTGAATTAACCAGAAATACACAAACGATGTTTTAAGTATTGTTTTGGTTTTAGTGTTTTATTCAAATTGCTGCTTCCACCAATGCTCTTTTTTCCCCTAAGTTATTGAAACTCTTTTCTGACTATTTGTCAGACATTTCAGTTTTAAGGTTTTGGTTTTTTTTCCTTTTGTTCTTGGTCCTTATGTCAGAATAATATCTCATCAAACTGTATCTTCCTCAGATCAGAATATGCTTGAAATTTCACTTTGAGAGAGTTGCCCCTTGATTCTGGAAATTATCCTATAATTGTCTGCATATAATTCCTAGAAAGTTGTTTTCATGCAGTTCATTTTTGGTGCTGACCCAAAGGTATATAATAGCAATGAAATGAAACTCGATGATTTAAAATACTTTGAATCAGGCTCAGGAAAGTGCATACAAAGTATTAGCGTTGATAGTGACCTTTTTGAAACCAAATGGAAAAAAAATATTTCAGAGGGATGAAGCCATTAAGCTGTGAAGAATTTAGAAGCCATTAAGATGCGCAGAATTTATTTTCGGAAGCTTATAAAAGATATTTGAGAGCAAGAACGTTTAAGTTGTTGCAAACTACAAAAGGCTGTAAGCAGCTGCCCAGGTGCCTGTGCAGATCTCTGTGTAGACAACAAGGTACACCCTGTCCCACAAACTTTACAGTTCAAATCATGCAAAGATTTAACCACTAATACTATTGCACTTCTGAATAACAAAGATTTTAAATCTATCAGCAAGGACGGTCTGCTTCTTTTAAAGTATGCTGAATAAATGTCCTGATTTTGCTTTCCAGTCTCTGAGAGATCACACAGTGCTGCTTACTCGGGCCAAACCAAAGACCAATATGTCTTTTCCTCGCATAAGCAATTTTTGCATCGAACCCTTTATTTTTCCTTCAAAACCTGACAGGCATGTACTCAATTTCATACATGTATAATATGACTTCTTAAAAATAACCCAACTAAACTCTTTCATATCTATAGACAAATCACCAGGTTTCTAAAAGGACAGGGTTACTTGATAGTCCCTACTTAAATTGAGACTCTGCATACCTGCTATGATTCAGTGTTTAGAAAACAAACAGATAGGGTTAGATCCAAACAAAGGATTCATTTTAATAGTAAACATATTTAAGAGGGTGCCTGCCTAAATGTGAATTGTTTAGGGGGATGGATTACCATTTTGCATACATTTTAGAGCTCCGAGAGAAGCCATTAAGGGATTAACACCTCCGATTTATGAAAATGCAAGGATGATAAAGAAACAATAGGGGTGACAACATTGTGTAAACGACATTGATTCATTTCAGAACAGGGCTGTTAACTGCTGGAAATGAAGAAATAAATGGAACAATGGATAGATGCTTTTACCAGCTTGTCATTAATTAGCAGTGAGCACAATTCTTTTATTGTCCTTTTCGAAAAATACAAAATTGGTAGGAAAATACAAGCACTGAGCAAATAGATTACTCTGTGTCACTAGACTGACATCTGCATTTTCTTTCTTCTCTGATATATTTTGTTTTTCAAATGATATCGAACTTTTAGCCTGGCAGCAAGCCCAAATTTTGCTTCCTTTGAAATTCCTAAAAGGATATGTTTTCATCCTTGAAACCTTCCTGCTTTATAAAAGCATAACAAAAGCCGTGATTTGAGAAAGGGTTAATAAATGTTAGTGAATCCCCTGTAACACAGCTTGGAAGCACAAACAACAGTTCAATGCACTATTCTGCTGACCTATTGCATCCGATCAACTGTGGTTTTATTTCTAGCAATGCCAGCAGGTGGGAACTGACAACATGTTTCTTTGGAATCGTAAAGAAAGATCGTCTCAGATGGAGAATTAGCTGGAAGTAAGCGAGGTTGTTTGGCACAGATCTAAGCAGGGACAATGCTTGATTATGGCTATCACTCTCCAGCTGCTGTCAGAATGTTAAGTTTGCTTTCTTGAGGCCTGACATCTAACACATTTCTTTTTCTAATTAGTATCTGGTACTGTAAGATGCTGATATTTTACTGCATGTCAGATGTGCAGGGCTGAAATACATCACTGAACTCAGGCAGGTGTGGCTGCTAGAAATTAGTTTTTTAACTCTCATAGTGAATTCAAGGCATCTCTCCACTTTAAAAAAGCTATGTGGATGAAGTTACTGTGGATAAACCTTCAGTGCTGTTGCCCAAGAAGGGATGCAGAGGGAAGCTGACAGATCAAACATCAGCAAGGCAAAGTACCCTGAGCACTGCCTTCATTTTCATCAGCCCAGCCAGGCAATATTCTGTTCACAAATTTTTCCTCACCCTAGCAGCAGAGCAAGGTGCTTCTCAGCTGCAGATGGAAGTGTACAGGACATTGATACCATGCTAAAAGAGCAGCAGCCCTGCCCACCAGAGTGAGGTTAATTAATTAAGCTCGTCACTGTTCAAATTTGCTGTTTTGCACCTGTAAAATGACACTGTGGTTAAGGAGGACTCGGGGCTTTCACCCGCAGCAAGTCTCACCCGCAGCTTGGCAAGAGCAGTGCAGGAGCTGATGTGTGGATGCAGGTGCAACTGAAAAAAATGAGATCTAGGTACAAATCCAGCCAATGTTCAGCAGAAACCTGCTCCCATTTCTTCACTGCAAAACTCTGTGACGATTTGCTATATGTCTAAGACTGTGTGTGTGTTTGGGGTTTTTCTGTGGGGGGAAGACGTTTAGTATTATTCTTCAGGCTGACAGCACAAGCACTAGCTCATAAACCACTTCAGCATCCTGAGGTAAAGCTGAGAGTGGTTTCTCACCCAAGGTGAAGGCAGTAGTTTCTCACCTTAAATGCACTTCAGGGGCTTCATCAGAAACTGGTTTCTTGTAGATGAGGGCTCTCTTCAGCCAGCAACAAGTAGGTCTGAATCTTTGGGTTTTGTTGCAACAAAAAAAAAAAAAAAAAAAAAAAAAAAAAAAAGAAAAGGTTGTTATTCAGAAGAGGAGGGATAATTTTTCTTGCTAAAGTAACGCTATTTAGTACATGTTAGCTGGGCAAGTCATAAAAAATATTTAGGAAAATAATTGCCAATTTAATTTTTATCTTTTGTTCAAAATTTTCTTGCAATTCTGTGCTTTTAGGATTGAGTCTATCCAAATTTCAATAATTTTCTCCAAGAGTGAACAGAGATAATTATTTTTTAAAACTTTCAACCTTAGCAATATAGGTCCTGGTGTTCCAAAGGTGTTGACAGTAATTTGGGGTACTTGCAGTATTCCAATCAAACTGTCAATTGCCCGTTCTCATGCAGTCAGGCTGCACCTTGCTCCAAGCTTTCTGCAGTGCTTGATCTCTGAAGTGTTGCTTATGGTTTGCAGAGCAAATAAAAGTGTTCAATGCAACTTTCCTGAATAAAATTCGGAACCCCAAATAGTTTCTTTGAAGACAATATTGCAAAAATACAAGTCTTTTGCTCTTTGGGAAAAAAATAACCCAAGCTGGTTTTAGCATCAAAGCTAAATGAGCCTTTTATTTGTTGCACTTATAATTTACATATCTACAATTATTTTATTATATATGTCTAACTTCCTTTCTTTGTTTGCCAGGAAAGGCCTTCCTTTTATAAATGCATTCAACTCCCTCTGCTTCTAGCTAATCTGTCTCCAACAAGGTTTAATTTCTGGTATCAGGCTGACAAAGAAATGGGACATAAGGCTATAAAGCTGTAAAAAGAGGTGTTTAGCAAGGTTTCCTCCTACCTATAGCGGGGATCCTTCATCATCTGTGAAAGTCATTGAGGCTCTGTGAGGGTTCCTAGAATTATCTGTACAGAAGAAAACAATTGTAAAGGTCTTATTGTGGTGGAGCACTGAAGCACATGATTTACTCTCAGGCTGCAAGCAGTCCCATTGATTTCAGAAACTAGTGACATGCAGAAGGTTAAACATGTGCTTTGCTGGGCCTGGACCAAACGTGGTATGGTTCTTCTGAATAGTTTACAAAAACTTCTCCTGTTATTACAAGGAAAAAATAATCCAACAACAAACTGTTATAAAGATATGTTGTATTTTGAGTCAAGACATAAAAGAATCAGCTCTGGCTCAAAAATAAGCTGGTTATTTTTGCAAACACAGTAGGATTTTTTGGCTCTGTTGCTGCTGTAAGCACAGCAGGGTCCCTGTGCACCATCCCTTGCATGGCCAGACAAGTATGTGGTTATATTAACTTTCCTTCATAGGCTGCCTGTTCAGTGGGATTTACCCTTCAAAAACAGTTGTAGAAAAATCTCCAAGCACATGGAGCTGCACTGTCAGATACAGGATGGAGATTTTATAGACATTACAATTGACTTTGGATTCTGAGCAGGTGCAATCAAACATCTTCCATAAAATTCATGTTGAACTCAGGTTTGAGGAATATGTTAGTTCTGAGCTGTTTATTCTCTGCTACATTCTCAGAGGAAAATTGTTCCATGCCATTGGAATGATATGTCATATATTTAATGTGTGGGACTCTGAAGTTTTCTGCAGAATAAAAATTTGGTTCTAAGTGAGTTGTAAAACTTATGCTTTGACTGGGAAGAAAACAACCAAACTCCTAAAAGTGTAAAATTTATTCCATAGAAGGGAAAATTAAGTAAAATAATGAGCGGTGGTTTTTTATCCCTTTAATTTCTGTTTCAGTGTGATCTTTTACCTTGAATATAACTCAAGAGCACTAATAGTCTTTGTAGTTAACTCACCTTCTTTAATTTCCTTCGTATTGATTTTGATGAGATTTCAGTCTCCCATACTGACTGACTCACTCCTAATTTCCATGAGAATCTGAAAGGAAAGGTGTAATATATAAAGATCAAATGCCATTCTCATTCTGCATTTCATTGCTGAGCACTCATCAGTTCTATGTCAGCAGTGCTTGGGCAGTATGAGATTCTTCTTCTGAGAAACCAAATAGTGCAACTTCCCTAATTCCTCCCTGTGTTCTCTTCCCTTGACTGTGAAATTAATGTAGTGTAACTACCTAAATACAGTAACCATAGCAGGTTTGGCCAGGATTTTGGACCATTTGCTTCCTCTCTTCTGTAATAAGAACAGACCTCTTGTTTAGTGTGATACTGGGGAGGTAGTTCAGGCTGTGAAAAATGTAAAATAGGGCTATCCCAAAATAAAGGGATCTGATGGAGTGATACAGTCACTCATTCTTACTATATAGTGCAAATGGATTAAAAACATTTGTAAATGAATTTATTAAAGAATAGCTCTTCTGAAGCAACTAGTTTCAGGAGTACTGTCCATGCTGGCACATAAGGGCTGAGAAGACCTGCTCATTTCTGGTAAGAATCGCAAGTCTGAGCTTGTCAAGGGCTTGTATCTGTAACATGAAAGTTCTGGGTGAATGCCAGAACACTGCAAATTTTGGAAAAGCCTCTCTTCTAGTTGCTTTGATTTTCTCATGGCACAACAGAACTTGCAATGTCATATCCAGCTAATACACGAATGGAGAAAAACGTAAGGGAAGTGAAAACATTCAGAGAGCCTTGTTGAATTTTTCATGATGGAAAATGAAAATAATCTATGCCAGGCATTCTCCAATCTATGAAATAAAGGAAGAGTTCTGAAATTTTTGGACACTTGGAGTTTTATTCATATTCTCATAAATAAGTTATCTTTAACTGAAACCAAAAAAGGAGCTTGTACAGTTTAGTACCCCTTTATGGTTGACATTGATTTAAAACACTCCATAAGGGGCACAGTACTGCAGGATCAATTAAAAGTAAATGCAGTCATGAAAGTTACATGAAGTACTGTCTGCCAGAGCCTTGCAGACACTGTTCATACAGCAACTTGCCACCTTAGCTAGACAGAAAAAACAGAAGTACTTATAGACAGAGTTTATTTCATATTAATCAGTGGTCTTGTGACAGGAAAATAAAAGTCCCTGAGGATTTTAACTTGTGCTGTTGAAACATTCAGTGAAGTCTCTTCCAGAACAGCCCCCAAAGAGGTAGGCTGGCTGTCGGGTCCTAAAACATTATTGTTAATCACTACATTTGTGCTGAGAAAATCAACAGATACAAAACAAAATCCAAACTCCCACTCGTGTGTTCAGCTCTGCTAGTTCCAACTTCTTTTGCTTATGACCTTAAATACAAATAGAGATGGGAGTATAAATTAAACCATGCATTAGATAGGAAGCATTGTGTAATCTTCTGTGGGGAAAAGAACTCATGATGACTTTTCTCTTGCCCCTGCATGAAAAGCCAGTGCTTCCAGCTTTGGTGAGCTTGGGAGCTGCACTAATCTGTCATTCCAGCAGAATGCTCAAAAGGCAGCAAGTAGGAATCAGGGACTGTTTCCATTCTAGCCCAGCTGACCAGGAGGAAACTTTTCCACGCTATAGGACAGGGTACATTCTTTACCACAGTGTTTTTTCTAGAACCCCCCCCCAAAAATGCAGCAATAAGCTCTTTGGGCAACACTAGCATGTTTGTCCTGTTGTCCAAAGGGCTGCCTGTGTGAAGAAAAGGACATCGTTTTCTATCGTAATTACTGCTGGAAATATTGTGGAGGGAAACACTCAGCAGTGGTAGACTTTGGACCATAAGGCCTCCTGTGGCCCCTGTAATCCTCATTTTTTGTCTATATATATCAACATTTGAATGAAACAGAAAACTTATATTAGATAGCGCAAGAGATTGCCATCAGTTTTTGAAAGATGAGCTTTTAGAATTATGTACTCCTTATCCTGACATAACAGTTTTTTCATGATCTGAGGACTTATCTGTGCAGAAAGTGGAGACCAATATACATCAATCCTGTGCAGATGCTGCTTTTCCCAAACCTTGAAATCAGTATCTATGTTTTAGAGACATGAAAATAATTTTTTTATTTAACCTCACAGGTAGCATTTTATTCATTGATAAAATATTTCTTGTAATCCCTCCAATGGTAGATGAAAGGGAGAACTGGATTTCTGAAGAATTAGTGCTGGTTTACACAAATATCATTCCTTGCCTATTCACTCAGCTCTGATCTGCCAATATTTCTATTGACATTTCATTGTAACTATTTCATCTATTCCTTGAGAACACGAGAGAATCATCTGTGAAGTGTCAGTTTGTTGGCAAGCTGTTTATTTATATTGCGAGGCCAAAGTGTTCTGTAGCTGATTTCATTGCAGGGATCTCTAGGCAGTGGCTGGTTACTAAATCCCTGGTAAAATTGTTGTGGTATGGTACAACATGTGCCAAGAAAATCCTGTATGTTTGTTAACCTCTACACTAAAACATAACCAAAAAATGCATGCTGGAAATGTTTCCATTCTTCTTCAGAGGGACCGGATTTCAACATATGATGTCAATGATGAAAAGACAGACTGTGCAAGAGCACCTTCTCTGTGTGTTGCTGTCACATTCTCTTGGAAAACACATTCAGATAATTTTTATTTTCTTGCTCTTTTTCAACTTGCCAAAATAGATACGGCTGTGTCAGTCTATCAACTTGACATTGCTTTCTCCAGTAAAGATAGTCCAAGTTCTGGACATCTTTTGGCAAGACTGGGGACTTATGCCCAGATAAGCACTGGCCAAACAGACCTGGCTGTAAAAAAAGTTGAAGTACACTGTGTTTAGTCACCAAATGATGGAGTTACTCCTCTTATAATTATGTGGTTATGGTGTCAAAATTTTCAAATTACTTTAGATCATTAAAAAACCCCACAAAAATTTCAGTGTTTCATACCAATCTAATTTGGGGGAAATGCTTCGTTGATCTCACATGTGAAGCTTGATTTAGTATGAGGAAGATACCCCAGCTGGGTACTCTGGTAGAGTAAGAGCAACAGCATCAGTCTGACATCCTCTACCAGCATTCAGTCATCAGTGCTCTAAGGAAAGTAAAGCAAAAAACAGAAGCCAAATTATACATCAAAAGAGAAACAGTATTTTCTCCTGCACTGCAGGCAACCAGCAGACCACCTCAGAACAGGATTCATTTACTGTGTCAGAGAGAAACAGTCAACAAACACTCCTTTCAGTCCACACCACCCCGTATCTACAACAACAAGCTCTGCAGCCAAGAACTCATATTACAATTTATTTTTAATGCCAGGTTTATCCTGACTTCAGGCATAGAGTCCTTTCCAGAAATGATACTAAACTTGTAGATAATCCTTGCATTTTTTAACCAAGTGATACACATACAGAAATAATTGCTTTTCCCTTTGAGATTTTGTACAGTATTTGAGTGATGCATTATAAAGCCAAAGAAGAAGGTGAGCTGAAGACTTCAAAGGTTTTTTTGGGTTTTTGGATGGACTTTTTTTTTCTTTTTTCTTTTTTTTTTTTTTAATTGGAAAAAGGGAAAGGCTGATGACTTGTGAACTTACAATTGGACTTTAATTCTGGGGAAGAGCAGTCCCAGAAGAGATCTCATATAGGCAAGCTTGAACCACATCAGGAGTGTTGAAATGCTCTAGACAATCTTGATCCCATCTTGGTCAAGTAGCACATCATCATTGTGTGTATGTGCATGTGTGGGGTGAGGGGGGAAGCTCATTACTTAGAATTAATATATTTGCAGCATGTGGTGTCCTAATTCCACCTGCCCGAATGACAGCATAAAAAAATGGAAATATTTTCTATTAAATGTACTTCTACCAAGATAGAATGAAAATATCGTATAATTTTAAAAAGACTGAGTTTAACAGAGAAACAAAAAGAGTTTCTGGATAGATCAGGGTTTGCAAAGAGTTACTATAATTATGGGGAAACATTATTAAGGAGCAGCTATGAAGTGATGCTCTGGCATTCTCAAATTAGTCTTTTGCTTACTGATGTTTGGAGATCCAGCATGAATTTTGTGATCAGCTAAAGGACTAGTGCAGCATAGATCAAATAACTTATTTTATAGTCTGCTTTTCAGTACATACTAATTTGTGAACAGGTACTTAATTTGTCTATGATTTCATTATTGTTCTGGAAAAAACAGTGGTGATAACACAGTAGTACTTTTGTTGTAGTAATGGTGTTAGAAATATTAGAAACATTTAGAAGTAGTGTTGATATTGTTGCTCATGTCCATGTAGAACAATTGGGCAGGAAAAAAAGCAGCAATCTGTGGTGCTGGAGGTTTTATATTCTCTGCTGAGTAGCCCTCTGTGAATGATGATTTTGATGGTGTAATTAGGTAATTCATAGCACAGCACAGATTCAGACTCAGTTATAGTGTGAATTTGTCTGGATGATTGTACCTTTGTTTGAGTACAGTTTTACTTTTCAATCTATTTTTGTTTGCTTGCTTTCAGCTCTGCATAATTAATTTAAAAGTCTGGTGAATATAAGAGAATCAGCAAGTCCAACTGTCAGTTGAAATGAGCTATCAAATTAATGCCATATGACAGCAAGAGTTTTGTAAATTTGACCTGATTTGCCTCTGAAGGGGTTTATGCCAAAAATACTTACTCTAATACAGGCACATACCGACCATTTTTATCAAGCCCACAGGCAATTTATCCTCAAATCTTAGTGTAGAAAAACTACTTGGAATTAAAAGGAAGTTTTGCTTAATAAAGGAGTCTGGTTTTGGCTGCTAAACAGCCAGTTCCAGAATCAAGCTTTACACTTAGTATAATATATTATCATATTCCTCTACTATTGCTATCAGTTATGTTAAGGACAGCCTCTAATCTCCTTCTCCATTATTAGGAGTATGGAATATTTGCAATTGTTTTACACAAGTAGGAGCTTGAGCTCATGGATCAACTAGCACATTGCAGTGAAAGTGTATTAACTCGTGGGCCAAAAGTCTAGAGATAAAGGGCTCTATTTTTTTTTCAAGTGACATATCCATGTTTCTCTCAGAATACTTTATTCCTAATAAGGGAAATCCTTTTTTAATTAAGTAGAATGAATGTCATCATAAAACTGTGACTTTTTTTCATGGAAGCTACACAGTATAATTAAAAATAACATATGATCATTAATGAAAAAGTCATTGTCTGTCCCTAATGCCAGACTTCTTGCTTGACAAAAAGAGGGAGGAATCTGGAATATTAAAAGAAGCTGTTTATTGAAAAATATTAAATTATACTAGAAGTTTCATTTTCACACATTGTATGATTTTATAATCCTACCAAAGCAAAGTGAAAACTGTTTGTACCTTTTTTGAGTCTTTATGGTGAAAGAAAGAAGCAGGAATAGTTTGGCAGATATTTTAGATTGTTTGCTTTAAAGTTGGGTTTTGAGCTTGTTTTTAACTGGGAACTATAATGAATAAGAAACAGTTGTTTCTCTGTGTCTTTTCCTGGAGGATCCCTTTGTCTCAAGAGGACTAGAAAGGAATCTTTCACAAAGATTTTCTCTCAGTTGTGGTATTGCTGATGTCAAGCATGCAAAAATCATGAGTCAGCACTCCAAAAGTCACGAGACTACATACAAAAAAGTGATCTTTTAAAATATCTACATGGCTCTCTTGTTTATAGTAAATATTGGCCTTTATAGTAAACTTATGGCACATTTTTATACTTTTTCTTCAAATTGAAATCTTCTTTTTCTAGATAAAAGAAGAAAAAAAGAAGAAACAGATGAATTTTCTGAGAAGTTTGTAGGACTCCCAGAAATGGTTTCTGAAGAATATTTGAAGCATAGCAGACATTGCAATATAATTGCAGGTACAGAAAACAAGGCATTTATTTGTCAGAACTTTGATCTAAATTGAAGTCCATAAAAACAAATAGGAAAAAAAAACCTGATTGAAAGAAAAATAAAAAAATCTTCCTCTATCCTTCAGAAGCTCAGAGTACCTTTTATTCTGTAGTACCTTTTATTCTGCAGTCCTTCCAACACAAATTCAGGAGAATAGACCTTGTGTCTTTAAGGTTAAATAAAAGACATATAAACATCTGATTACCAGACAGAAGATACAGTCAGATAATGAAAAATAACACTTTGATTTTGGCAAAAAAGGAATAGACAAAGTAGTGCAGATGCTGCTGTTACAATGATATAAGACCTTTACCACAGTTTAAAAGACAAAGACTATTTGAATCTAACAACATAGTTTCTGGCCAGAAAAACTACAATTATTTTTAAAAACGTCACCTCATTCACATTCAGTGATCAGAGAAAATGGAAACATTTTAAGGAATAATTGTAAACATCTGCTAAAGAAAAAACGAAAACATGACTAAGACAGAAATGAGCTGCCAACATAAAGTATTGTGTGAACAAATCCACCGGAAAAACACCAGGTCTGTGGATGGATTCTATCTGGAATGTGAAAAAAAAATGATGATCATAAAAAAGACTAAAATCCACCTAAAGACATTTTACTCTAAGTCAGTCTGGCCCTCTACGCAAATGTCAAGGAATGTGGTTACACTTGCATTTCTGCAGCAGCTTTGGCCCCTGCTGCTTCTCCTGCCCTGTTCCAAGAGAAGCGTTTGCACAGGCACAGGGAATTGGACTCAAATTGATCTAACAAATTTTTTCTTTCTTTTTCAGCTGGATCAGTTAAGAAAAAGTCAGTGGTGGTGCAGATGGTGATGACAGCTCATACAGAAATGCTGCTAGATTTCTAACCATTGCCTCAAAATACTGATTTCAAACTGCAGTGCTATAATGACAGCATAAATGAAGGTAAATCAGATCCTTCTGGGTTTTAGAAAGTGCTTTCCAAGGCATTTATAGATCTGCATCTCAGCACAGCATTTAAATATGTTGAGCAACCTGCAGGATCCAGGGTTGCTTTGTAAGACCTGTTGACTCCAGATTGGAGAAACAGAATGACTGAGTTAACACAGAACAGAAAGTAAAGTTGTAACTCATCCAGTTTTCCAGGTATAGGTGTTCCCATGAACAGCTCATATCTGTCATGGTAGAGATAAAATGCACTCTGTCCTCTGACACAAGCAATCACGTGCTTATTTTCTAAAATACCGCAGGTAGCCTGGGTTGACTCAAGTCATCTTTCTTTAGTGCCTAACATTACATCTAAAACCTGCTGTTCTGATTGAAAATGTTTTATCACCATCCTTTGGTTGAAGCTTGTAACTCCTCCAGTTCTACTGGCCGACCAGTTCATTTGAACTATTCCTAATTGATCCCTGTCTGAAACAGGGAAATCAGACAGATTACGTGTGGCTGTGGGCAGAGAGGCTGTGCTGGCCTCAAAGGTTAGTGAGCACAGGTGCAGCTTTCCCTGCCCAGCCTTTTGTCTAACAGCTGATACTTAGCCCTTTTTTTTTTCTGCTCCTCATTTTGTTTTTTTTTTCTTTTTTTTTTTTTAACTGGATTAACCTGAGGTTTGAATTAAGCACTGTGCATAGGAATGCCTGCCCTTTTTCAGCACAGGGGGCTGGGGAAATGCTGGGGAAACGCTGGGGAAACAAATACCTGCTGAGAAGGTAGGTGTGATTCTTTGCTCAAGTAGCAATGCGAGTTGGAGTTAAAAGCAAACCATCTATTGAAAGAAATACAGTGCCACAATCTTCAGATTTGACCAGAATTGAAAATGTAAATAAGGGCTTCTGGGAAATTGAAGTTTCAGAACAAGAATCCTGGATACTTTGATGATTAGCTCTCTAAAAAACTCTGAAATTAAAAGAACATCAATGTAGCTTGATGTCTGTAACTTTTTCTAGTTCATACTCAGGTTAAATTACAGGAGACTAGAACCCTGAAAAAAGACTGTGGAGAGTGGGTGGTGTTTAATGTTATGTTTATCATGTGCTCTCAAAATATGTATGTAAGTGGTGTTTGTGGAGATTTATCTTTCCTTCTCAAAATCTAGAAAGGAGGTATGTGGAGAAATGATGGTTTAATACAGGTTACCTGCATTGGGTGTCAATTGAGTCTGTGCTCTGTAAATAGAGCATAAAGGCCAGTTTCCTTAAACTCCTGAGCAATCAAAGCCAAATGCTCATGAAAAGCATCTCTCTAAGGGATTTTCTTGGAATGTGGCAAATATTTTCAGATTTATGGTAAGTCTTTTTGAAGAAAACATGAAATATTTAATGTGTACTTTCAAACTGCATTTTTTTGGTAGTTTGGTAACAGAGACCTGGCTGCTGGCTTAGCCTATGGCCAGGAAGACAGTAACAGTAGTTATAGAATACATTAATAAAGAACTTTGCTTTTGACATCCTCACAATGAACTGCAAGCTAGTATTTTCTGAGAAAGTTACTCCATTCTTTTTTATCTAGGTTGAAGAACCCAAAACGAACCCTCTTTCCCAGCTCTGGAATCCCCACTATTGATAGTAGTTGATTCTGCATAAAGATTACAGGTAAAATTAACATTTTTGCTTATCTTCAAGGAAATCAGAACTTCCAGAGCTGGTGTGAGACTAAAATATCTTTTTAAACTGGATTATCATACTTAGTACTTGTAGAGAATAAGAAAAGAAATGGTGTTCAAACCTATCATTATAATTAAGTACCAGTCCTCCAGGGTCATGGTGTGCTGCCTCTATGAAGCCATAGGGCACAAGCCATGGGTTCCATCCTGCTTTCAGCCTGACTTGAGGCTCTTATTACTGATCAAAATGGTTTGATGAAATTATGTAAAGTATTTAAGTTGTCTGAAGTCACCTGTTGATTCAAAATTTGTTTTAAAGAATTTTGATTTTTTACTTGAAGGCTTTGTGTGAGGCTGGAAACCAACTTTCCAGTATCTAATTTTAATTCTTTTTAAGTATTACTCATCATTTTAACTGTGGAAGGAAAACCACAGAGTTGTCAAAAATACATATACAATATGATTTTGCTGTTTTCATTGTCATGGTAAGCTTATGATTAAGAATTAGTGATCATACCTAGTGAGGAAGTATTGGTCATAAAAGGGCTGTTGCTAAGAGTCATGGAACCACAGCTATCTACAGATGCTTTTCTGCTGAGTCAATTACACCAGTCTAAAACTTGGTCCACAGCTGTCGCTTCCTGATATGTTTCATCAAGATACATGAAATATCAGAAACTAGAAAAAAAAAAAAAGCATAAATATGAAGGTGAAAATTCTGCTATGGTCTTTGTATTTTGAGTATAACCTGTCTCAAACATGATTATAGGCTTTTTCCCTACTTACAAATATTTGCATTGCAGAAGCTGATTTAAAGGAAAAGGACTGGTTAAATACAAGTCCAATTTGTTGGTGCTATTATGTGTTTCTCCATTGTCTCTCCACCTTGAGCTCTGCTCTTATCAGATGGAAACCAGAAGAATGTTGGTTTTAATTGCTGATTGTAAATGTGACAACCTGTACTTTCAGCAGTGGCATTTGTTGGCTTTAGGGAACAGAGATACAGAGATGTTAGAGGACAAAATAAGTTACCTGTATTCCTGCATGGACTTCAGTGGGAGTCCCAGACACTGCCTGAGGGTACAACCTTTTTATTTTTTAATCATTAAATTTATCTGTGCTTTATGAGATAACTACTTTTGTAAAACCAAAATTAATTTGGAATAACTGTGTTGATCAGCAGTGTTATTCAGAAAGACACTAGCCCAATTAATGTGGAATTGTGCCTGCTGGACAGAGTTGTTGCTAGGGCATTGCCACCTTTTAGACACAACTTAGGAATTCAGCTCAGTGCAGATTATATACTGACTTTATATGCAGACACTTTGCTGAAAACATACAAAATTAATGAGATGGAAACATTTTTCTTCAGGGCCATGATGCACTTTTTTCCAGTAGAAGGGAAATTAAAACTGGAATGTGATTGCAGAGTCAGAAGGACATTGGTCTTTGTTACTGGCTCAAAAAGTTTAAAGTAGGAAAAGAGACACCAGCATAAAATATTTTATTTTCAATATTGCAACATAGTTCATTTCTGAAGATACAGACTTTGAGTTTTCTTCAACTATCTTGGTACATCTACATTGGACTGCAAAGCAGGTTAATTCATATAAGTGGCATTAATGTGCCTTCCAGCTCCCCAGTAACTACCACAGCATCTCCTTTGTCTCAACGATTTCTTGCCAGTTTCAGTCAGCAATTTTAGTTCACATGAGGAGAAGGTATTGAGCACAGTTTTCTAGTCTGAGCTCTTCACAGAGTGCTAAAATCCTGCGTGTGGACACAACATCTCCACAGCAGTGAATGTGAAAGTTTGTCAGTCAGCATAGGGCTCTGCTTGGAACCTCAGCATCTTCCCAAGGGTTTCCTGGATGCATGCAGGGCTCCCGAGGCTTCTGGTGCTCCTGTTATTCCTGTTCGGCCTTAGCACACTCATGACACTGATTGGAATGACACCAACACACCACTCTGCTATAGCTTCAGGAAAAAGAGATAAAGGAAAATGATATTTCACAAAAAAAACCCTGGCATCCAGCTGCATAAAGACTCAAAAAGTGTCCTTAGGTTTGCTTATGAACAAAACTAAGACTAAAGTTTGAGTCTCTCCTGATGCTGCAGTTGTTTGTTTTGGGGGTTAATTTTAGTTTGTTTTGATTTAGTTGTTGGTTTGTTTTGGGTTTTTTTAACAGTTAACTTCTAGGGGAAATAATTATGAAAGGTCTACATGTTTACTTTTAAACACAGCATTTTTTCCACTCTGCCCCAAGTCTGACATTTTAATGACCTGCTTTGCCTTGGTTTTTACTGGCAGTGTATATTGAAGGAGTATTTTATGTACAGTTTTAACATTTGAACAACGCAGCTCCATGTTCTGTTACTCTTTTATGTTGGGGATAATGTCTTTTAAGTTTTTATTTCTTTTAAGTGCTTACTAATTTGAGGGCATTTTTGCAAATACCTTTAGAAACTTTTAGATTAATTATCAGGAAGGGTTATTAATTTAAGAAGAGCAAACAAAGTAAAGGCTGCATATATTTTCACTCAAATTGCTATCCTAAATGACTCCATGGGGGGTTTCTTATAGGGGTCACTGAAAGGCAGAAAGGAATGTTTTTACTTCTTTGCTTTGTCACAAAAATTAGGTTACAAGGGTTATAAATGCAGGTAATACTTTTTATTACTAGATTTTCCTCTGTAATGAATATAACATTTCTTCTTTTCATATAATGATACCCACTGAATGTCTTAGTACTTAACATGTTTACTCTTACCTTTAACAAGGTCTAAAGTAATTCCCCTTTAAAAGGCTTGCAAGCAAATTTGAAGGCAAGAAAGAAACCCTGTATGGCAGGATCCCTGCTGGAAGGGGAGATTGGAGGGGGACACTGTCTTGCCCTCTACCACGAACTCATCGATGACATCAATCCTTGAGTAGCTGAGGTAGCAAGAAGTAAAAACTAAAACTGGAAAAGTCAAAAATCTAACCAAAAAGACCAGAATTTTTTTGCAATGCAAAATACAAAATTGGTCACATATTTTCCTACTATAAAACAAATTGTTCTATGCCAGTCTGCCAGAATCCAGATTCACACAGTTCTCTAGTGCCAAACAGGACTTGGGATCACTATTGCTTTGAGATTTGGGCCCCAGAGTGAAGCTCCTTGGCAGGGCTGAGCCATGTCCCCAAGCAGTGGCCATGTGGCTGTGCAGGCAGGGCTCTCCCATGAGGGGAATCCAGCTCCTCCCCAGCTGGGCCCTTCAGGAGGGCATTAATATTCTCTGAAAGGCGGCCACTCATCTGCAGCTCTGTAAGGCCGATCCACTTTGATCTCAGCCTCAGAAACAGAGTGATGGGGGATAAGAGTTCAAAGTATAAGAAACTCAATATGCAAAGAATGTACCACATCTTAATAAGTAATGAGAATTCCCTCCATTTGTTGCTATTGTAAGGAAAAATAGTTTAATATCTTTATGGGATTAGAACTCCACGGTACTTTGCTAATGAGTGGTCAGAGCTATTAAGATTTTTCCCTACGTCTCCAAATAGGCTGGCAAACAAACATCAATAAACAATGGCAAGTCTAAGGCTGGCTGTTAAGGGTTTGATCTGGTATTTTATTAATGTGGCTAACATGTTATTTTGTTTGTAGATCCAGTAGAGCAAATATATGACATAGAATTTCAATCTTTTCCTTACAAGAGACCTGAGGATTAAGGAAATTGCCAGTAATGAATGGCGGCTTTTTAACAAAGTTTATCACAAATGACCCTGGATTGTGAACTGTTCAGTATTCAGGCAGCTGTGGATGGACAGGAGATTCAGAAAATTACCATTGAGGACAAAACTTGTTTTTTACTGGTTTGCTCAGAACTGTAGAGATATCACTCACATGAACACTTAGCCTGCATAGCAGTGGCAAATACCAGCAAATTTAGCTTTCATAAGTGTATTTGAGAAAGATTAGCACACACCATTCAGTTCAAGTTTTAGTTTTTAGGTTAGCTGCCTTTCATATTAATCAGCTTTGTTTTTTCAGAGCTGCCTTTTCTGTGTAAGAGAGTGGGTGAATGCCATGTTTAATAACCCCTTACATCCACTAATTCCATTTTCAGCAAGTGTGCTTTCCAGAAAAAATTACATTTGTATAATTGGAAGAAGAAATGCAGAAATTAATGTTGTTTATTCTAAAACAGTAAGAGAAGCTCATATTTTGAGGAATTACTTAGCCCTTTACTGTCACTCAAAGGCCCATCTATTTATTTTTCCAAGTCCTGTAAGTATAGTAGGATTTAAGACCAGCAAAATATGCTTTTTCACCTGATCATCTGAGATGCTAATTGTCACAATGAAGTACAGCATACAAAGGACAGTGAGATATTTCACATGGAAACTCTGATTTCCTGAATGCGATGGCAGGAGTTACTAGCAAGGATGTTCATCAGGTCCATGTTGAAACCTTCTTTCCTTATTCACTTCCCACAACTGATAAACAGCCATGCCATATCTCGAGCATCAATCTGACTGACTAGAAAAAGGTTACTAAATTCTCTTAGTCACAGACAAGGATTTCATTTTCCTTTCAGAAAATGTTTGAGAAGTATCAGAGTTTTGTGCAATAGAGGCCAAGCATGAAAACTTGTCAGTCAAGAGAACGTCACCCCATAAATGTCCCTAACAGCTCTTTCCTCTTTTCTGTTTCGAAAGGAGAGTAGCTTTAATTAATTTATTGGTTGGCATCTGTTTAACAGGCATATGTGTGATGGGTTTCTGAACACACCTGGTCTATTTTTTAATGTAACCTCCAAAAAGATTTTTATCTTATTTTTAGCTTTAACCTTATAAAAATGTAACAGCACAAAGAATTCTTACAGTGACTGAACTCCTTTTTTTTTTTTTTTAATTTAAATCCCAGTTTCAAAGGAATTTAGCTATGACCTGGATTTTAATTTTCTTGGGGATTTTACTAATGCTTGAGGGGGGAAATCTGGTACATTTGCAGCATATTAAATACCTGTTTGTGTCAAAGTAGTCATTAGATTTCTAATTGATTTGATTACAGTGCAATGATACAGTAAAGGGTATATCTGGATATTTATCATCTTTAGTTATGCTATCATTAGAATATGATTTCTGCATTTTTATTACTGGGGCACACTACCTAAATATTGCTCAATTTTGAAACCACTTAATTATCGTGTCATTGGTGCAACATTATTCAATTTTACATTAAAATTGTTTTCCTGGAGACCTAGGCTTGATTCAAATAAACTGTTCTTTTTTGGCAACCAGGAAGAAATGGAGTCCTTGTAAAAATCAGACTTTGGAGTGAGGAAGTTGGCGATTTTTTTCATTAGTTTCATAGGGCTCATTGTTCCTATTCTGGAAACTTTATAGCTGCAATCACCTACGGCTAGAGTCTGATTTTTACTGAGGTGCTATAATAATTATACTAAGTACTTTCTGTTTGTCACTGACAAACAACAATCCTTGAATGTCACTTAAGGAAAATAGAAACTTTTATATTGTGGCTTAGTTTCCAAAACTTCATGGTTTGAGTTCTCAGAAATAAGTGCAAGCTTTTCATTAAATAAAACCCAATCAAATAAAAAAAACCTGCCCTGTGTTTTGCATGTAACCAGGAGATCTCGCAAACTCTTGGGCACACTCACAGAGATGTGATAAAATATTTTGCTAAGAAACTTAAGTATGACTTACTGAGAACTGAAGGTTGACAAGTTTAAATACTGTAATAGCAAAACAAACAAACAAAAACCTTTCAGTTCACTTGTGGATTAGTAGTTAATACTCTGAAATCCGCAAGCTACAGCTATCTGTGCTGTTATAATCCAAAAGAAGAACTCTACTTTTTCTGTTTTTTCAAAGGAAGATCTTAATCACCTCTTTGTAAGCCACCAAACCCCTTATTAAAAGTCTGGGCCCAATCCTCCCTTGAAAGAGTGGCCCCAGCAAACTGTGGGCTTTGATCCTAAATTGAGAACAACAACTACTGAAGGTAACAGTATGTGATTAAGGATTGCAAAATTTGGGCCACTGACATTAGTGAGACTGACTGCCCATGTGAGTAAAGAACAATTTCATAAGATTAAGAACAATTATTATGTTTGGTAGGTGTATTTTTATTAGCTCTTCCTCATTATTTATTCAGCTTAAATAAGTTGAGCAATGTTAACGTGTTGTCAATACCAACATTAATCATTGGAAACTACAGTGAAAATTACTGTAGTGATTTTTTTCTTTTTTAATTATTAAAGCTTCTGTTTATAACAGAAATACTATGCACTGTAAAAACAGTACATTAATGGTACAGTTGCTAGTCTTGTTCTTCGACATCATATTTTTAAATACATTCCTGCAAATCTGAATAATTAAACATCATTTTTGGTTAACATTAACTTGGTCTCACACACACACATACACACACACACACAGTTTTCCTGCTGTTCTAAATGTGTCCCAGTAAAAGCATCCAGCAAGGGCACCTGGAGGGCTGGGACCAGCCAACTGCAGCCAAGAGGCAAGGAGATAATGGAACATTCTCCCCCTCATTCTTGTGTACAATCAAGGGCAAAATTAATGTAACATTACCAGCAGGGCTGTTCAGTTAAGTTCTACAATGAAGGCAGAGTTAGAGCCTCTCTCCTAAGAGAATTAAGGTTGTCTCCATCCATAGAAATTGGGAAGATCTCTCAGCTGACCCATAGGTTCTCTGTGTAAAGATGTAGGTAGAAGTGCTCCCCTGAAAGCCTTGGGATGGTAAATTGTCTGTGTTGGAGAGGGTGTCTGACCTGGATCAGTAACTGTAACCTCAGTTTACCTGCAGAACAAGGCATTGTGACAGCTGTGACACTGAGTAACTGGAAATATCAGTTGAGCATTAAAAAAACAAAAAACACAAAAACACAAAACCCCAGACATTTAACTTGCTCTTCCTGAACTTTTTAAAAGCCTTGCCGTGGTACATCTCTGATTTCAGATTTTTGTGTTTGTCGCAAATAGGAAATGTTGAAAGAACCTGGAGCTTAACAGCTTAGCTCTTTCCTTTGAGGGGAAATAGAATTAGAACCTGCATGTGCTTGGCTGATACTTCATAATACATTTTATTATTACAATTATAAATTAGGCCCCCGGGCACAAAAATACAGCATAACTAAAAACATAACTAACCAAGGTAAATTGATGCCTGTTCTAATATATTTTACCATCACAGAATACCAGAGACTGCCTCTCACTTTCAGCCCTCCACTGTTAAGTGGGTCTGTTGGCACAGTATTACACTGTTGTAACTAGTCCAGGGTTTGAATCTGAGCCACACTTTGGTTTCCATCCGTTCATCACAACTGGAGAGTCTTGTAGGCTTTTGGCCGATTTTCACCTTCTACAGGTGGTGGAAGGCCAGCTGCAAATGTGTTTGTTCTCATTAGCTGTGTAATAAACCCTGAGCTTTCCAGTGCTAGTGATGGAAGAGAGATTATCATGTGTGAGTGTGTGATTGCACATCCTTCCATGCTGGTATTTGGTAGTGCTGTGATTCAGTGGTGCAGGAGTCAGTCCTTTGCTTCCCATTGTCATAGGATCAGCAGTGAGAAAGCCTGTGATAGTGATATAGTCCTGTTTCCTTGATATTGTGCAGTTATCCAAATTTTCAAAAAGGGGGTAGTAATACTACCCCACCAACTTGTGCTTGATGACTACAATCATGAATGTTTCTGAGGAGAGACAGTTATTTGAATCAAATTGGTTGTCTTCTTTGTAACTTCAGCTTATCTTGTGAAAATACTGTCAGAATAATATATGCTTCCTTTATAACCAAGAAGTTCTACTCTTGATCGATAGGACTTACTTTTCATTTGTCAGCTTAATGAATTATTAGTCTTCCAGGGTTTTTTAGTGCATTTCAGACTCTTTTTGTGCAGCAGACAGCTGTGACAAGCTGAGATGGAAAACTAGCCTAAGCTCTGGTGCTAAATAGGGACTGGTACTCTTAGATCTCACTGGGTGCTCCTTTTATCTGTAACTAAGGTGGAAGCACTTGGATTAATGCCAACAGCTGTAGGCAGAAGTGATGCTGGGAGAGTACCCCAGTGCTTGGGCTTGACACTGAGATGGTGATTATAGCCGAGAGCTCTCTGTAGTGCAACCGTGGCAGGAGGGGCTGGGGCTGGGAAATGTGTCCTTTGCTAGAGGAAAGCTTTTGGCAGTGTGGTAAAGAATCTTAGGGACTGGTGTCCTCAGAAGCTTCAGCTCATGGGGTTTCAGACCCACACTACAGGACCTATCTCCCTGCATGTCAGGGTTGTTGCTGCAAACCAAACCATGCAGTTCTGGAGCTCCACAGAAACTGTGGTTCCTGGGGGCTGGGATTTGGCTTTCTAGGTTGGGCTGCTATTCCAGTTGTGTGCAGCTAGCTGTATACAATTGGAGAATAAAATCATCAGAAAATGCAACTTTTTCTGTTCAGTTTTTCTGCCTGCCAGTGACATCATTAAATGCTTTTACATTGTTGCCTCAGGATTTTGTCAAGCAGGTTTTTTGGGATTTTTTTTTTTTTGTGAGTTTAATTTGGGTGCAAATGAGGAAAATGAAGATTTCACATTCAGTAAGTTGGTTTTGTTCCATAAACATTAACTATGCATGTTAAAGCTGTCCTAGGGCAACCCTGATGTGCACACAGTAGTGTTTTCATCTTTTCTATAAATATTTGTAGTTGATCATGCATTACAATAGAGCATTCCTCTCTTTTGACTTTGCCCTTTTTTTTTTTAGCTTGTTCAACTTATTTGCACAGAATGGGGAAGAAGTTTTTATGGAAAGGATAAACTGCAGACTCAATTCTGTGTGTAGATATGTATGTATGTTAGTAAATCTGCTGAAAAGCTGTTTATGGATTTTGGTGAGAAGGCATTGTCTCCATTTTTATGGAGCTTATGAAATCTTTGGGGTTTTGTTTATCTACATACAAAGTTCTGTGGGAAAAAAATGTAAGTGAGAATGACAAGGAAACATCAGATGTAAAAAAAATTAGCTTCAGTTCTATTATTGCAGTCTAAATGTCATATTAATCTTTTTTCATTTCCTTTGTGAACACTTCCTCCCATTTTTGCATGCTACTATATTTCAAAACTTTTTTGCTAATAAAGGGAAGTCTTCTGATATCATTCATGCTTTAAATACTTTTATATTCTGAAATGACAGGACTCTTGTATTTTTCTGAGTGCCCTAGACTTTTGGAATAGCCAGAAAAATTCTGTGAACCACAGAAAAAGATCATCCAGTCATAGTGAAATAAAAACTTATGGAACTGAGGATTAATATTTTCAAATTCCTTCTAGTATATGACTTTATACCATAACATTATTTCTGATTTTGTTCAAGTATTGGCTAAGTCAGCTGTCAGAGCACCCTAAACCAGGAAGTTCCAAATCTGGGCAGGCATTTTGGTACATGCTTTAACTGGCTCCTAAGTACAATCCTCCTATTTGTTTACTAGTAAAACAACAAAAGTTCTTCAGTGAAAACAAACCAAAATTGTAATTGTTTTTAATTAGTGGCAGGTCTACTTAAAAGCTTAAAATTATTTGACATTTGCATAGGTCCCTTGCTCGATCCTAACTTCGTGACAGGCTTTGCAAAATAACTCAAATGTGATACCCAAAATAGAGTAAAATTTCCCTGGGTTCTACCCTCTGTAAAGTTACGGCAATTTTGTATCTGGATTCAGATCTCTAATATTTTTAATTGAGCTAACTTCTAGAATGCTGAATTTTTTATAGATAGTGTTACATTTATTATGTGAAAAATCTGCACATTTCAAACAACTGTTTTAGACATAAGCATAGGAAAGCTTTATTTATGTATGGAGAATGTACTGCTGCAGTTTTCCTTTTTTAAAGGAATAATTGAATATTACTGGTCTAGTATCACTGTCTTTTCATTTGTCTTTCATCACTATGCCTTTCAATACCATTCATCTATGGACTAACGCAACGCCTGCTGAAGTCAATAGAAGTCATTCAGTTGACATCAATGAACAATGAATCAGGCCCTTTAAAAAGAAGAAAGTAGAGTTTACAAGGGTTAAACAGAGCAGTGAGGAAAAACACTCTGAGGCAGGAATTGTGACTTCTCCTGTGTCCATGCAGCACCTGGCACTTCCGTGACATTCAGAACAGCAACAAAATGAACCAATCCTCAGTCTCCACTGGTAGCTCTGATAAGGGAAGGCAGTCTTGCCAGTCAACATCTGAATTGTTTTTCTGTGCAAAGCCTTAGCAGGTATCAATAATTGTAATACACAGTAAAAATCTGTTCAGATAGGTGTCATTGAGGCAGATGTTGAAAATCTTTTTGCTTAATTGCTTCTGCCCAGTCTTTCCAAAGAACTCACTTTGTTATCAGTCTTTCTTTGTTCTGATTAAGTTGTAATCACTCAAAAGCAGATTCAGAAGCTCCCCCTCCTTCCTTCAAAGAGCCCATGTTTGCTTTATACCCAAATGTGACATTGCACACTGGTGCAATCGAAAGAGGCTGCAATGATCAATTGAGGGCCCAATCAAAGCCTCACAGATAGGCAGCCATTCGTCGCTGTTTGATATAAAAGGTGTTTTATTTCTCATCACTTTTTTGTCACTGAAAGAATGCTTCCTACGTGCAGATTAATTAAAGTGTAAACATTAAATATTGATTGATGCATTATCAGCATGGAGCAGTTGCCTCCACTCAGATTGATTCCTGCAGTGATTTATTGTCATATTTGTGGAGTCATTTCACTCGATAACAAAGAGAAATAGCCTGCTCCTTCTACCTCTCAGGCTTGCTTTCTGGCACTTACACTGCACCTCCTCATCCTCAGTGACTCCCATTTTTTGTCTTCTAGAACTAACACAGCCACACCATATTTTCAGGAGAAAAGCTGAAGTCTTTTTATTTTGGCATTTGCATAATAAATTATAGTTGAGTGGGAAGCTTGCAGACCTGTGCTCTCAAATGGAACATCTCTGGTTAACACTTCCACCCTGTGCCCCATACAGCTGCTTTCCATGACCCTGCTCAGGCACAACTTTGCGAGGACAGTTTCAAATCATTCGAATTAACTCACTGCCAACTTGACAGAAAGGTGAACTTTCAAGGGAGTAACATTGTTCAGGCCAGTTCTATGGCTAAATTATCCAATTAGTTACTCTGAGTAGGAGCACAGCCATACAATAGAATACCAGTTTAAAGAATTTCAGGTTTTTACTCTCATTTTTGGACAAATGCATAAAAGAGGTCTCCAAGTCTTATGGACTATTTAAAATAAAGCAAAGTTTTGTGGGATGTTGTTGAGCACTAGATTAGAAAATCTTTCTTAAAAAATAGTATTCAATTTCTGTAGTTTTTAGAAGTGGATTGAAATAAGATAGTAATCCAAACCCCTTCCTCTTCTCCCTGAAAGTCTTTAATGCTTTTATTCTGTGTTCATCTACATCAGAGATGGCTATTGCATAGCACCACACATTTGATATCTGCTGTACATAGCCACCTCTGCCAAAGAAAGCCATAGCCCTGATGTCAGGTGTTTGTTCCAGACTGCTGCAGTCCCTCCTCCCCTGTGTTTTCACCAGGCTGAGGGTCACCCAGCATGTTTGCAGCCTGAAGCTGCCTGTGCTGTCTGGAGGTACCCTCATTGACCCAACCAGCTACAAAACTATTTGTGAGATTGCTTTGTTCTGCAATAACAAAGCTTAATCTCTTACATACATGGCTTTCATTTAGCATTCAGAGAATGAGACTACTCAAAGTCCTCTGAAATCAAATGTGTGAGCAAGACCACAAAAATATGTAATAGGCAACTGGTGATTTTGATTCAGTCAAGCAGCAAAACATTAACCTTTGGTCACAGTAGCAAGGAATGCTAAACTTGTGAATTTACTGCAGCAGATAATTTCACTCCCATACCTGCAGGAGATCATAGGAATAGTTTCCTGCATAAGCAGAAGCTGTGCCAATGAGAATGGAGTGCTATGATTTCTCTAAAGGGCTGTTGCAAAAATGGTGTGAGACTTCATTAAGATAGGTATGCACTTGTACTGCTGCCATGCCTGACCATCCCTGTCACTCCCAAGCACTTGCCCACAACACTTGATTTAGGATGTTTTGATATTTTCCAGATGGAAGCAAGCTTGGGAGAAAATGCTGCTTTCTAAGTCCTTCCTCCCCATGCATTTCCTACCAGATGATTTTCCTGTCCTCCTCCTGCTCCATAATTTCCCATTACAAATCAAAATTCTTGCTCTTTGCATCAACTTGCTGATATCTGAGCAGTCACATATGCGTTTGGCACTCCTAAAATTAAAAATCAAACAAACCAACCTCAAGGTCTTGCGACAGTGTGTTCATCGGGGTCCCTTCAAAACAGTGTTCTTGCAAATCACTTTTCCCCTGATGTTGGTTTGCTGTTGCCCTTCCTACCCGCTGTCACTTTGTGTTAGACTGTCACCCTGATTGAAGTTGTCAGCCCTGCCAGGCGAGGAACTTGCCTTCCTGTTTGTCCCTACCCAGCTGTGCAAACCAGCACAGCTGCACAACCACCACTGCTGTGAATGCAGTGCCACAAGCCTTGCGCTTGCAAGACTGCTCTAAACAAAATCTACTGCCTCTGTAATTTTTGTAGAGTATATTTACACTTTTATAAAGCTTTTTATTCAAAGATTCAAACTCATTTTGTGTAGAATTTTTCTTAAATAACTATTTTTAGATTAAAACACATCATCTATGTAAATAAACTTTCTTTTAATACTTTTCCTTTGACAGATAATTTCTAGAAAATAATATTCCATTGGAATTGTTTTATTTAAACAGGGCCACACAAAAACAAATCAAGTTGTGAAGGATCAGTTTTGCAGACCAAATGTGGACCTGAGAAGCATGCACAGAAGTGTTACCTCTGGAGATATCAGACCGTCTTTGGAAACAATTGGAAAGCTTCTGCTGTCTTCAGCAGGCCCAGGCTTTCCTGGATGGCTGACAGAGGTGCTTACACTCAACTTGCACTTAATTGTAACTTATATGTAACGAGGAATGGTTCCAGAAGGAAGCAGTGCCAAGGAAGAGCCCAGCTTAGGAAGAACTGAGGGCTGTGACTGGTGTGATTTATCCCGGTGGGAGTTATCCCGAAGGGCTTGGCCCCTGCAGGCACCTTCTCAGCTCTTTGTCTGGATCTCTGTTCTTGTTCAGCAAGGTGTCTCCCTGGGCTGGCTATCTGGGTAGGAAACTGCTGCAACTGGAGTTACAGTGGTTGTGTTTCTGCTTAGAGAAGCAGCATTGGCCAGTGTACAGCAAGTCTGTGTTTCTCTCAGCCCCCACAAGTGTCACTGACCAACTATGGTGGGCAACTACACAGTGGGAACAGATATTAGGAATATGTGGGGAAACCATGGAACAGAGAATAGAAAAGAGATCTTTTTGATAGGTTGTAAAATAATTTTGTAAAAGTGGTGTATTGTTTAATACTGTCTCAAATACCATCCTCCAGGACTGAATACTGGAAGGAAGGAGGTATTCCTGAAGTGAGCTTTTCCCTCAGTGTGCCTCATTGCACCTCACTCTTATAGAACTGTTGTATAAAAGCCATACATCAGTTAATAATGAAAATTTTAAATTATTCAATTTGTTTTGATGTTTTAAATAAGATGAAAACTTGCTTTTTCCTTATATGCTTTCCCAGGATCATAGGATAGTTCAGGTTGGAAAGATACATGTCTTAGAGTACTTCTCTTGAATTCTGATTAGCATTTCCTTTCACCATGGACAATTAAATCTGACATGAAGGGATACAAAAAGATGTTTGTTAAGTATTTGGAAAGCTCAGTACTGACCTAAATGCTGGAATTTTAGATATGTTCATACACACAGGGGTTGTAAACCTTTCCTAAGGACTCAAATGCAAAAGCACTCCCTGCAAAATAAAATTTAAAAAAAAAGAGAAAAAGAAAGAAAAAAGAAAAGAAAGTTGTGATGATAAACACAAGCCGTAGAAGGCTGCAGCTCTCCTCATTTTGCTGGGGAAGAGACTGTCTCTCTGCAGAAGGAGTTGGACATTAATTCAAACCAGTCTCCTAATTTTCCATATGAAATTACTGCTGTATGACCATTTTAACCATTTAAATTTATAGTAGAGTAGACTCTACTATAAATTTAGATTAGCATATTGATGCAAATTGCCCCACTGCTTTCTAGTATCTCTATAAGACCTGCCAGATGAATACTGTTGCCCTAAATTGTGATATTTCCCCTACAAAAATGAGTTTACCATTTTTGAGGCAACAATTACAGGTTGCATGAGAATGGTGTGTTATTTCCTAAAATTGTATGTAATTTATTTTTAAGAGTTTGAAACATATTTTTGAAGTTAAATGCGTATCATCTTCGTAAGTGCTCAAATCATGTTATTTTACGTTTCCTGAAATACCTTTGAAGTTAAATGCAAATAAGGGGAAAATAAATTACAACTTGTGGAGTGACCAGTGTCTGATTATATGCAGTATAATTAACTCCATCCTCCACATAATGTTTGTCTTAATACTTATCCCATGTACTTCAGAATCATTGAAATGATTGGTAATTCTTTGCTTGGGGGAAGCAGTTAGGTTTGTTCAGAAGGTGGATCTTTTTAGTCACTTTCTGGGTCATGAGGATTTAACATTTTAAATTACTAATTCAAAATTTATTTAATGTTAATAAGAAGCAGCAACAACTCCCACTGCTCAAAATAGTCTTTTATGATCATCTCTAATTCTTATTTACCTTCAGTCCTTTGCCTTTGGAAAAATTGATAGGATTTAGTATTTTAATTTGAATATTATTATATTTAGAACCATGAAATAGATTGATAAGGCACATTTATGCTTTCTTTGCCTGTTCTGTAGTCTACAAACAGATATGATATTTCAAATTAACAGACTTCTATTAAGAGAAACCATTTCGGTCCAAAAATAAGCTTTTTCATTCTTAGACGGTATCTTGTATTATGTCAGAAATTAACGTTTTTGTGACCTGTAATTAACTGTGTCTCCTTGTGCTATAAATAAGATTTGGCAGCTACAGCTGGAGTTAACTGTATCTTGAAGTCTCAGTTTTTTATTTATAGCTTTTTGTATTTGCTAATGACACTATGGAGTTCAAGGATGCAGACAAGAAAAAGTACAAATTAAATCTGTGCCTGGTGTCTGCAGCCCTGTTCCATTTCATTCCTGCAGTGGTATCAGAGTTTCCTCAAATCTTTCCCGTGCTTGGAAATCTCCAGGGTTAGTGTCCAAGCCTTTGACGCTGTTAACAATTTCAATCTGCACCATTAAAGCTGCATTTTCCAACCGTCCCCTGGTAATTGTTGCAAGGACTTAGACAAGCAAGACTATCCAAAGGCATCACTAAGGTCAAACCGTGGTGGAAAGTGCTCTGATTTTATCCTGGAGATTGATGCTTGTATCACCTTTTTTTCGATTCAGCAGCTGGGGTTATAAAATGTACTTGCAATCACTGATAACGTGTTAGATCAGACAACAAGTGGAGTAACACAGTATTTTATACACTCTGTATAGTTTTACCTAATGCAACAATAAATCAGTGAAGGCAGAGGTCTTTTGTAAATTTTAATGAAAATTCAACTGCTGAAAATATAGTTACTTCTGGCTGAAGTTCTAGAAATATGAATTCACTTCCGTTCTTTAAATCTGTAAAAATTATTTTAGCTACAAACTTTCTGTTGAGGCCGTAAGAAAAAAAGCAATAAAAGAAGAGACAGCACATCCAATATATTGCAATTAGTTTGTCATTGGCTATAAGCAAACTGAGGGGAGGAGGCCGGACAGTAAAATGTGCTTTGAGAGCTGTAAAGCATTCCCTTTCTGAGCACAATCTAAAAAAATCTGTGTACATGAATGAGACAAAAGCTGGTTGAATAGGCCCATTGTGCCATTTCATGGAAATAAAATTATGGTAAAATTTTTAAGCATTTACCAGCTAATCAATAAACCACATTTTTATGCAGGTCCAGAAGGTTTAGTAGAAAGCTTTTTCTTCCACGGATTATTATGGCTACTGAAAAATATGCTTTTGTTTTATGGCAAAATTGCTGTCATATATAGTAAACCTAACTGAAATTTATTAAACGAGTGTCACAAGAGGGAGATGGGGGTATAGAAATAAAGAACACTAAAGAATACAAATATGCTGCTAAACTTCTAGACCATCTTTCTTTTTTGTAAGTTTAAAGCAATGTTTCTTTAAAATTATCATTATTCTTTCCTGAAACCTGTCAACCTACAGAAACAGACCCAAAGTCTCTACCAAATGACCATGCTCATTAGAACACTGAATATTTAAATAACATTAAGGAGAACTTGTTTAGAAGTCACACAAAAAATGGAATTTATTCAGTTCTTCACTTCCTCAAGGTGGATTTTTCATTGTTTCCTTTTCTACATATTATGTCATATATATATAGGATTTTAAAATATTTTTTTAAAATATATAAACTAAGGTACAACATCCATTAATGCTTGTAGCTTTCTTATTTTTATTCTGTATTTCAGGTATTTCTCTTAAATTTCATCCATTTTTCAGTATCTTGTCTGGTTAATGAAAAGTTGGCTGAACTTTGATACTGTCATGATTGATTCAGAGCAGAACTAAGAAGATCAGAATGAATATTAAAAAAAAACAGTTGTAACAGAAAACATTTTAAATGAAGCATCTTTCAAAGACTTTAAAAGTTGTACTTTTTTCCTTGTTACTAGTGTTTCCACACAGAAATTATGAATTATGCATATGGAGTTGTTTGTTGTAGCCTTCTCACAAACTTAAAATGATTGTCAGAATTTCATAGGAAAAGATTTAAAAATTGATTGTTTGCTGTTATTTTTATGATTCTCCCTGTATAGTTTTGCTGCCTCCAAGGAGTGGCTTCCAAATTCCATTGGTGTCACCCTGGTATGAGATCATCTCAGCTCAACCACAATACACACTGCTCTTACCCACAAAACATCACTGGTTTCCACCAATCTCAAAGCTACAAAAGGTGAGCTGCAAGTTCTTACATTCCATTGCTTCTGGTTGTTCTATACCTGCATATACAAAGAATATTTTTGTCTCAAATTTGTATATATTATAAATAGCTAAAACGTATTTGGTAATATTTTTTTCTGTTAAATAAACTGCACATTATGTGCTAAATTTTGGTCTCTATTTGGAGAATACTTAAATAACTTTCAATTTACTGTCTAGTTATCAAAACCCACCATGTAAACTCTTATTAAAATAAAAACAATGACAGCAAGAGCAGGGGCCAAGAGATTTATATTTAGGCAGTGAATAGGATCTTTCAGAAAGCCTGTAATAGGTTTGAAAAATGTTCTATCCAGAGTGACAGAAATGAAAATTATTTAGAAGTTACGAGCCAGGGAGTGATGCTGTGTATCCTTTAGAAATGCCCTGGGCTTCCACAGACTGCTTGGGAAAAATTAGCATCAGTTTTAAGAAAGTGCATTCCCTCATGGGTTGTGATATATTTCCGCAAACTTACTATCAAGCAGAACAAGTTTTCCAGTGGTTCTGCATCTGTTCCTGCTCAGCCAAGGTGCCTTTGGGAATATATTTCCCCTTGCAGCAGCAGGTGGCGTTGAACAGCTCACATTATTCTCACTCTCATAATCATTTGGTTTTACATGTAGTAAAAACTTCTCTCCCAAAAGAGATGATCCACAAGAGAAATTCAGCAAGTTTTTATAGATGTAGCAGACTTCCTACATGATTAAAGTAGGGGTCAAGTTCTTCCAACTTTAATCACACTGAGAAATAAGACCATAAATAATGTATTTAAGCAACAGCAAAAACAGGTGTGATAGAGTAATATCTTAATTACATTTTATTTTCGTAGCCACAAAAGTCTCTTGAAACGCCACAGAGTTCATGTTGTGATAAGGTCATGTTATCATGTTCCAGCTCCTTCACTCTACAGCAGATACAGAAACCTGAGCTTTTCTGGGGACACTCCTTGCACACTCTACCTCCATAGGAAAAGGAAATGGTTCTCCTCCCAAATATACTGTCAGTGCACAGAACATAAAGCAATGGTGCAGCTTTGCCCTATGGTAAATGAGAACAGGTTGAGAATTACCATCTTCTGAACTTCTCCAAAACTGCTTCTAAAAGTCAAAGAGCATTGCAGAAGAACTTCAAAACACGCCTCCAAATGATTCCTTAAGTTTATTTTTTAAATAGAACATAAGTTTATTTTCAAAATACGATATGTACATAAAACAAAAAAAAATTTACTTGCACACAGGTAAATTTAAGAACAGAATTTTTTTACAAGCAAATAACTATACATCAGTGCATGTAGTTAGTCTTTGCACTAATTATGAGTATTTAAGAAATCCATCCATCTTTCTTTCATCAACAGTCAGAGTTTTCCATTTGCATATCTAATAATTTATGGCATGTCCTGACCCCAAGCAGTAATTGAACCAATAGATCTTCAGCCTAGATTTACTCGTCTGGCTGCCACAGTAATGTAACTCTGCAGGAGTTTTGGATTACTCCAAATGCCATCTCCTCTTCTGAGAGGTTGACAGTCACAGGCAAAATTTGACCTCCCAAATGTCAAGACAAAAACTCTATTGCCTAATTTAGACTAACTAACTCTCCTTTTGGAATACTTCAGATAAAAACAAGAGGGCACAATGATTATTCCCAACATTACCCCAGGAAGATGGTCTTTCATGTAAGACTCTGTAATGATAAATGAATTCTCTTAAGAGTTTAAAACTATGTAAAAGCCTAAATCTTAGAGTGAAGCAAGGAAATGTATGTACCAGAGCTTGTAACTAGTAATGTAAAAATTAAAGGCAAAAAAAAAAAAAAAAAGAGAGAGAGAGAAACTGTTACATTAGAGAGGAATCTCATGATCAGAGCCAGACTGATGAGACTTGAGCTGAGAGATTTGGAAGAGGGAGATGGGGTGCTTTTCTGCCTCAAGCAAGCCATGGCACAGGCAAAAACACCCAGCCAAGAGCCTGTTTCATCTTCTCAAAATGTGGTTTAGAAGCCAATTTCAAGGCAGCATTATATGCTTCAGTAAAGTGTTCTCAAAAGCTTTGAACAAGAAAAATGCCAGCAAATACACAGCCCTGCACTGTTGCAGTCTCTTTGCTGAATACTAACTATAGAGAAACTGCAGCCATGGAAGTTGTGGGTTTGCAGCAGGTATTACACGGGAAACTCCCTCTGCTATTCAGATATTTGTGGCTGCAGGTGATGGAGCAGGTGCAGAGTCTGGTCACACTGCTACTGCTTCCAAACCGTGTGTCAGATACTATGAAAAGGCGCTGGGTTTGAAATTTTGTAACCCTCATCTGTTGGCTATTTTGTTTTTCTGGAAAGCAGCTCAATTGAACAGCCCTGGCAGACACACAGAGCTGTGCTGTTGCTACTGACACAAGTCCCAAAACAACACATACAGGCTGTGAGAAAATGCTACTGTCTCACAACTGTGGAGCTAAAAAAAAAAAAAAAAAAAAAAAAAAAAAAAAAAAA
>VZRZ01002185.1:453056-479901 GCA_013398175.1 Climacteris rufus | reverse complement strand
AAAAAAAAAAAAAAGAAAAGCAACAAAAGTACAAACAAGGAAAATCTGATCCAGTCCCCAATTAATGGCATAAACAGTATTTATCTATTGATGATTAAGTACTGCCCTTGTTCCTTGGTAGCGAAGTTCAATGATGACAGACATCTTGGAAAACAGGTAGATAGACAGAAAGATAGATATCCTCAGCCACTTCAGCCATCCATAATATGCCATGTGCTGCCACCACTGCTTCAGACTGACCAATTGCCTCAGCAATGTGTTCCATCTTGTCTGATCAATAGTAGCACTTCAGTAACTCTGCAGACTTACAGCTATCTCCCAGCACAGGAAGAACCTCATCTTGCCTTGTTCTATGGAAAGATAGTCATATGGAAGAAGAAAAGCCATTAGCTATTGAAATACTTTCATTTAATTGGTTTCATTGACGGGTTTTTACTTCAATACCTTTCGTACCTGTTCTGCAAATATTTTAGAGCAAAAAGAAAAAGTGGAATATCAGAAACTGAAAGACCATTGAAGAGTCCAATGGGAAATCTGGGCTTGGTGCCCAGCCTCCTGTCCAAGAAATTACTGTGTGCCTCAGTTCTTTAGATTTAAAATGGGATTAATGACACCATGAAATCACCTGTTGTAAGGCTAAGGATATCCATGTGATTAGCAGGCCTACATAAAAATAAGATCCAGAGGCAGAATTGTTGCTGTTTCCTCCTGAGCTTAGGAGCTGACTGAGATACTGAAGGATGACATGATACAGAGGTGGAAGATCAAAAGGTCCATGTGCAGTATGGGAATAACAGCACTGGAAGAAAGATTTTCTGGTTTTTACCTCACAAAATCTTTCATTAACTGGCAAAAAAAGGACTGCATAGAATAAAATGTTCATTCTCCCACCCAGCTGCTGCTGAAACAGTGTTCCTGGTAACTGTCTGGGAAATTAGCAAATACCAGTGAGAAACAGAAATTGGGATGCTTCCCTTGGCACCCTGAGGACATACAGAATGGTGGGAAGTTTCCTGTGTTGTCTGTGTGATCATTGAAAGTCCTCCTTACCTCACTGCACAGGGCAACAGGGGCTAAATCCTGTTTTGTCAAAGTGAAATGCAGCTGGGTTGAAAAGATCTGCAAAAATGTAAGGAGAGACAAAACATCCCTTCCCTATAAATTGTTGATCTCCCACATTTCTGCCTTCTCTGTTAACACTGGCCAGCCACCGTTCTGTCCTCTTCTCCTTTTTTTTTTCCCTTTTCCTGACAGGTTCCTTCAGCAAGGCTTCTTACCAGGTGAGAAATGAAAGAAAGGTACAGGTAGAGCGACAAGCTAAGCATCATAAGGCTAAAGATTTGTTCACTTGCTTAAGATGCAGTAAGTCCTGGAGTACTCTCTGTTTACCCAAGAGGATTTCAACACAGAGCCTTGTTACAGAAAAGTATTTGTTTAGAAAAGAGAAAAATCCTGCAGATCAGTGTAATCTTTGTTACTCTAAGAATTACTGAGAGTGTAATATGTTGTGGGTGGCTGGGTTTTTTCTCCTTAATGAAGCAGCAGCTCATAGGAAAGACTATGTGCAATAAAGTCTGCATCCTAGTAGAGTCAGAACCTCAATATCAAATGTCAGAAACTCTGAACGTTGAGGCTTTTCAATTGATATTTTAAGTTTTAATAGATATTTTCAATTTTGCTGAGCAATATTTTCATTGAAGTCCAAAAAATGGGTTTGATCCTTCAGGTTTTTCTCTTATAAATTTCCAGACTAGGACAGCAGCCACATGATAGGATCAAAATCCCATTATGTCCTTCAGGACAAATGCCTCTTACAGACATGGGGATTAAAGACAAAGGTACTGAGAAATTAGTTGCTCATGAGCAGCTCTGAATTTTGCTCTATAGAGGGAGCATATTGAAGAATCTTCACCCCAGCTCAGGCTTTACAGTGGTGAGGATAGCACAGTACAACAGATGAAGCTACTGTAAGAGGTTGTACAAAAATAACCTGTCTTTAAAACAAGGATAAAATGTAAGAAAGCTCAAGCAAATAATAGGATTGTTTCAGGTTGAAAATTGGTTTTTCCTTTTTCTTCCTTTTTTTCAGGTTAAAGTCGCTAGATGAAAACCTTGTGTATTTGGTGGACAGTTGTTCTTCAAAGCTGACTGACAGAGGAAAGGAAAACAGTACAAGTGCAGCACCATGGCAGCAGCAGAAGCCAACTGATTAGAGATGGCAGATGGACAGAACACAAGTACTTGTGGTTAATATTTAGTCATTCTTGATAAGATCTGTCCCAACGTGGGGAGAAGCTGGAGAATATCCAGAGGCCTCTGCTGAGCAAAGAGTACCTGCCTGAAATAAGCTGAAAACCAGGCCAAGCATCTCAACTTTATATTTTCTTCCAAGGACCATACACTGCTCCTCTTACAGGCAATGTTATGAGGAAAGGAAATTCCAAAAGGAAACACAAGTTCGAATAGACTTTTCCTATTTCTAAGGAAAACAAAAATCAAGACCAGTGCCTTATGAAATAAGAATGTTCACATGTGACTTGCAATTAGACAGTATTTAATATTTTTGCTGTAATTTTTTATTAGATATTTAAAAGTCATATCAGCAATTGTACCAGCAAGACAGTAATTTGTTACAATATTTAAAGTATACCTTTAAATAATTTCAAATTGTTTTCTGTCTTTATTTGACTGAATTTGCTATACTGAAACTGAATCAAATAATTGATTTATCAGATGTATTTTATTCTTCTTTCTAGATCTGTGCAGATCTAAATTATAAACAAGAAAAGCAGTAGAAAATTGCATTTGTAAATATTTTAGAGAAGACCACTTTCTGTGGAACTTCATGCTGTTTTCTCTGCTGCTATTGAGTGCTTTACAGAAGCTCATTTGGGAAATGTATTCTTTGATTTTGATAATCAATTGATCAACATTTGAAGCCTTGCTCAGACACACAGCTATTGTTAAGAGCACTTTTTTCAAATATCCATTTGACTGTGTTTGTGATGCTTGCTTTATTCAACTCCATTCCAGGCAAATTAAAATGTACTGCTATATAATAAGTATGGGAAGGTTAGCATTCACAGTTTAGGGATAAAACATTTTGACAGTTCTATTCTACATTTGCATTTAAAAATTGTAATGCTTTTGATTAGACCCTATGTTTATTGTAAGATCTTTCGTAGGCATTGCTACTGTGAGATTGTTACCTTTCAGGATTTGTTCTGGACTGTGTGTCTGTGGCAAAGCACAAAAGCCTGTTGCTTCCACAGGCATGTTATTTTCTGGTCCATGGTATGTCTCATTTTCTTTAATTTCTGATGGGGCTTCACCTGAACTGCTACTGCTCAGTCATTTGTGTCTGTTTCTGAGATTTTTTTGGTGTGCAGAGTTAGGCAGGGACGTGTGCATGGTTCTCTCTTACATACTTGCTATGTTTTCCCACTGCTCTCTAAATTCTCAATTTTTGATGCCCAATAGAATTCCCATGGGGACAGAGGCAGGCATTGTCTGGAGGAGGACAAGAGAACATGCCACCACACCCGTTCTCTTTCTCACCGGTGAACAGGTGATGCTCAAGCACAGCATGTGCACAGACAATGGGCAGCATTCTGAGCTCAGGGAAATGATCACTGACACGGGCTGATGTCTGAAGGCCTGGTCACTAAAACTATCAGTATTAATTGCTCCCCTTTTATTTTATCAGTCAGCTTTCTGCATTAGGAACGTTCAGGAGGGATTCAAGTAACCTGATATAACATCTTCAACCCTGCTATCACCAGGAAAGCATTCATTCATATAATAAGGCTGTCTCAAGATACACTGTCTCAAGATACCCATGTGTAAACTAGACTAAGTGATAAAAAAACCCCCAAAAACTAACAAACACACTGGCTAGGTGCTTCAGAGTTCTCAGGAGATCAGAAATAAGGAAAAAAACATTGTAGGTTTTACAGCAAAACGTATTTGAGCTGAAATAAGGTCATCTCCCAGACCTTTTAGCCAATCTCTAGAGACTTTGTGTAATTAATATTAGATTTCCCTTGGGAAAAATATGGATTTAGGTGATACCAGAAATCTTGTGCAGTGAATTCTCCAGGAACTCTATCCTGCATTAAGCCCCACTACTCTGTCTCCAAAGCCCTGAAAATTCAAATACCCTCAGATTGCTGTGAGCTGTCCTTTTCCATACTTTCCTTCACATTTGGGAGCTGTTTTTTTCTGACTCAACAATAAATAGCAGAGAAGGGATGGACTCTGGGGATTCAGAAATATGATGTGTACAAATCATGTTTTCTGATTGTGAAGGGAACCACTAGTAAACCTTCCCTGTGCACCCAGATTGGTTCTTGCACTGAAAAACATCAAAATCTGAATTATACAGAGGCCATGCAGCAGTATGGGTAAGTACTTTGGCCTTTCATGTCTTATTATGTTGTTAATTAGTTAATGTTTGTAAAGCACTTTGAAGATGAAAAGCCCTATATAAGTTCTAAGTGTTATTATCTCCAGAGACCTAGGTTCAATTCAAAGGTGCTTAATTACATATGCCATAAATTAGACTTAATGAGTTGTAGAATCATACATTTTATGCGATGCATGCAGGTTTCTCAGCCAGATCTGGGTGCTATGGTCTGCTGCAGTTCTTCTTTAGGTTTTCAGAGTTGTTAAGAAAATTACACAAAAATAGGGCAGATAATGTCTAATAATAATCGGATTGCATTTCAGTACTATTCAGGACTTGGTGGAGCAAATTACTGGGAGCTTTCCTCAGCTGTATGTAGGGATTTTCCAGTAACTAACTTCAAATTGCTGAAGGTTAGGTTTTAGGGTTATTTTAGTTATGGTATAGACATAATTCTAATTCATACTTCTGTATTTTGGCTTAGCAGCAGGGTGCTGAGAGGTGTTGGTATGGCTGTTGTCCTCCCGGTAATACCCTGAAATGCCCTGTTAGGGGACCACTTCATGTTGGGTTATGTTCACAAGCATAAGAAAAGAATTTCCCATCTCTAGAGATACCATCGTGTAATTTACAACAAGCCATTACAAGCGGGTAGCCTGCAAAAAGGGGAAGCCACAGTTATAGGAAAATGTGGTTTCTTTGGCTTTGCAGAGCTGAGAGTTTCCATGTTTTGTAACTTACATATTTTGTGACCAGAAAGCTGCAGACTTTGCCCTGCTCCAGCACTGGCACTGGGGCAGATGTCCATGGTGAGCACAGGCAGCTTCTCCTGGCTGCTGCCCAACCGGCAGAGTTCAGAGACACAAAACCAGCAGGATTGTCCATCTGAGCTAAAGTGCCTCCCACGTGTCCCTGCAGCAGATCATACCCATTTTACCTTGGGCCTTTCACAGGCATATAGAGAGGCAGGATTTATCCTGCATATAAATATGTTAGGAGTGATTGTGTTCATTAGTACAACCCAAGTAGATTGGAAAAACTAATTAATTGCAATTCACTATGAGTGTCGCTAACAGACTTACTTATTTATCCTGAAGTGGAAGTCATTTGATTTGGTTAATGTTTATTGTAAGCATATGCAGACTATCTTCCCAGGGAAAATGTATTTTTTAGTGCTCCAGACAAGTGAAACTGGTGAGCCCGCAGTCCAGAGAAAGCATCTGTAACCGCAGCCAAAAGGGGAACGAGATTTCCGACATTCTTTCAAGACATGTGTTTGAAGCATGGGTTCCCATCACTTTCAGAGTCACTTGCAGGCCTTTTTCTTTATATAGATTTAGACAAGTCAATATGAGCCTAGAGTCAGTGTGATAAATGCCTTTGTGATTTCTCCCTCTTCCATTTTCTACTGTTATTTTAACACTTATTTCAAACAGGAGTATGTTATCAAGAAACTTCAAATGGGACACAACACAGTTTCTGAGAGTGTTTCCTTTCACTTTTCCATATTCCTAAGAAACAGATCTATTCTTACACCATAATCACTGGGTTGCACCTACTTCAAAAATAAGATATAGCTTTGCTGAATACTTTTCATATACTCTAATAAATAGGAACTTCACACAAATGCTGATTTGAGCTCCAGGCTGTGGTTAAACGTTTCAATAGTGTAGCAAACTTATCAACAAACCTTTCCTTCCTCACACTCCCCCCTTCCCTTTTACAATGAACAGATTTTTATCCAACTGGCTTGTGACTTGGGGATTTTTACAAGCACGTTTAGGAACTTGTCAAATATTTGGAGATTTGAGTCCGAAAACAAAACCAAAAAAACCCATCCCGCAATTTTAAAGCCCAGTATTTTATATAGTCTGTTTGAACTGGGTAAAATTTTGACTTGATGAAGTACCTACAGGACTCTGACCTAATTATCACTACTTAACTGGAAGTTACCAGTCTGATTCTTTTTTTTTAATACTCCAAGACACCACAGATACTGGCGTAACTCATTGAGGTAAAAAATCAATGGAGCTGCAAGACACTCTTTGTGTCTGAACTCCTGTAGCCTTTTGTCAAAAGGTGATAAGAATATTCATACTGTTTTTATTTAATCTTGGCATTTCAAGCCTGTCTCCTTTCCTCCTCTGTTTCTAAGATGTTAGTGACTGACATACTCTGGCAGTGATATCACTGTTACTCAAACTCCGAGCAAGTGACACAGTTAAGAGCTTGAGCAGCTGCACTGGAATGCCTGTTCCAGAGACATCAGGCAGCAGGAACGACTGTACAACAGAGAGCTCCTCGATACAGCCAGGCCTCCAACTCCAACCAAGAGACCTAATGTCTGGCGAGGGTGCTCCTGAAGAAAACAGGCTATGGGCTACAAGAAGCAGTAAATATGCATGGAGAAATGACTTGTTAAGTTGATATCCAGTACAGAACTCTGGTCACTTGGTGATTGTGTCTGATTAGGAGTTTTACAAAAGAGTTGCCATCCTTCTGGCTTGTGACTTCCCCAGTCATCTTCCTGTGTTAAGTCCCTAATTTAATAAAGCACTGGTCTCTCTCCTCTGAAAGTCTTTGATAGTGGTAACATTGCCCCTCCACAAGGTCTGGAAGAGTTCTGGATCATTACTGCTTCTGACTTCCTCTCTCTGCGAGCAAAGGGTTATCACAGGTCAGCTGCAGAGTGGAAACTGTGGCAGTAAATTGTGGGGTAAACCCAGATATTATATTGGTGTGTTTTTATACCAGAGTGGACGAAGATCACCCATCCCTCCTAACAGAATATGGTGCAGATATATGTGAATCATCACAAACTTGTTGGTGCCTGTTATTTCAGTGGACCTGTGGATTTTGTGTCAGCAGACTTGAAAAGTTTGCTACTGGTCTGCTGCATGATTCTTGAATTCCTTTCTCTATACAGTCAAGATGTGTTGCAAAAAGGAAGAAAATCACAAGTGAAATGAAAAAAAAAAAGTGTCTGATCTGAAAGCATTAAGAATTAGGTTCACAGATATTTAATTCCAGGAATAGTATTATTACACCAAATATTTTAGTCTCTTGCATAACCCTACATATTATTTCAGCAAGAAGCTCTGTATTCTGTGGATGAGGATCATGCCTTCAGTTTAACTCTCAGTTCAGTAAAATTTTCTGTTCTGAACAATAGTTAAGCTTAAGTTTAGACATGTCTGCAAGTCCATTGCATTTGATGTCTGAGGTTAGTGAGGTTAACAGGCTGAAGTGTTATCCTGAACCACAGTTTGATTTGAGAATGTGTAACAAAGTACATGTGCACACCAACACTTCTATTTTAAATTGTCCTCAGGAAATAGGCAGTAAAATTATTTAATAAGTATTCATCAGTAGATCTGCTTTATTATGACTATGTCTTTACAGTTAAGCCTAAACTTAGTCCTGCATTAGGTGATGAGTGAAATTTTGACATAAGTAGGAGCACGGTCCATGATTATGTGCATCTAGCAGGACAGTTTTATGAATTGAGGTGGTCAAGTCACACCTTGTTGCCTGACAAAGAATATCAGAAAGCTGTTAGACTTAAAAATGAACAACTCCATAAAGCTGGAGTTTGTCATGGAAACATCACATCAGCTAATTGGTATTATTTGTTAACCCCATTAGCATAATTATTTGTAATTTGTTATTATTGTAGTATATGTCCAGCATTTAAGTAGTGTCCAGCATTTGAGTATTCCCAAGAGCTGGATCTTTCATAAGAGAAACTGAGAAACTGAGTTGAAAAAGTCAAAGCAGGCAAGCAGATGGAATTATTTCATGCAGCGTCTGCTCTTAAATGAATTCAATCTTTTTTCTCTTACTTCCTCATACAGGCGAACAGGGAACCAAGAGAATGCTATCTCCTGGTTTCACAAGAAAAAAGTCAGAAATACCATAACCACAGAAAGACTTCTTGAATAAAGAAATACTTTGCTGGAACCAACCTTCAAGGGTGCATTCAGTTTCTCTGGCACAGAGAGGTACCTTTGACCCAGCATGACACACTCGGTGAGCTGTGAGCTTTGGCCCCATGTCACCGAGAAAGGTAAAAAGCCCTTCAGTCACCAATGAGCAAAGAGAAAATCCACAGACAAACACTGTATGTACCCTTCTTCTAGCAGAAAAAAATGAGGATATTTACAGAAAATCCATTGCAGTTGTTTTTTCACAAATCTCTTGCATTGATAATGGGTTTCATGCTAATGTGATTTAAGAGGCAGAATTAAAAAATATTCAAAACCTGCAATTGTTTCCTCTAGATTTCTGGAAGGAACCAAAGGTCCATTGAAACTTTGCTCAGAATTACCCAAGATTATGAAAAAAATGCTCTCTTTTTCTTACATTAATTTGGTTACAGTTGAGTTTATAATATCCTTTAAAAAAATTGATGTTACACCCATCTGCATGTGCTTAAGCTCAGGCTGCTAAAATGTACTGCTTGAGCTCATGACAAAAGCTACAACTATTGTTTGCCTGCACAATACAAAAGGAAATAAAATGAAGGGTTCAGAATGGACTGTTGCAAATCAAGACTTCAAAATCTCAGTCAAACTGCTTTTTGTTGTGCATTTTTTATTACAAGAAGAGGCACTTATCACAGATATTTGGGATATTTGGCAGCAAAAGTGTAATACTGAATGTTCAGATGATGATGAAGCAGCATTATTGTCTTTCAGTGCCACTAAACTCAAAGTTTCCATTTACATCAATTTTTTTAAATCAGGGTGTTTGGTTCTTTTTCCACAAAGATCTCAAACAGATAAGTTAAACCTATTAGCCTGAATTTGACAGTTAATATGCTGATGTTAAGAACATACTTAAAGCCAAGAGCTCTTGGCTAGGCATTTTGACCCATTAAAGGAGAAATAAATGTCAATGTGAAGGAGGCAAAATTGCAATACCAAATCTATTAATAAGGCATTCTGAAGATATTGCCTGTTATTTGTTTCTATAGGGCTTGATATATATTTCTCTATTGAACAAAAAGGTTATCTATAAGAAAATATTCTCTTCCCTTCCTTACTCTGAAGGGATTTTGTATAAAATAGATAGTGTTTCTCCTTCATTGTTCCAATCATAAGATCAGTGTCCAGCGAATAGCAATTTATGTACTCCTATGATCTGACATCATATATCCCAGCAACTTGTGGTAAATAGTGGAAAGAGCTTTGTAAATGCTGCAGAGAGGTGACAGCCTGGACAAAGCTAATTAAAATATTTTTTTTTTAAATTGTGTTCCTTAGGATCTTTCATTAAAAGACAAGATCAATGTAAAGAAAAAAAAATAGACTAAGAGGGTGCTGACAACTCTGCAGTAGCAGTAGTCCAAGTGTAGATTGTATATTGCTTAAGTGATTCAGATATTTTGATATGGTTTGGCAAATGAAAACCTTGTCTTACCACAAGTCATTTTTAGCGTCTGGATTTGCATATATGCATTATATCTGTTATATTAATTACATCTATTTTCACAGGTATAGACAGACGTACCCTAGTTGTGTGGCACCCGTGAATAGACCAAGTGAGCCTGTGCAGCTGTGTTTTGATCAGAGGAAAGGCTTCCTGGCATCCTAGAACTGAAATCACCTTTTGCGTATGACAAGCACATCTAAGTATCTAGCCAGTGAAAATCAAGGGTTTCTGTAAGGAAGAAGTAAGGACACCTACCACAAAAAATTAAAAGTAAAGTAACCTTTAATAATCGCCACAATGCGAACTCCATTCTATGTATTGCGCTAAGTTGGCGTTTAGCCATCCATCATTTGCTGGCTCGTAAAGCTGATTTGTGCTCTTCCCTCCCCTCCCTGTTTGCAGGAGCTGTCGGCCTCCTTTCAGCACTCCTTTCCCATAGGCACATACAACTGGGACCCAAACGCTCTTTCGTCTCCTCCTCTGGTGCCCTGCTTTCTAACACGTGGGACAGGGGCATCTGTGAGCAGCGTTCATCTTCACTGTGTAATGCCACTTACAAACTCTGTCGATAGACACTTGGGAGGTATCTAAAATATTGGACAAGGAAACAAGTATAATTCAGAGGCAACCTGACCTTGATTGAGTAGGGTCAAAATGCTTCAACCACCTCTTTCATTCGAAAACTTCTCGTTTACAGACTCGGCTTAGAGTTGACAAATATATGTGGGGTCTGCGTTAGTGTTACAGATAAGCAGTGTTAGGGAAGGTACCCAGTGTGAGCATTGGGGCTGTCCCCCGGCAGCGGCGGTCCCGAGGGCAGCACTGGCACTGCCGGCACCGCTGCGCGGCGGCTCCCGAGCCCCGGCGGCTCCCGCTCCCTGCGCGCCCCGCTCGCAGCCGGAGCAGGTGTGCTCACGGCTCCACCCCAGCTTTGCCAGAGCAGAGGCTCAGACGTCTCGTTCCATAGAACCGCTTACTCACGGCGCAGTAACACAGGAACAGCCCGAGCTGGTGCCTCCGAGCAGGATGCCTTTTATCCCCTCACAGTCTCCCCGCACACAGGTCTCGCTCTTCCTCCCGAGTCTTCGGCTGCCGCTTCCCTCTCCATATCCATCACCTCCCCAGTGTCACCCGTCTCTTTTGTTATCCAAAGGTCGGCAATTCCCGGCTCCTGCTGTGTCTCTCAGCGTCCATTCACCAGGCTGGCATCACCCATCTTGGTGCCTTTGTTATCCCAAGGGTTGGCAGTTCACGGCCTCTTGTCTCGGGCTCCCACCCCGAGCTCAATCTGCATCTCAATCTGCAGCTTGCCAGCCCAGATACCTGCACGAGCAGTGCTCCTCAGCAGTAGTTCGGCTGGATTCAGTGGATTCTGGGACTAACCAAACTCTTTGGGGAGAATACATAATACATTTCTCTCACCTCAAAGAGTTGTAACACCAAAATTGTGGAGTACAATTATTCGTTTTCAGAAAACCTTTTTGGGTATCCCCAGGTATTAGCACCTAGCAGATGAATTCAAGTTCTAACTTTCTAATTCCCAGGTCAAATTGTATATATTAATTTAACTCCTGAGGAAACAAAAATGTGGTACTGAGCTCTAAATTACGTGTCGAAGAATTTGAATTTTCCTCTTGGCGTTTAGAAATTTAAAGCTGTTCATAGAAACATCTTAAATGTTTCATTTCATCAAAGGCTTTTGAACAAAAAACTTGTGGTCACGTTCAGACTTGGTCAGTGAAGATACTTCTTGGGCTTCCTAGTGCAATCTGTTATCCCTTTCAGTTGAGTATGATAAGAAAGATTTACCAAAATATTTGATGAAGATTTATATAGACTGTATTCCAAACGTTTGCTGCATCATGCATCTCTTTCAACCAATTATTTCTTGTTGTGGTAAACCTTTTTCGTGAAAGCTCTTTGACCCGGAAGAACATCTGCCACCCAACAAAGTTTAGAGCTTTCAAGTAATTCTCAGTATTTCTGTTTTGATATTCTTTGAACAGCATTTTTCTTACTGTCCAAAACCACTGATGGCACAGACCTGACTTTCTTTCTCATCATTAAGGATAATTTGTATCACACCAGCAGTAAAAAGGGACCTGCAAAAAGTGTAGGTGTAATTAGAAGCCCTTTAATATCCTTTTAGACTATTGGAGTAGCAGACAGGAATCTTTAGCCTATGTCCTTATCCCTCCTGTTCCTTTGCTGGGAAGTGCTTCAAGTAGACTGCTGTGGGTTTGGAACTGGGAATTCCTGCTCTCCTGTTCCTGAACTGCTGCAGAACAGCCACACCAACACACCAGCACAAGCACGTTTCTTCACATTTATCTTAGGTTAGCACTTTCCTTTATTTAACTGTCTCTGATCTGACTATATCTGATCATTCCTTCATCTCATTTTCACTTAACCTTTTGCCCTCTACACAGACTAAACATCCTATCAGATGTCTCCCAAGAGACCTTCTTTTCCCCCCACACCCCCTTTCTCCACTCTTTCTCCAATTTAGGTGCTTTATGCCACTCCTGCTAATTTACCTGATTACATAGAAGGAGCTGTAGATCTTTTTATAATTGCTGTTTTACTTAAAACATTGATTCTTTAGCTCCTGTCTGTTTTCAGGTCATCACACCTCACTGGAGGTTTCCCTGGCTTAATGAGCAATTCTGAAACCACAGAAAGTACCAGACGATGGGGGTCAGTGTGCATTCTTATATTTGAAAGCCACTCCATAGCATTCATAAGGGGATTCTTGGCACCTGCCTAGTTAAACTGAATGTCCAATGTTATCTCTCCAGGCAAGTAAGATTCTGGCAATCACTGTAGTCCTATTTCACTCGTTCTCAGTCTTTTTGACACCAACACATTAATTCTCCCAAGCTCCTTTGGCAGCTGTAAGTTGTTCTATTTTTTTTTTTCTTAATATGATTGATAATATTGAATATTTCTTTTAACCTTTTACTGCCATTTGTGGGCTAGGTGATAGTTTTTGTGTTTGGATGTTAATCTCCAGCATGCAGTAGCACATCTTCCAATCACCTACTCATTATGGAGCTCATTTGTAAAATGCTGCTGCTTAATTTATGACTGTCTGTGAAGCTCCACCTACCATTGGCACTCCAACGTATATTATATGTCTCCCAACACTTATCCCAACACTCCCACTGTCAAAGGTCATGTAAAGAAAATCATTGCTTTATACAGAAAATCCTTCTAGTTTAACACAAGGAATGGCAGCCCTTGGACAAAACTTGTCTATATGGTTTCATATCATGCACTGGAAAGAAATAAATTCTGGAAAGATAATGTTCTGTGCAAATAATGCAGGTTCTCTGGTTCAGTGAAGGAAATGACCCAACTGAACTGTAGCAGCAAAAAAAAGTCATAATTTTCTTCACTTCCAGTTTCTCAGAGGAAAAAAGAAAAGGTTGTCTGAGGAGACACAAATATGTAAAAACAAAAAGACCTCCCAGACTGACTTGAAATATGTTCAAATCACACATCTACTCCCTGCTCCCTAGAACCCAGTAAATATTTCTTTGGCCCTATCAAGCATTTTAGTCTGAACCCAGGAAACCTCAGACTGACCTTGAAAATAAGATTCCTCAATTTTCAAAGTAAATGTCTCAGCCACATTACTGGAGGAGTTGCACTTTTCTGATTGAACATATAAAATTTGCCTCTTTTGGCAAATGGGGTAGATTACACTGTGGGGAACTGGTTGTTTTCCCAATTACCTGACCACAGTCACTTTCAAACTCTCTCAACTTCTACACCTCAGTATAATGCTGGTTCAAGGTTAAAATATCTATTTTGGGCCATTGGGGCGAGGTTAAGCCAGTGAAAAGCAGTAGAGCCTATCTGACTGGAGATGCACTGACCTACCTTGCTGAGTGAGCATCCAGAGCACATCTCTACAGAGATTTTGTTTTGTCTTCTTCTCAGGCTGTATTGGATGGTTTAACAGCATTTGATGCTGTCGCATCCTTCCAGCTTACCTTGAATCCTATTTGAGATTTTAGACTGTGTATGCCTGGATTTGATTAGGTTTATCAGTTTCTTTTCTTCTGATGTTTTTCTCCTCTGCCAGCTGCATTAACTCTTCCTTCACCTGACTCACTCCATGGTCAGTGTAAAGAAAATACTCTTTTGAAACAGTCTTTGACATCATCTTCTGACAACATCTGACTCATATTCAGGTATAAATTTCCCAGGTGTGGTTATCAGTTCTCTGTAGAAAAGATGTGTTCCACATGGTGTGTGAAAGGACAAGAAAGGTCTCACATTCCTCTTCTGATGAGTGGTCGATGTCTATCAACTGATGCTGAAAATCACTGTGGCCACAGCCTTCCTTTAATATCATAGCTGCTTTCAGGACCTCAGACATAACTGCCTTGTGTCCAACAGTCTTGTTTAAAACAGACCCATATAATAAAGATGGACACTTTGATTGCCATCTACCATATTAGCTGAATTAAACCTGGCTTACAAATCTAACAAAAGAGCAAATGCAGTATTGGGTGTTAAATAAAATAAGGTGATGCTTTTTCAAAATGAGTCTTTCCATTTTAGCTTCAGCTTGAGTTTCTCATTTGAGGCCAAGCATATGCGCTGAAATGCTGTCAGCTAGTGTTTCACAGAGGCTTCTGCTGCAGGGCACCAGTGCAGACACCCAGCTGCCCAAGCTGTGGCCCTTGCACCCTCCCCATGTCCTGCTGACTCCTGTGTGTGCTCAGGGTTTCATTAGGTTACAAGTTGTAGCCACGTGGTGTGGATTTAAGAGCTCCACATAGCTCAGGTAATATCCACACATCTGAGAAGGACAATACTGCTATCCAAACAGAATGAACCTTTGAACTTTGTTAGGTTTTTAATATGACATTAAGCCTCAGATTTATAAAACCAAACCAGAACAAAACAAAAGCATGCTTGCTTTCATTCTGTGTTCTGATTTTGCACTGGATTGTCAGCAAAGCAGACCTTTTACCTATAAACAGATGGCACACAATTCTGTGGGATTTTCCCACATTTGATGAACACACATCAAGTCCATTTACATGAGCATGGAAAATATTAAAATGACTACCAGGTCTGCATAGTGTAAGACACCTGGAGCACATTGCTGCCAGCAAGCTTCTGAGGTGGGGATATTCTGGCACACAGTCACGGTTCTGGGGACTGGGCCATTTTTGACTCAGGTTATTGCATCTTTTGACACCTAAAGACACGTTCACCTCTGACCCAGAAACATCTGCAACGTCAAACTATAAAAACGGGAATGGAAATGTAGCCTTTTTTTCCCCTTACTGTTATTTTTATTTTCTATTGAAAAGGATTTTAAAAGGCCTATGAAATGTAAAATTGCTTTTTTGCCATAGTTGCAAAACTCATTTCAGTTTTTATCTGAGATGCACTTGTACCAAATTTCCAGAGTTGAAAAACTAATACAATAACCCACTCTGAGACCCAGAGTCTGAGCAGAGACCCAGCTCTGAGCAGAGCCTGGGCTGTGCCTCTGAGGCAAATGGGGGGACTGTCCCAGCAACCAGCCTTGTCCCTACTCCTGCCATTCACCCCACTTTTCCCAACAGTTTATATGGCTTGCAAAGTTTTTGTATGTTCTGACTTGCCTTCCTAAAGTAGCTCTGGCTGGTTTTAACTAACCAAGGCCTAACTTTTGCTCCTTCTGTGCAGGCAAAATTGATAAGTATCTGGGCCATTACTGCTGCTCCTCTGACATGGCCCATGATCAGACTACCAGCCCTACAGGTGACTGCACAGTTTCTTATGCTGAAAATTAATACCAATTGAAGTCTTCTTTTCACCTTTCTTGTTGCTCCTGCAATTTATATGCACAGATTTTATTTCTTTTACTTAATTTTGCCTAGTAACTTTTGGTTGTAAAAAAGTGTACTGGGACCTTTCTGCATGTCAGTGTTCCCTCCTGTAGAATGAATTGTGTGGTTTGTAGTAAAATGTGATTATCTTTGGATGAATGGCACTGTAGTAATCCCCAGAATTATTGTAGTCAATTTTTTGTTTCATTTAACATGAGACATAGAATATAGGCAGAACAACATATTATGTTGAAAGATAAGTTATTGCTGTGGTTGACTTTGCCAAAATTGATACATTTCCCATTGGAAAACAACAATAACAAACAACAACCAAAAAAAAACCACAAAAAACCAACAAAATCCAAAAACAAACAAACAAACCAAACAAAAAAAATACAGAAAAACAAAGAATAACACCCAAGCAAAAGAAAAAAAAAAACTTTGGAAAAGTTTCCCTTTTCTGAGAAGAGGCATTTTATGTTAGAGCCTTAGAGCTGATTCTGTCTCTCCCAAGTTATAAACCCTTATGGATGTACCATAAAGATGTCCACCTAATGCAGAGAAAATCAGATTAATTGATCACAGTAATATATTCTTATCCACTGAATAAGAGCATTCCACACATTGTTTCTTGTTTTGTTTCTGGCTTGTAAATCTTCATTGTAGGATACAAATGAAAATGACCCAAATATGTATTATTTATGAATAGAACTCTCAGATATTATGCTTTAGATTGATTGTGTTAGACAGGATATAACAGAAGCACAATAAGTCAATGAAAAATAAAAAGCAGCAAAAATGTTTCATGCTAAAAATGTAGTTCTAGTGACACCCCTTATATAAAGGACATTTCCAACACATTGACATTTATATTTATCATGGCTGTGCGTGTGATTTACAGTTGTCTACGGTACTGAATATCAGGAATATCCATGCACATACACACCCCTTTGAATGATGGCAAGTCATAGACTGCTGCATTGCCCCTTATACAGCAAGCTTTTCCTCCCCTTTTTATTTTTCTTCTCTAGCTTCAGGGACGCAGAGGAAGCAGTAGATCAATAGGGTGTCTTGACTGAAGTTGCCTGCAGCACTTCCATTTCTCAGACTGGACACTGATGCTAACTATCAATAGCAATAAGAGGCTGTCTCAGACAGAATTAAAGCTCCTTCTTCTGCATGGCTGTCTGGTGCTTACTGATAAACATCTTGTGCACAGGATTGCAACAAATAAACCATTTCAAGTGTGCAAAGTAGCCACTGTCATTCTTCCTATTGATACTCGCTGTGGGCTGAAGGGACTGATAGTTATTTTCATACAGTTGATAACATGTTAGATAAGGGTACAGATAGATAATAGTACAAAGGCATAATGCTACAAAGTGTAGAAACATCATCGATGAAATTCTCTCTGCTCCTGTAGAAACCCTGAGACAACAAAAGACGAAAATATTGACTTATGTTCAAACTACTTAAGAGAAGCTACAGCTAAATTTAACTATTTATTAACCTCTGATTTTTAGGTAACATTAAAGATATCCTGCCACACTATTTTTTTCAGATGTTGTTCATTTACCAGTCCTGGGTTTTCTTATTCTGGAAATAAACGTCAGCAGGGGCTGGATGCAGCTATGATATAGATGGGGAGGTGTTGGGAAGCTCTGTGGTCACTTGTCATTTGGCCTGAGCTATGCACCACACCAGCAATTGCTAATTTTGGAATAACTGAGCCACTTTAGCCTCCCTCCCTGCAAACAATCAATTTCTCGACTGATCTATAGCTCTGTAGTGCATTCCTAGTTTTCAGCCTGAATAAGGATGAAGAATCAGGTGCTCACCCACATGAAATCACTATTAAAATACCCTGATCCAGATCTTCTTGGTGGTAAGTCATGTTATAACTCTGCTTAAGTCACCTATCCAATGGAGTCATGCCAATCTGCATCAGATGAAGAGCTCACATGCTAATTGCAGTTTATTTCCCTTTCAATTTTGCTTTAACTGACTAGGGTGGGGAAAATGGCTCAGATGCTCTGCTGTAAAATCAACAGAGCCTTATTTCATATCCCCCCTCTGTGGAGCTCTAACCATTTACAGGAGCAAAGAATTTGGCTCTGAGACATCTCCAGCTTTATATGAAGTGGGCTTTTCAGATTAGGAGGCTTGTTTTCGGAGAGAAATTTCAGTGATACATTTTGAGTTTCTGACCACCCCAAACAAAATGCTTAAGTAACATTGTTTTCTTTCATAATAATGTTTTCTGTTAAATCTAGCAAAGGGTGATAGGTTATATAGGCTGAGATTATTCTGAAGACAGTTCTGTTGTTGCTAAATGCTTAAATTAGGATGGTTGATGTGAAAATAAATCAAAGCATCTAAGATTTTAGGGATACCAGTTATGAATAGCCCTACTAAAAATATTTGCATTAGAAGATTCCTGAGTATATGTTTATGAATACATGTATTGACTTTGAAAGAAGTGAAATAAAATGTACACTGAAATTTAATTTGTGAGGAGAAGAAAGAACCAAAAAGATCCACAGAATAATCACTTACTGACACAGATATTTTAACTTTTTTTTTGGTCTGTACCATATGCTGCAGTCAGAATTGCCCACCAAACAAGAGCAGTTTGGGGGTGGAATAGTTAATGTCTGTCGACTGCTCAAAATCACTGCTGTTATTAATTGTCCTCCAGTACAGAACATGTACATTTTACATTAATACTCTGACTAGGGAGACAGATCATGTAGCTTCTAGCTAGGGAATCTGGAATTTCAGAAATAGCTTGGCTCTTCACTTTGATTACTTTCTGGCTGGAGAGTTGGAGTCAAGCTAATTCATTTTGTAAACATTGCTGGTCATTCATGTACAGTGCATGGCATGAATCAGGGCCGGACACTCAGGCGGGAGCCAGTTCAAAAGTCCAGATGGAAATTCCTGTTTCACTGCACACGGTATAATCCCTGCACAGAGGATCAAGATGTGCTCAGTCAAGATTCCCACCCCCCAAAAGTGGAAGGTTTCCTTAAGAAAGGTGAAAAGACAAGGGTCTATTTTCACTATTTGCTGATGAGCAATCCACCCCTTGCACCCTAACAGTCAGCTTTCAACAAATATTTATACAGCTCAGGATACAGCTATAGCTGCAACATTTCAGCACAAATATTAGGCCACAACCTCAGCTAGTCTAAATTGGCCTCAGTGGCATTACAGTGATTTACAACAGCTGAGCTTCTCCCTCTTTTTACGTTTTTTCTCACTGCCTCTGACAGTCTGTTCTATGCGCTTCTTTCAGATGAAAAGTGGATTAATTTTAAAGTAAAAAAATAATGTTAAACAAAGATCTTCATCCTACTGAGGTTTCTTCCAAGTTTTAAGAGTGCCTCAGCAGAAAAAGGTCACTGTGACTGTGAAAAAAAAGGTTACAAAGGTGACTGTGAGTTTAGCACAGCAGCACCCAGCAGCACCCAGCTGAGTTGGGGTGCTAAGGCAGAAAGGGGGTGCTAAGGCAGAAAGGCATTCAAAAAAAGAAAAAATTTGACTCTTTTGTTAAAAAATAGAATGCATATATACACACAAACATAAAATCTGGTTTTACTGCTCCCACTGAAGAACTCCATTGTGAGTATAAGTTTAACAGCAGTTACACAGAGATATAAATACACAGTTGTGTATTATAATATTTTTTTCTCAATGTCACTAAGCCAGAATTCTTTAAAAATATATGAAGCTTTAATTTTTTTCCCTCAGTTTTTCAAAACAGAGAACATTAGTAAAGCAATATTTTTTTCCAATGTGACTTGGAGTGGGAGACAGAGAAATGGATTACATTACATATTTTCTACACAAACATAGGGATTAATTTAAATGATTCCCCTAAATCAAAATAACTAGACTTTTTGGCAGCCTTTGAAGTTTAATGAATGTTTATTCTTGCCATCAAGTGCAGGTTTTGGGACACCCTGCAGGACCACTAAAACAAGACATCTAAAGCTATTTATATAAAACAAGCCAAACCCAAGATATTTGTATTACAGTTGTGAAGAAAATTGAAGTATTTAAAAGTAGATAGCATTTTGGTTTAAAATTTTGGAGTTAAAGATACAGAGTTGTTCCCACTGTGCTGTCAATGTCTATAGCTTAGACATTACCTACATTACCTACAAGTCTGATGATTTCAAAAGTAGACTTGATAAAGAACGGGTCTGTTCTGTAGTTGTGTGCTCTCTTAAGTCTGCTTTCCACTCTTTTAGGGACACAGAAAAGCTGCTGTGCTCTTATCTTTCAGAATACATTTGGTATTCCTTTCAAATGCCTCTTATCAAAGTTGACAACAAGTACCTATTACTTACAGACATTTCAATGTGGACTTTCTGTAGAAGAAAATTAAATCAGGTCATGAGATGTAATAAACCAGACATAGGATTTCCAAATACATTCTGTTTCTTTTATGGTTAATACTTTTTGAAGTGCACTACTGAAATGCTGCATAAATGTAAAAACTGGTTTGCCTCTGATGACTGTGATTGATTAAAACGGTAGGTAATGTTCTTGGAGATATTTAGCTTCTGATAACTCAGCCATACAGACGTTCTCTGATTTTTTTTTTTTTTTCTGGAGGGCCATTTTCACATGTACAAAAAAACCTTGAAAACTAGATTTTTTTATATCTAAAATTCACAGCATGTCTTGCTGTTAAATTGCCACCTTAGAGGCCTTTTTTAAATTTCATTGAAAATGCATATTAAATCAAAGTGATAGACACATGTAATGTAAAATGTCTGTCAACAATTAGAATCCCATTTGGAAGTTTGTAAAGCATAACAATTTAAAATGAATTTAAATTGAGAAGGAAAGTTTTTAGATTGAGAAGAAAAGTTTTAGCCTGCAGTATTGCAATTTTGTTCAGAACAAATCCAGATTTTTTGCCCTTTTCTGAGCTAAAGAGAAATAAAAGAGCCAAAGCTTCTAATTTAATTAGTTCACTATCATGTGTCAGTCAAGCAATTTCATTCTTTCAGCAATAAAGCCCAAACTATATTGATTATTTGATTTTGAAAGATATAATAAAGCATCAAGTGTGTGAACAATATAGTTCCATGTAAAATCGTGTTGGCCTGTCATGGAATCACAGAGTGGCTGGGAGAGAGACCTAAAAAGACCATCTGATCCAACCTTTCATTTTCAGGGAACCTAGAGAACATTGCAACTGAGCTACTTGATGCATTTGTGCTCTATATATTGAAAAATGCAACTGGTTTTATTTGGACAGAATAAATCCCTGTCCAGTAAGATCCACATGGCTTGAAAAAAATGCTTTAAGGGAAACTTTACAAAATATCCATTGTATCCCTCTAGGATTTTACAAGCTTTACACACAAACCTCCTGCATATCCTGAAACCATGGGATCCACAGGCAAAGAGGACCAGTGGCCAAGTGCCTCCCAGGCAGTTTTGGCCCTTGACTGTGTGGCCACAACACTGAGGACTTGCCTACCCAAATGGGAACTGGGATTGGTAGTTAAAAGGGTACAAAGTTTGGGATGACACCTGGATTTTCCAAAAGTCTTGGGCCTAGCAAAATCTGGGGTTAGGGTAGGGTTTATGGCTAATATTTATTGAATACAATATAAACATCTACAATATGGTTTGCTATAAAATGAAAGTATTTTCAATTAAGTTCAAATTTTGTAGCATTGTTTTCAGTTTTATAATATGCACGTTTCCAATCAGTATGCCAAATGTCAGCTTTCTACACTGAAATTAGTGTAATCTTGTAGATACGTGCCAATGCTTCGAGTGCAGAATGTTGTATTCTCTGTAGTGACATATAACTCCTTTCAGAGCAGATACACTTCCAGGGCTGATATACTTGTGTGTAGTTCCTCCAGATTAAATTCTGGCTGTTTCTAGACATTCCAGTTATCACTTTGATTGATTTTATGAGAATGACAATAAGAAAGCAGAATAATAAGAAATGCAAAGCATATTCTACCATTAATTTCTGAAAGGAGAATCAGTCTCATGAAAACTTTACATAGTGTGTAACTGGTTACAATTGTTGCAAAAATGATTCTATGATATCATAAAAAAAAAAAAATAGATGCAAGTTACCAGTAACAGATTTTGTCTTTGGTTATTTCATGTTGTTACTGTCTGACTAATCCCCTTGAAGAGCCAAGCTTACCCATGATTAGCAAATTTGAACAGGTGGTTTAAGGAGCTGTACTCCTAAAATGTCACAATTGTTTTGCTCCGAGAAGCAGTGAGTGCTTTCCCAGTCACCAGCAAGCAATTCCTGCAGGCTTCCCTGAATGTGGCAACCAGCACCCATTACTGGATTTTGTTGCTCTAGGCAAACATTAAAGGTAGGCCCCTCACAAGGCACAGTCGCTAGCACAAGAAAGTGTTACTGAACATTCTGCAGCCCTGGGCAGCTGCTGCTCTGGGGCTGGTGGTGGCCCGGGATGCAGATGTACCTGTATCTCCCCCCTGAAGTTCATGTCCACCTCGCTTTTTACCTTTGTACGGGGTTTAATTATTGCTTCTGCTCAGTGTGACCATTGCTGGACATGGGCAGGTCTTGTCCCAGTTGTCCCAGTAGAATAATCTGTCAGCAGTGGGTAAAAAGAGCAGCAGGTCTGGCAGCCCTTGGAGAGCAGCATTGCCTAAAATTGAATTTTGCTCTTTGAAAATTCTAGGAGTAAAACAAAGAGTAAGTGAATGATCCTGCTTGAACAGAGTGAGTACAGCAATGTTATTGTGTTGTGAGATTATATGTACAATGTTGGAGAGGACAGTACTGAATTTGGAGGAGGGAATGAACCATATTTATCTTTTCTTTAATTCCACTTAATTCAGTGCATTTATAAAGCATTTGGCTCTATGTTTTCATTAAACTGTTATTCTTATGTATTATAGCATTGCTTGTGCTTTTGTGCAGCATGAAAGTGGAAGCTGCTTCAACAGCAGAAGAAGCCAAGTTGAGCAAACTTGAGAGACAGAAAAAGTGACTTCAAGCCTTAAAATATATGGGAGTGCACAGGTATGCAACTGTCAACCAAACATGTTAACAAGAGAGTTCTTACTAAGAGATATGGGATTTACATGCTAATCATGGTCACTGGTGCCTTCTCTAAACCTTTTCTCTATGTAACTGTTGTTTATGCTCCTCTGAAGTTAGTAATGGCCCTGTTCTGGCACACTCACACAAATACAGCTCCTCTCGGAAATCAGTTTGTATAGACTGGGGGCTTAGACACATATTTTATTTGCAAACAGCTGGAACAGCTTAAGAAGTTACCATGCCACGCATTGTTGCCCCACGCAGGAGATTTCCATCCCTTACTGGCGAGGATGTCATGCAAACATTTGTGCTGATGCCAGTGCAGTGCAGGCTGGGAGAGCCCCCGTGCCCACTGCCCCAGCCCAGCTGGTGGGACAGGGACTTCCAGGCCTGGGGCAGTGAGGAAGGGGGTCAGAAATGTTGTCAATCGTCACAGTTACCCCCTGCTCCAAATTCGCTCCTGCACAGTTCTAGACTGAAACACTGCTCATGCTGTGCTGTCAATGCTCTGCTTCCTGCATGAGGATGAATGTCACCAGAGGTCTTTAGGATTGGGCACTTACATTGCAAATTTCTGAGGACAAGAAAAGTGTCTTTTCATGGTCTCAGAAGTGACTAAATTATGTATCCTTGAGCTTTACAAATGGAAGTAGAATAAGCAGTGGTGTTTGATGTAATTCCTAAATGTACCACGTTATATTCAAGTATGATTCTCCCTCATTTGTTTTGCCTGTTGGAGCACGTACCTGACGGATGGGGGAACTGCTGAACCATTACAGTCTGGGGCTACATTTGTCTTTGTAGGTATAATTTTTGCACCACATGTCTTTAGTATTATCTAAAACTTACTCAAGCTTTAAATTCTTATTCAAGCAGTACTTCTAGGGTGTCAGTGGCTAGGAGCAAGCTCAAATGAGCTTAATGATTGCATCCAGTTCTGGGGAGAGCCAGCTAGTCTGCAGAAAGCTGCTTAAGGGATGCAAATAGATGTGTTCTGCAGCCCAGGACACTCTATTTGAGAGGCAATTTGAAGTTCTGTGAAGAGGGACCGAAACACAGACTATGTAACTCAGGGTGAGATTCAAGGGATAGCTTGCACAGCCAGGATGAAAGTCCAGGCTTACTATATAAAGCATGTGAAGGATGGAAACAATTTTTCTAACCCCAAATCTGGTTTCTGGATTTCTGAGGAAGGGTCTTTTAAGTCTCTTTGTGGGGATTGCTCTTTTGAATCCTGTTACTTGAGCTTCTCTTACGTAAGGAAAGGAAACTGTGAGTCTCATTTTCTAGGTGATAACTGTGTGATCTTGAGTTTATGAAGCAGTGCTTTTCAAGGCTCTTTCTGGGTCACTGATGTAGTATCTGCTGATAGTTCAGTAGAGCTGGCTGGCAGCTCAGTGCTCAACTCTTTCCTCTCTTTCCTGCTGAGGAATTATTCTAAGAAATCAGAAACTCCCGGAGTTACCTTTTGAGGTAGGTAATGGCTGTGGCTGCCATCTGAACATTATATAATCGCTAATGGGAAGAAAAGAAAACTGCTAAAATGTGGCTGGGGGATCAGATTGCTCCATGAGGAAATGGGCTCCCCACAGGACCCAGATAGCGCCTGTGCAAGCCTGTGAGCAAACATATCTGCACTCAGAGAGGTGTGTTCTCTGTGGCACCATTGCAGACCAGTTCTCTTAACAGGCTGGCTCAAACAGGGGCAAAAGGTGGATGGGGAGGGCTCTGCTTAGCTCAGGCATGGAAAGCAGAACATTATTCATGAGACATTTACTTTATTGCAACTAGCTGCTGCCAGGCCAGCTCCTTGTGTTGGTGCAGAGAGCATGACAATTTTCACGTTGTAAACACCAGGCATTAATCAGGGCACCTCAATATTATGCAAACAAAATGTATGTACTTACAAATACTTCCACTGTATTCGAATCAAAAATATGTCATGAAAAAGAGAGGGGTTGTCAGGTTCATTTCATTAAGCAAGAAATTTGGGACTCTACAGGCAACATTGCCCCTGAGGTTTGAAGCCTCTTTAGTCTTTAATCACGACATATTCTCTAGATTAAAATGAAGCCTTAAAATGTAAATAAAAATGCATACTTTGTAACTCTGATTTGACAGGGAAAATCTTTTTGTGACAAAAACGGGTCTTCATTTTTTAGATTATTGCCTTGTAGAAATCATCAATAGGTTCTATTTCAGAGAAAATTTTCATAAGAAATTTTGTCCTTGCATTTATATTTTGACAGCGTACAGAATTTTTGTGTAATTTTAATTCAAAGGTGAGCAGATCCTAAGGGAACACTTTTTTTAAGAACACATGTTTTTCCTTAAATATCCTGGAAAATACATCCCTTGGTCCTACTCCTTCATTTGCTTTTAAATGACTCCTATCTCCATAGTTTATACTATTTTAAATAGAACTTTGACAAAGAAACTGTAATATTTTATTAAAAATCAACTCTAAGACTCCCATGAATGGGATACCTGGATGTACAGAGATTGAGACTGTGAAGTTTTCCTACTGTATAATGGCATTTTTCTTAATGTAAGATGTTTGGAGGAAATCTTGCCTGATACAGCAGGTTATATCTCATCATCTGATATCAGATGTATTTTTTCATGACTCTTTTTTTGACATGTACATAATTCATATTTCAGTGTCCTTTTTTCCCCCTTGTCCTATCCAGTTTTTTTCTGTGCTGAGACACATCACAATATGTCTTTGAAAGATGTCTTTGTAGCTGAGAATGGGTTTATTTTTTTTTTTTTAATCTAAGGCTGGAGAAACCTCTGTCACTTCATTTCTTAACTTCTGGTTTTCTGGTGGAGCCACATGGTGGCTTTATATGGCTGCGATACACTAGGATATTAAAAAAAAAAATTAAACTGGGATGCAAAGGCATGTGGCTTGCAGAGAAAACTTCCCCTGTGGCATCAAATAAAAATCTTAGTTCTCTATAGAACTAATAGACTCTTTCTGTCCATACCTGATGACCACTGTGTAACAAATCAGTGGGAAAGCTTTCTGACCTAAGCAGCCTACCTGAAATTCCCCCTAATTTATTTTTTAAATTAAAAAAAAAGGCATATGAAGGATAGAGTAATACCTTATGATCAATAATAACGTTGGAATGAAGAATCAAGACACTCTCAAGTGTATAGTATCTAATTTTTTTAAAAAAAGGTTATTTTTTAACATGGGAAATAAGACATTCTGATATATATAAAAAAATCAGATGAAATGAGGATAGGCTTTAGGGTGTGAAAGTATTTGTAATTACTAGCAGTCTCTAGTCATGTAAAAGTGCATGGAAATCTTTTGCAGTGCTGCATGTTTCTCTTTCTGTTTTTTGTTTTCCTGCCTTGTGGGCTTAACATACAAAATAGTTGCCCATACACTGATGCAGGATATTGTTTTTACTCCTTGGGTTTTAACATTCTTGCCCGAGTAAGAGAATTTTCCATCCAGCTTGTTTACTTCATGATTTATGTCTAAATTGACAGAGTCCTTCGGAGGCATTCGTGTTAAATTTGAAACAAACATATTTAATGCTCGTGTTGTAATAAAACAGCTAAAAGAGCAGATTAAAAAGATATGCACAGAGGGGTCTGATTGATTGAGGGATTGATTTTACTACTTTTCCCGTAGGTGGGTAGTGATGGCTGTAAATCTCTTGATAATCATTTCAGAAGCACCTTCATCAATAAACTCAAAAGGGACAGCTAGGTGTAAAAATTTGCCAGCCATCAGGTCAAACAAAAGGCAGCAAATGTGTAAAGAAAGAATTGAATTAAATAATCCCACCTTGGCTGGTTATGGCATTAGTCATTTTTATCTCGGGGGCGGAGGAGTCCCCATCACTGCGATTCTCTGGGATTTAGAGAAGAGAGAGGGAGAGGTTCTTTCCCTCTGCTTTTTTTTTTTTTTTCCTTTTTCCTTTGGTTAAACACGTATTGCTTATAATTCAATTATGCGGGTAAAAGCTTGTGTTTGTGAGCAATGATCAGTTATTAGTTGTCAGTAATAACGGTGAAGGATTCAACTCTGGTGCCCCCTCCTCTTCTTTTTCTTTTTTTTTCTTTCTTTTTTTTTTTTTC
>VZRZ01002185.1:445606-447496 GCA_013398175.1 Climacteris rufus | reverse complement strand
CCGGCCCCGGGCGCGGCCGTGCCCGCGCCTCCCGGCTGCGCGGGGGGACCGCCGGGGAGAGGGTCCCGGGCTCCGTGCGGGGAAACGGGTCGGAAAGTTTGCGGGATGTTGTGCTTCTCTGTGAGTATTTACCCGGCTTCTGAAATCCCCGGGATGCCCTTCTCGTACACCAGCAAATAGATCAGCACTCGCTCCGCGGAGCACTGCGAAACATTTCTTAAAAGTAATTTGGGTTCTGGGAGTCGATTTTGGGTTTTTAAATGAGTTTTGTGAGCTTTCAGTGCACTCGAGTTTTGCCGTTTCTTTAGCATAATCCTCTTTCTCATCTCAGTAAATGTATTTATTTTTCTTACGATATTATTCCCACTTCCGCTCGAAGTTTGGAGTAGGAGTTGGGGAAGCGTTAGGTTTTTAGTTGTCTTTCATCGGCCTCCTGTGAAAGAATTTGGAACTTAAAGTGAGCAGAGAAAAGGAAAGCTGAGATGGAAATTATCTTGCAGTGAAAGCAGAGAGGGATTTTTCACATCTTCACTTCGTATGGTTGCATCCTTTGACATTTGCTATCTTTTTTTGTTTGATTTTAGTAGGTGGAACAGGTCAAAACTACCTCCAAGTATCTTTTTTTAAAGTAGCCGTTTTCTTCTGTTTTTAGTCTTTTGATCTGATTTTGCACATCGTTTTCAAATGAAGGACAGTGGGAGTGTGAGAAAGGAATGTTAACTGAGCAGCTTTCCTGCCTGTTGCTAAAGGATGTCCTTGAAGTAAGTTGGATCTTGCCTGAAATGATGGCATGGAAGTGAAGCTTTTGTTTAGTTTGCATGGCTATCGTAAGTTAAAGAAGTGAATAACGAAGTTTATTCTTTTTAAAAAGCATCGACTGGTCTCCTAGGAAAAGCAGTGTGCTTTACTCTAAAATCTGTAGGAGCCTCCCCCTTCCCTTCTCTAGTACTGGTGTTAGGTTGTGGCTGGTTTACATGGTTGGACGATAAGTTTTGAGCAAGTTGCCCGGAAGGTGTGCTTTGTAAGGGGGCTTCAGGATTCAGAACGCTGTAGTAGTATTAGCATAGAGCTACCCCCGCCTTTCCGGGGTCCCCAGCCCTGGCAGCAGCTTCACACTTGAGCAGGACGGGGTGGGTGAGCTACGGCGGGGACGAGTGTGCATTATATGCCTTGAAATTGTAAAACAAAATTTGGAAATTCCAAGTGCTTCTTTCTTGTCCTTTCACACTGTGAATGCAGGTTTGCTAATCCGTGCACAGCTTGCGCAGGGTGCAGGCGAGTGGAGCATCGCTGGCTCTTAAGACACTCGCAGGAAGGTACTGCTGGGCAGTATTTTGAGTGAATGAATAAAGTGGCTCCGTGAAAATTTCTCGCATCTGACTTGAATTCTGGTTTGTTAAAACTTTCTGCTATGGTTTCCTATCTAAAGATCAATGGGGGAAAAGGTTCCTCGGACTGTAACAACGTGTTTTAGTTTGGCTTTTGTTTTTTATCGCTTTTTTTTTTTTTTTTAAAGTTCAAAGCTCATGAGTTCACTCCCACCAGGAAGACTTTCCACTTAAAATGTATTTCTGGTGCAATCAATGGATAAGTAAGTTTACTCTTGTAAAATCCTGTGCATGTGCACATTCGATAAAGTTCATATTGGAGTAACCAGAGCAGCTCTCAGATTAATAGCAGAAATTACTTGCAGCATAAATTATATTCAACAAGTAACTAATTACTGGTAGGAAGTGGGTAGGAGATCGTGGGATTATTTCCTTTTGTTAATAACTCCAGCCACTTTAATGACATTTTAGATTTTTTTTTCCAGTTGCTCAGAATTACATTCCCAATTGTAAAAGAATATTCTTGGGGTGCAACATTCCAAGGCAAAAGTTATATTGGAGA
>VZRZ01002185.1:433106-440606 GCA_013398175.1 Climacteris rufus | reverse complement strand
TATTTTTGTGAAGTAGGAATATTGATCTGTTTTCATGTGCAATCTTAGTCTGTTTTAGAGCGGTAGATAAAACCAGTACTTTTAAATAAAATGTCCTGCAGATTTTTTTTTTGTATTTACTGGTTGGTTCCTAATCCATCATCTTTTGATGTTTTAGGAGACACAGAAAAGGGTCAAGCAAATCGAACCACTAAGAACAAGGACGCCCATGTCTGTGGCAGGTGCTGTGCTGAGTTCTTTGAATTATCAGATCTCCTGCAACACAAGAAGAATTGTACTAAAAATCAATTAGTTTTAATTGTGAATGAAAATCCAGCTTCTCCTTCTGAAACCTTCCCTCCTAGTTCCCCTTCTGATAATCCTGATGAACAGATGAATGACACAGTTAATAACACAGATCAAGTAGACTGCAGTGACCTTTCAGAGCATAACAAACTTGACAGGGAAGAATCCATGGATGTGGAGGCTTCCAGCATTAACAATAGCAGTAGCAGTTCCAAGAGTGTCAACAATAGTATTACAAGCAGTAACAGCTCCACAATGGGTACCTCAGCTGTAACAACCTCTCTACCTCACATAGGGGATCTGACAACACTAGGCAACTTTTCAGTGATAAATAGTAACGTAATAATTGAAAACCTGCAGAGTACTAAAGTGGCAGTAGCACAGTTCTCACAGGAGGCAAGATGTAACGGGGCATCCAGCAGTAAACTCGCTGTCCCTGCCCTGATGGAGCAACTGTTGGCATTGCAGCAGCAGCAGATCCATCAGTTGCAACTGATTGAACAAATTCGTCACCAAATATTATTGTTGGCTACCCAAAATACAGACATGCCAACATCTTCTAGCCCTTCTCAAGGTACTTTACGAGCATCTGCCAACCCCTTGTCCACATTAAGTTCCCATTTATCCCAGCAGCTGGCTGCAGCAGCTGGATTAGCACAAAGCCTTGCTAGTCAATCTGCCAGCATCAGTGGTGTGAAACAGCTACCCCCTATACAGCTACCTCAGAGCAACCCTGGCAACACTCTAATTCCATCCAATAGTGGCTCTTCTCCAAATATTAACATATTGGCAGCAGCAGTTACAACACCGTCCTCAGAAAAAGTGGCTTCAACTATTGGTGGCTCACAGCTCAACAACCCACCAGTATCAGCATCATCTTCACCAGCTTTTGCAATAAGCAGTTTATTAAGTCCTGCATCTAATCCACTTCTACCTCAGCCCACCCCTAGTAACTCTGTTTTCTCCAGTCCCTTGTCCAATATTGGAACACCTGCAGAGGATTTAAACTCCTTGACTGCCTTGGCACAGCAAAGAAAAAGCAAGCCACCAAATGTAACTGCTTTTGAAGCAAAAAGTAATTCAGATGAGGCATTCTTTAAGCATAAATGCAGGTTCTGTGCTAAAGTGTTTGGGAGTGACAGTGCCTTGCAGATTCATTTGCGTTCTCACACTGGCGAGAGGCCATTTAAATGCAACATATGTGGAAACAGGTTCTCCACAAAGGGAAACTTAAAAGTCCACTTTCAGCGTCATAAAGAAAAATACCCTCATATTCAAATGAATCCATACCCAGTGCCAGAGCATTTGGACAATATTCCTACAAGCACGGGTATTCCTTATGGGATGTCTATACCACCAGAGAAACCTGTCACGAGCTGGCTGGACAGCAAGCCAGTGCTCTCCACCCTAACAACTTCTGTTGGCCTGCCACTCCCACCAACGATTCCAAGCTTGACCCCATTCATCAAAACTGAGGAGCCTCAGCCGATTCCCATTAGCCATCCTTCTGCTAGCCCTCCCTGCTCTGTCAAGAGTGACTCGGGAACAGCTGATCCCACATCAAAAATTTCCAATGGACTTTCTGATGAGGTAGAGGCTGGTGCTCTGCCTACCTCAAATGGTAAAACAGAAGAAAACCCTCAAAACACAAGCACCATCACTAACATGAGCAGCTCCATGAGCTCACCGGCAGCAGACTTGGGCTCCAGCGGTGTCGCCACTTTTACAAATCCACTGGTGCCTCTAATGTCAGAGCAATTTAAGGCAAAGTTTCCGTTTGGAGGACTACTGGATTCAACGCCAGCATCTGAAACATCAAAATTGCAGCAACTTGTAGAAAACATTGACAAAAAGGCAACCGATCCTAACGAGTGCATCATTTGCCACCGAGTCCTCAGTTGCCAGAGCGCACTGAAAATGCATTATCGCACACATACTGGAGAGAGGCCATTTAAATGTAAAATCTGTGGTCGTGCTTTCACTACTAAGGGCAACTTAAAGACTCACTACAGTGTCCACCGTGCCATGCCCCCGCTGAGAGTGCAACATTCATGCCCTATCTGCCAGAAAAAATTCACCAATGCCGTTGTGCTACAGCAACATATCCGAATGCACATGGGAGGGCAGATCCCCAACACCCCGGTGACAGAAAACTATCCTGAGTCAATGGAATCAGATACGGGATCTTTTGATGATAAGAATTTTGATGATATAGACAACTTCTCAGATGAGAATATGGAAGACTGTCCTGACAGCAGCGTGCCAGATACACCTAAATCTGTGGATGCATCACAAGACAGCTTGTCTTCTTCCCCTCTGCCCCTGGAAATGTCAAGTATTGCTGCTTTGGAAAATCAGATGAAGATGATCAACGCCGGACTTGCTGAACAACTTCAGGCCAGCCTCAAGTCAGTTGAAAATGGGTCAGTGGAAGGGGATGTTTTGACCAACGATTCGTCATCTGTCGGTGGTGATATGGAAAGCCAAAGTGCTGGAAGCCCTGCTGTCTCAGAGTCTACCTCTTCCATGCAGGCCTTGTCCCCATCCAACAGCACTAATGATTACCACAAATCACCAAGTATTGAAGAGAAACCATTAAGAGCTTTACCAAGTGAGTTTGCAAACGGTTTGTCTCCAACCCCTGCTAACAGTGGTGCTTTGGACTTGACATCTAGTAACACTGATAAAATGATTAAAGAAGAGTCCCTGAGTATGCTCTTTCCTTTCAGAGATAGAGGTAAATTTAAAAACACTGCATGTGACATTTGTGGCAAAACATTTGCTTGTCAGAGTGCCTTGGACATTCATTACAGAAGTCATACCAAAGAGAGACCATTTATTTGCACAGTTTGCAATCGTGGCTTTTCCACAAAGGGTAATTTGAAGCAGCATATGTTGACACATCAAATGCGAGATCTACCATCACAACTCTTTGAGCCCAACTCCAGCATTGGCCCCAATCAGAACTCCTCGGTTATGCCTGCTAACACACTGTCATCGCTCATAAAGACTGAGGTTAATGGCTTCGTGCACGGATCTCCTCAGGACAGCAAAGAAGCACCCTCTGGTCTGGTTGCTTCAGGACCACTGTCCTCTGCCACGTCCCCTGTGCTGCTCCCTGCGCTCCCCAGAAGAACTCCAAAACAGCATTACTGCAACACGTGTGGGAAAACGTTTTCTTCTTCCAGTGCTCTGCAGATCCATGAAAGGACACACACTGGTGAGAAACCTTTTGCCTGCACTATATGTGGAAGAGCATTCACAACAAAAGGCAATCTGAAGGTACTTTTTCCTCTTGATGTTTTTAGGTTTCATTTTCTCCTTGCTGGGGGTTTTTGATTTTTGACACCTATTAATGTTGCAAGCAGTGGTACCTTTGGGTGTTTGTGGTGTGACAGTGTGTTTAGTCAGCTCTCGTATACCTTGATGGCCTCTTGTTGAGTGCTCATGTTGGCAGCATGAGCTGGTTTGACTTAATTAAAACTCGTCTACCAGCAAAGACTGTCTATGTAGAGTGTGAAACGGAACAGCCAAATGATGGTAAGGAGTATTAATTGAGAAATGCATTTTGTAACTCACACACCTCTTCAAGAAACGAAAGGCTCTTGAATGTGCTGTTTTTCATAACTGTCATATGAGATGAGTGTTTAAAAAAACTATTAACATAATTCTGGAAATAATGGGCATTACTTTAATTGATTATATAACTAACATTTCCTACTGATATGTGTTTGAAAAAGCAAATATACTTAAGTTTTAGAACACCAGTTGAGCACTTTACTGTGTACATTTTTCTGTTGACAGAGTATTTCTCTAGAGGTTGCTGCCAGTAATGTGAGATGAATAATTACTTTCAGGCCATTCTGTCTATACACGAGGCTCTCAGATGAGCAATCAGTAAAGGATACTTTCTGCCTGTCTGAAAAGGACGTTTATAGGGTAAAGGGTGTCAAATACAATACTTACCATTGCAATGAAAATGGACATAGCAATTCTAGCCTTGAAAGCAGCTATCTGCAATTGACAGAATAATGCAAAGTCATTATAAACTAAATACATGTAATAAAAAAAGAGTAAGAAGCAATGCATTGTACAGCAGGAGAACAGGTTATTCTGGGTAATGGTGATGGGCTAACCCAGAAGCAGTTTATTTATGATTCCAGATGGGACATGGAGCCCTGTATCCTCTACCTTTAATGCCATTCATCATGTAACAAGACTGGACACATTCATGGACTTCTGCCTTCTCCGTGATCAAAATAAGTGTGAAATCCCTGTCAACGTTTATTTTTTGTTTGTTTCTTTCTTCCTTTCTTTCTTTTCAGGTTCACATGGGCACTCACATGTGGAACAGTACTCCTGCAAGACGAGGCAGACGACTTTCTGTAGATGGCCCCATGACATTTCTAGGAGGCAATCCTGTAAAGTTCCCCGAAATGTTTCAGAAGGATTTGGCTGCGCGGTCAGGGAATGGGGACCCGTCCAGCTTCTGGAACCAGTACGCAGCTGCACTCTCCAATGGCTTGGCCATGAAGACCAACGAGATCTCCGTCATCCAGAACGGTGGCATCCCTCCGGCACCAGGGGGCCTGGGCAACGGTGGCAGCTCTCCCATCAGTGGCTTGACAGGAAGCCTGGAGAAGCTCCAGAATTCAGAACCCAATGCACCTCTAGCTGGTCTGGAGAAAATGGCAAGCAATGAAAATGGGACTAACTTCCGTTTTACACGTTTTGTGGAAGACAACAAAGAAATTGTAACAAATTAGGAAAAAACTCCGTAAATAACATTCCTGCAAATAATGCAACCTAGGGTTGTTTTTTTCAAGCTGCAGGCTACAACATTACAAAGACTTTGTTTTGTACCATGTTCTACTTCTAGAGTTCTAAGAGAGCTTATTTATTAGTGATATAACCTTGCTTTGCAAACAAATGCAAGCATTAACTTTGGTCTCCCGTATTTTGAACTAAATACTAATCGACTAGAGTGCTGTAAACTTGCTGTAACATTTATGGCAGTTGCAAGTCTGTTCTGCTAGGTGATCTTATTCTGGCATTAACTTATTTTCTATATCCAGTTTAACACAAACTCCGGTATTGATGCGATGCCTCAGTGATGCATTAGATCTCTAATAAAAATCTGTATATAAATGTACACTTTGATCCTGCTGGAAACTTTATCAGCAAACACATTGTTTAATTTTTTCCAAACAGAATTAAGAAAAGGACAGAGAGAATATAGACTGAACAGTGTGGGTCCTTTACACAGCTCAGTTTTTGATTTTTATTATAAAATTAAAACTGCTTTAATTTTTGTAGGTTTAACATTTTCCGTTTTGAACTGTTATTTGTATTGTGCTTTTTACTTGAGTCGTCTTAAATGTTAATACATTTCTGTACAGTAATAAGCACGCGGATTATTAGAGAAGATACTGAAGTGTTGTTTTGGTAGTTGAAACTGAGACGTAACATTTTGCCTTGTAGGTATGTTCATTATAGAAAATGTGCTGGACTTTCACAATGCTGCTAAGTATGGCATCTTGAACAACTTCCGTGGACAACTGTAGATGCTCCTGTATATACAATATGACATCACTTTCATTAAAATGTACATACGTTCCTTACAAGACCAAGCCCTACTCCTTGACCAAGGGAACAAGTATAGTGTTTGTTTATTTTGTATTAGGCATTGGGGGGGACAGGGGGAACCTTGGACTGTTACATGCACTTTCTCGGAAAGTTGAAAGGAAAAGAGGTCCAGTTTCTTTATCATTTAATACTTACTAACAGCAGAGATACTGTAATTTTACTCGAGTAATCAAATACATTTTTGCAACAGATAAAATTCGCTGTCTCTGTGTTTTTAAAGTGTACCTGTATTTAGTAATCACTTTGTATTATTTAGCCTTTCCCTTGGTTAACATGAACTGTCCAGGTTGTATGTGCGTGTTTATATCTGTAAGTATGGGTATACATATATGTATTGCATATTAATTGCTAGTATATTTTTCATACCCTCTAGTAGGGGGAAATTTCTCCTTAACTATTCAACTCCTCCTTCTCATAAAATTGTAGATATTTTGGCATTTTTAATTTCTTTATTAAAAAAAAAATGCTGCTAGCAAAGATCTTATTGAGCCTATGTAAGTTTCCTTTGAAGGAAATAATTCATTACATTTAAGGCTTGATTTGGTTTAAATGCTTTATATTTGATATTAATTTTATTTTATGAGATTGTATGTTTGTGGCATGCTTACACTGCTATATCCGTGTTAAGATGTCCACTTGCAAGCCTCCATATACTATATGGAGTTTATAACTTGATTGTAAAAAAAACCCAACCAAACAAAACCTAATTGCTTTAGCCTTGCACATGATTTGGCTTCCCTTAAACACCTGCAATGATCATTAACCTCAATGGGAGTTTGTCAAACATAATTCAGCCCAATATTTTCACCTGTAGAGTTTTATCTCTTTACATTACTATTAATAGTAATAAATTAGATTGGCTGCCTTCAAATGATGCCTTCAAAAACACCCAGAAGCATAGCCAATTTTGTGTCCATGTTACTGTTTGGTTTTTTTTTTTTTTTTAACCATTCCAAAATTCAGGTATTTTGTGTTGTGGGATTTTTTCCATTATCACTGTGGGGGGAGTTGCCCACCTTTTTAAAGAAGTGATCACTTAGCTCTTGCCCCAGTAGCTTGAGTTCCAAATTGGGCATCAGGGAGGATTTAAAACTGAAGAGCTGGGGTGAGAAATACTTTACTTAAGGACTTATCCCCTTCCCATGATTATGAATCCTGCATATTAACGCTGTAGTCTGGATACCTCTTGGACTTCATGTCTTTAGGACTTTTCCTGTTCGAATGTGATGATTCACCTGGTACATGATATGCATTTTTGTTAACATGTAAGTTGTACGCTAGAGCCAGCCGGCTTGTCAATGTGAATATTTAAGAATTTCAAGTCACCTTTTGGTCTCAGAAAAAGGTAAATTAAAAGGATTTTGATGATTTTATCAATTAAATACTAACTAATTTTCCTTTTAAACTGAGCTGAGATTTGTGCAACAGCAAAGTTGCCAGGGAAGGGTTAGCAACCCCCAGCGCTCCGGGAGGGTTTCCTTTCCGCGGCTTCAGTTTCATTAGTGCCCTTAACTTCAGCCCTCGGAGCCTCTTCCCACTGGGAAGCGGAGTCCTTGGGCACCGAGGGAA
>VZRZ01002185.1:405970-432674 GCA_013398175.1 Climacteris rufus | reverse complement strand
CCCTCGCTGCCCGGGCGGAGGTGGGTGCTGGCGGCAGGAGCACCCGCGCATCCCGCCGAGCCACGGTGCCTGGGCTGTTCTCCCCGCGCTGTGCAGGGGCTTTCCCTTCCCTTCCCTTTTCCCTTCCCTTTTCCCTTCCCTTTCTCCTGCCGACCCCGAACGGCGCCGGGGCCGGCCCGCTGCGGAGGCCCGGGACATCGTGCCTGTGCCCGCGCGGGGCGGGGCCGGAGCCGGCTCGGGGCTCCCCGCCCCGTCAGGCGGAGTGCCCGGTGGCCTCCTGCGAGGGGAAGCAGCGGGGGGAGGAGGGATAATTTGCTCTGGAAATGCGGAATGTTAAATTTCCCGTTACTCGACACCAGACCGTGGGGACCGGGGGAAGTTACCTCTCCCCAGAGCTGTCCTGGCAAGCGCACAAAGGTGCCCGCGTCGCCTCGCAGCTGGGAGCCGCGCTACCTCGCTGCAATTACCCAGCGCAGCGTTTCCTATTCACAGACACTGAATTAATCCTTATTCAAGAGGAAACTTTTTTTTTCCTTTACGGTTTTGTTTTCGCGGCCTCATTTTTCTCATTAGCAACAAAGTTTTCTTTCCCCCCCTCACCTTTTTTTTTTCCTCGTCTCGCCCATCACAATTTTATCATCCATTAAAATAAAGCACAGTGGGGTGGGATGGTATTTTTTTTCTTCTTAAGCGCTAGCGATCGTTCAAGGCAATCATTTAATCATCCCGAGTAATTTTTTTCACCCAGAAACAGACGTGATTTATTTAAAAATTGGGCTAATGGCGTGCGAAACTTCCCCGCTTGGGAAGAGCCCGCGGCGGAGCGGCAGGAGCGCGCTGGCCGGGAAAACCGCGGCCGTGCCCCTCCCGCCGGGCACTGGTGCCAGCAGACGGCCCGGGAATTTGGGGGTGCCCCGGATGCCTCAGAGGGGCCGCGGTGTTCGGCGGGGCGCGCAGCCCGGCCGCGGTGCAGCCCCGCGGGTGCTCACCTCACCTTCCCGGGACAGACGGGGGGTGTAGGGGCACAGATGGAAAGAAGGGCAGAGAAGGGCTCATCCAAAGGACCCACGATACTGGCGGAGTGGAGAGAGAGAATCGGGACAGCACGTGGGATGGCAGGGATGAGGTTTCTGTATTGGAGAGGAAGGGGTGAGAAGGGAAAGGAAGCAGCAAATTGACCGGCTTATTTCGTGTGCTGATGACGACCGAATCCTACACATTTTTCTCAGCGAAAAGGCTGTTGAATTTCGGTGTTCCTTCCTAGGCTGGGCTGTGGTTTGAGACTTAGGGACAGGTCGCAAGTCCTCTGAGCTGCAGCGGGCAGCAAGTGTCTCGATTTGTTCCTGGTGTGGGAAGAATATCTGCAGACCATCAAAATGCAAGAGTTGCGTCTTGTTGCTGCTTGTTTTGACCTTTTCTTTGGGGCATGCTTCCTGCTTTTGAGAGTCCTGAAGTCACAAAGCTACCTGGTTGTGTCTTTGCAGGAGGCCAGTTTTACTTGGCAGGAGAAGGTGTGACTTTGTAGCATGACAGTTCTTTTTTTCTGTCTCCTTGTCAGTGTTCCATAGCTCTGAAGGGTTGTTTCCCTGCCATTGTTCAGTAGTTCTCCAGGTTTGTTTCTGTTTGGTTGGGTTTTGTTTGTTTTGTTTGTTTTGGTTTTTTTTTCCCCCCAGTCAAAATAGCATTTTTTCATTTGGTTTCCTTCTCTCATGAAGAGAAGTTGACATAAGTTAAAATAATGTTTTGCAAATAAATAGGTACAATCATTTATACAAGCTGGAAGCAATATGTTTCTTAACTGCTGAGTTGAAATATAATGACTTAAAGATTTCATCTACAACACAGTTTCTTATATAAATATGTATCTCTAGACAAAACCTTAAGGAGGAGTAGAGGCTTGGAACTATTAATCTTAATAGGAAAGATATGGAACAATTTAAAAGTATGCTGAGAACTATAATAATTGGAACATTCAGCTGAGAACAGTTACTGACAGCTGTTTTTATGATTTTCTGATTTGATATTTCTGGGTTTTACATCCAGGTTACAGTTAATATTGGAATGGTTACCCTGAGTGAGTCCCTGTGTCACTACTGACAGTGGCCTGGCAGATGCTCAGAAGATGGTGAGTGCACAGTGATCCCTTACTGGGAATATCTCCTTGTTCCAGGGACATGGGGTGCTGGGATTTCCTGAACCACATACAGTGGCTGAAATATTTTAGAGGTAATGAGGTGTAGGAATGATAGTGATTAAAATGACGTTTCTGGGTCAAATTATTTTATTGTTTTGCCTTACCACAAGTCTCTTCAGTTTCCATTTTGTCTTCTGTTTTAATTTAGACATGTATTTTTGAATCAAGCTACATTTCTTAAGAGGCAAAATTTCTCAATGATATAGAAAGGGGAGCAGCAGAGTGAAAACAGGAGAGCATGAAAGAGGAATTTTCTTCGGTGCTCAAGTCTGTCTAGCGCTGCAGAAACTGGTGATGTACATGCACAGGAGGGTTGAAGACATTCTCTACAACACTTTTTGTGGCAAGTGAGGCCAACATCCTGTAAGACTCAGAACATGCAGTACATCTGTGAGAACCACCAGAGCTGCAGAGTAAGAAAGTGATGTAATATTTTTTTTTATAGCAGTCAATTAGTTAACCAAATTGCAAACTCTTCTTAACTTTCAGAACTTACTGTTGCTTTTGGAAAGAACTTTAAACTCAGGTTAGATGGGCACCAAAAACACCTCCATGCCCATGGTAGACTTGGCCACTGAGCTAATAAGGAAGGTTCTCACTGGGAGGATCAGCCCTGAAGCTTCTGGTGTAATTTCATTTCAAAAGTAAGAAGTCTCTCCATGTTAGCAGACATTCACATCATCTGTACAGACAGTTCTCTTGACCAGCACAGTGCTAGAGTGCAAAGGTCTATTTTCATTATTTAAAGGTCTTAAAAATGCAGCATCACAATGTCAGGTGGGTGTAGCAGAAGCCCTGAAGCACCTGGCATCAGGTGGTGTAACATGAGAACTATTTAGAATGGAATACAAAAAGCAAAAAAAATGGAGTGGTCTGGCACACTATAATGGATTTAACCCCACCCATCACTACTTTCTTTCTTTTCCTCATCTATTTTATAAAAAATAATTTCAGAGAGAAGGCAGTGAGACTAATTGAATGAATGATGTTGAGAATGTTTTCAAAGCAGTGCCTGTTTTGAAAATCAGCTTCTTCTAGCAGTGAATAATTCTAAATTGCCTTACTTTTATCAGGATTTTAAAATGTCAGTTAATACATAGTGAAGTTAATGTTTGTTTTCTATGTACAATAGCTAAGTGGATAATGTTCAGTACTAAATATGCATTCATATGAACCCCTGTCTTTCTGTTGGTTAGAGGGTTCAGAGAATAGCAAGTTATAAAGAGAGACAGAACAGATTTCAGAGGTTTATGTGTCTGTTTGCTTGTCTAGGCTGAATACTGAGTCCTCTCAGCAATCTGTGTCAGAGCTGCTGCTGAGAACAGGGCTGTCTGTGATGGTTAAATCATCAGTGAATTCAGTTGTGGGCAACCCTTGATACCAGCACAGGCCTCTGGTGCTGATACACATAAACTAACGTGCTCCTCCTGCTTAAGTCAGCTGAACTGATTTTGGCTTCTAACACTGAAGAATGCCTGAGTCCTGCACAGACAATTTCTGTAATGCTGGATGTGGCAGTTTAATGTGTTACTTTCTTTCAGTCCAGGTGTTTATTCCTGTTCACTGAGATTTCTCCTCCTTCCATATTGGAATGGGCAGAATAGATCTCCTAAGCACTCCTCATTCATATCACCACAAAGACTCAGTGATTTCTTATTTGGTGAACAAGACCTTAAAATAGGAAAGAGTCCAAAATGCACAGGGCAGGTTTGCAAAGCTTAAGGAGATCATCTTACAAAAGGAGGTTGAGCTTATGTATCTGTGAGTCAGGCAGAAAAGAATTCATAAAGCTACGGCTTGTTAGAGCCAGAATTTCATGAGGTGTTACCTTCCAAACCAAGTCTCCTAAAGGGACAACAGTCTACAAAATAGGCTTAGCTTAAAATACCACTGAAGGCATTTTTAAGACAGTATGTCTAAATTTGCACTGAAGGGGAGGGAGAACACTCCATAATTTGTCCTGTTGTGACAGCACAGCAGTAACAGCTTAAAACACTGAGAGTGTTACTTCAGCAGTCTTCTTACTGACGTCAGATAGTCACCTGGAGTCACTTTTCTTGCATGACCTATACAAAAAGTAGACTGGGCTCCTGTGTTCTCTCTGGGACCTCAAGAAGTTATTAAACCAATTCCTTCTTTTGAAAGCTGTATGCATTCATGCTGGCATCCTCAATAAAGCCGGGACACAAACAAAAAAGCAAACAAACCAGTCACAGTAGCATTCAATGCACTTAAACTCAGAGGAAATGAAAATCAATATTTGTCAAATGGAGGGAAAAGGTAAAATGGACTGAGGAAAAATATCCAGCTTTCTTAAAAGCCATTAGTGAAAATGAAAAGTTGACAACAATACTGGAATTTGATTCCAACATCAGTGCTGTTTGGACCTATGATTTTTGTTGTTTTCACTCTCTATCCAAGTATGCACTAGCCTGATGCACATATATTTCTTTATGGTTGGCACTTTATTGTTGTCCATTGTTTAATGGAATTTATTACTTTTTAATTATGAGTGATTTGAAACCTTGGAGGCTTATGTAGATGTTTTGCTTGTGCTTAAAACGTGAGGGGATAATTTAGGAAGTGGAAGTTTCATCTCTGGTTCTGGGCATCTCATCTCCTGATATATTTTGTAAAATGATGCTAACAACAGTTTCTTATCTTTGATTTTTGTTTATTTTAGATATTTAGATAGGAAACTGTTCTCACTGGTCTTTTACAATGTGTATATATCATACCTGGCTCCTCTCTGGGAATATAAATGGTTATAAAATAGCCAACACAAACCAGCTATTTTGCATTTCACCATCTACTGGAACATCTGGAAGTGCTCTGCTGTTACCTCAGTACATTATTTGCCACTTATTAAATGAAGTTTAAAAGTTAATCCTGTATTATACATGCTTATATTTTTACAGTATTTGTATGATCAAAACATCAGATTTTGCAAAAGATCTCACAAGACACTGTATTTTTGCTGAACTGTTGGATGCAACCATGGTCTTTTAAAATTTTCCACGTAGACCAGATGTCCCTTTCTTGGGAACAGTACAAGGAAACAGTGATTACATTGCTGCCTTGCAAACAAGTGCCCATAGCTGCTTTCCAGTTCTGTGATGCTTATCACAGATAACTTTCAGCCTGGACTTCAGGTAATCAGTTCTCTTTATATATTTCTCATATGTTAAAAAGAGGTAAGATAAAGTACATGGAATTGTAAAGAAGAAAAATTCTGGATGATATACAATATAACAGTTTAGGGCCAGACTCATTGCGTTAGTGACCTGGTTTATTTAAAGGTAGTGTGTGAGGCAGGACGATGTGAAAGGGCTCATGGCCACGTGGTGTAGTGGGGAGTGCACTGAAATAGAGAGTGCAAAATGGAGTCCTCTGCAGCTGTTGTTTTTGGTGCAGGTCTCTAATATTTTCTGATGCTCTTGGTTTTTTCTTCCAGAAAGCAGGTATCTACAAGCACAGTAGTGCAGGCATGTGTTGAAAGGCAGCTATAGATATGTCCAAGGTCTGCTCTACTGTTGAGCACTAGAAATAATGATAAAGACAGGAAATATTTTTGGCTCCTCTGGGAAAATTTCATTGTTTGACCAATTTCATTTTTATAACCTTGAATATGGCAGTGACAATCTTTGCTTTTGAAAGATTAACTCTGGGTTTTGAAATGCTCTCTGCGTATGATACAACTCAGCAAGTTACACTTACATTCTTACCTTGTGGAGAAATAGAACAAAGTGAATTTCATTTCATCAGGAATCTGACCTAACCATCAACTAAAGCCTGAAGTCCTGGCTGTATCTACTACTCAGCTTGAAGGACATACTTTTTAGTTGAAAATTAGATATTGACAACTTTAACAACAAGAAGAATATGGTCAGAAATTTCCAACTTCCCAGCCCTCCAACTCTTGTGCAATTTGGCCCAAATTTGAAGCTTGTTCAGTGGTTTATTTTTCTATTCCAATTTATATAATGTTCCATTTAAATGATCCCAAAGAATCATGATTTTTAGAAAGTGCTCCTCTGTCTAATAATCAAGCTGTTAAAATGTGTTCACACAAAGTCACTTAAAACCATGGCCCAACTCCCATGACAGTGGACGATTACCAGCTGACATCCTAGGCAGTTTCCCCACAAAAAGTAATGATTTTTTTTTAATTGTTATCAAAGGAAAGAAATTAGTCTGTTGTGTGAATAATCTTTATGCATACAGCTGGTGGGGGCAATGTGCTGATGGAGCCGGGATGTTGTCAGGCATCTGTAGCTGACATGGGATGTGGCTGTGGGGGGATGGAAGCAGTACACTCTTAGCCCTTTGGAGCAGGTCAGATCCAGGCTGCTGCATTTCCAAATAACAGTTTTGGAAGATATGACCTTAAGCAAATGAAACTATTATACAGCTAGTTAACTGCAGAAGGCTCTGAAGTGGCAGGGAATCCTGTGCTGATGTGATTTGTCTCTTTTCAGGATTAGTAGTTGTCTCTCCTCTTCCACCCGCTCCTTTCTTTCTTTTTCTCTCAGGGGTTAAGGTCCTGTGTAATGTTGACAGTTACTGGAAAAGGTTCTAACAGCAGTAGAGCTGGTGAAAGACAAGACTATTTATAGAAAACAATAAAGTAAAAATAAATTTAAGATTAAATATCAGTAGCTACCAGCTGTAGCACCTTTTCTCCTCCTCCTGTTAAGTAGTAAAATCAAAGCATAATTTGGAAAGGATCCCTGCTGGAATTGGAGAAACTAGTTCATTCTGCATGCCAAAGGGAAGTTGAGGTGTTCATTTACAGGATGGCATTTCCTCAGCTTCTGCAGAACCAGTCCCCAGCTGGGACTAGAAACTCACATGCTGTAGGAAGTGAGATTTTTCTGCCTGGGTGTAAAATTAAGCTTTTGTTCTCTCATGCTGAGTGGACATTTAGACTCTTTTCAGTGCCACCATAACTATCTAAAGTGCTGGGATGGACATGCATCTATTAGGACAAATCTCCAGTACAGGAGACTCTGAAATGATTGAGGTGCAGTAAAATGGCTCAGTCTGCCCTGTCATTGTTCACAGTATAAGAAATGTTGCGCAGAGAAAGTTTTGGCTACAGCAGTGGCAACTGTGGAAATGTTGTTGGATGAGGTTTTCCTAAATCGGGTTGATCTTACCTGGTTTCTCTTCAGCAAATCAGATGTACAGAAGTCTCAGGCTATGCGCTGTATTTCTCTCTTCCCAGAGCCCAGGTTGGACACTGTTTAATACTATGCATTTTCTCTTCTGGTGGAAATAGTTAATCTAAGCACTCTGCACAAGTCTGAAAAACTGCTTTTAGTTCCCTCCTCCCCCCACCAATTGATTTTTTATGTATAGTTTTCTTCTTTATTTCATCTTGTAAGACTTGTGTGGTCCGTTTGAATGAACTAATTTCAGTATGGGAAGCTTTTGCTGTCTTGTGATTACATTACAAATGGACTCTGGCAGATTTGGGGGGTTATTTCCGAGGAGGGTTAGAATACAGTGTCTACTAGTAGCTGCTGAGCCTTTGGCTAGTCTCATTTAGTTACTGTTCAATCTCTTGTTCCTTCTGTTCTTTATTGTTTCTAGGTATTTATGGTTGATTTTTCTAGAGAAAGATATCAGTGCTGTTATTGTTTGTCTACATCAAAATGTTTTAAAGTACCAGATTTCCCTGGATTCACTTGCAAACCAATAACCCCAGTATAAAATAAATGAGAGAGGTCTAAATGGTATCTCACAGGATTTTGTTTCAGCAGAGGGAGTGTTGATTCCAGAAGAGTTTATGTAAGTGCTGAAAATCCAGACTTTGCAAATCCAGGCATTGCAAAAGACTTGAAATGGAGAGTTAAACTATTTAATAGTGGTCAAATGCTGCTAACAAATTGAGTCTTTATAAAATCAGAAATGTTACCTCCTTCTGGTTCAGTAATAAACCTACAGTGACTCATCAGGGTGATGCTGCGGCTTTTTCCCTTGCTATTGTGGAGCACAGTATTGATCAGACTGTGAAATAATACAACAGCTGAAGCTCAGGTAGCAAATATGCATTGGATTGATCTCCTTTTACTAAGCCTCCTGTACCCCAGCATTATTTATGGCAGAAGGATCGAGTCTGGAAAATAACTGATAAATACCACCTTGTAGCACCTGTTTAAGTGATGGGATGGGAAGCACTCCCTAGTTTGTTAACTTTAAGTATTGGGAGCAGAAGCGATGTGCACATAATAATATTATGATTCATACAAACCACTTTTCAACCAACTCGATATATTTCATTACCTCCTTTTCAGCAGAAGTATTGATTTTTGTTTTGTGGTTTTATAACACAATTTCAAGGCTGTTGTAGTTTAATGAGCCATGTTCTTATGATGTTTAAAAAGATTTGAAGCATTTGTTGAAATAAATATTATGGATTGCCCATCTCTTGTCACCTCTTCTTTCTCTCTGTGCTTGGTATAAGCCCAGCATAAGAATGAATAGGGCAGCCAGCTATGTGGCTTTTTGTGTTTGAGATCAAAGTGCTGCTGGAGAACAATAGCAGGCCACACTTCTGTATCCGTGACCACACACAGCAGCACCTGCAGAGCAGTAAAATGTCATTGTTGCTTCTGCAGTTTGAGCACAGAGGAAGCACCACTGAGGTGGCAGATGATTCTAATAATACTTGATGTGAATTGATGGGGAAGGAGAACCATAACACAGAGGGCTTTTTATTATAAGCCTTGACTTCCCAAGCTGTGAACAACAGAATACTGCACCTGTGGACTTTCTTCAAATCAACCATTATGGAAAGTGACAGATTTTATTAACTTAAGGAAGAACTTTTCAACATGGGAAAGTTGTAGTTTATTTTGGTGACATTAAGAAAAAAAGCAAGTGATATATTACATATTTCCCACTGCTCATACTTTTCTGTTGTATTATGGTTTTCATGTGCTATAATAGAATCATGGGCATTGTTAGAAGAACTTCATCTTTTTATCTATGTCTTTTGAAAGAGCATCTATGGGATTTTTTTTCACTTTTACCCATTGCTTCATGTCTTATGTTAGCTGAACACTGGAATTAAGAAGCGAATAAATCTATTGATTGAAGAGATACATATGATAATCTTAAGAGTTAGATAGGATAGCTGAACTGGGGTAGAAAAAAAATTTGGGTGAAAACCCCTTCAAATTGTTCAAATAGAAGTAGTTTATAGTAGGCAGTGTCTCTGTGTGCAGCCAGTTCCTCCCTGTGCACCCATGTTTGGGAAAGTTCTGGGAGAGCAGGGGCTGGCCATGAGGACTGCAGGACTGCAGTGTTGGCAGGAGCGTGTGCAGGTACATGGGGCTGACAAACATTTTTTCAATGTAGAGTTTACTTTCAACTCCAAACAGGTCTGATTATCAGTTTTATTTATAACAGCAAAGCACCACTGCTTGAAGACTTCTTCTAGTGTTTCTGTTTTGGCATTATGACAGTATATCAGTCTGGTTTTTTAGAAAGAAATAAAACAGCATCAGTATTTATTTCTTCAGGCGGCAATCATAAGCCCTGTGGTGAAACACAGAGATACTGTAAAAGTTGGAAGAATTATATGGCAGGTGGTTTAGTTCTAGACTGATTGCTACCTATACCATAAATTAACTAAGTGCAGGATCTGATTTCTTAGAATTCTTCTCTTACTTTTATTTATCAGAATATGTGGCCACATTCTGACTTTGTTATCGCTGCAAAGATTTTGCTAACCATAGACACAAGTCTCTGATACCCATATGAATCCAGAACATCCAAATTTTTCTGTAGGTGCAGTTAATACCCTGATGATGATGATGATGAAGATATGATTCAGGTTGCCTGAAAAACAGAACACACATAAAAAAAAGGAAGTAATTATGAACATTTTATTATCTTCATATGGATATAGTTTTTACAGTTAGTTTTGAAGGAATCAGAAGTTGTAATTCATGTAAAATTAATGGCTAAGTGTTGACAAATCAGGCATAAAGTCAACTGGATCATGATTATTAGCTAAAAGCATAGTGCTTTCTGGTGATTCTTTTTGTTCTAAAAATAAGCCCTGGATGAACTGAAAATCATTTTGCAGGAAACCCTTAAATAAAGTGGTCATGCGGAGTAGTTGGTGGAATATTATGCTTTTCATTTGCACAAACAGATGGTAAGCTTGGCCTTAGATTTAATCAGGGGGTGACAGACAGCTAGTACTGTTGTATATTTTGGATAGAGACTTCTTTTCAGAAAGACACAAACTGCTTCAGTTATTAGCTTGTATACCAAATAAGAGGAGTATTTACTAGATATTCTTATTATCCTTACTGTTATATTAACTTACTATTATGGTTAACTCATAGAAAAAAGCTGCTGATTTATTTAGTCAGCTGCAAAACCTTTGTTTTTATTTATTCTTTTTTCCTCCTCCTCCTTTTTGTCAATGCATACAGCAATATAGAACACCCAGAAATGTGACTGTGATTAAACTTGTAAGCCAATAGCTGCCTTAGCAATTCAGGATTCATGGATGTCTGGCCATATTCTTTTTAGCTACCCTTTTAGATAAGATTTTGATATTGTTTGTTTCTCTTTCCTCTCCCAAAACCTAATACCTGGTAAGCTAAGCAAATACAATCTGTTTCAGAAGAGAGATTCGAGCAAGTGCAGCCACTGGTGTGTTTTAATGTCACTGCAGAGATTATGTTACCTTCCTAGAAACAAAATCTTTTTTTCTCCCTTCAAATGGAAGTCCCCTGATACCCTTGTCAGAGACCATTTGTTATGGGGAGTTTTGTGAAGCAATCAAAATTAATTCACAGTGATCTTTTCACCCAGAACCCCCAGCTTCAAATAATGGGCTTTCTCAACAGGTGCTCATTGTGGCAGTTTGACTCCAACTTGCCAGACTAAAGAGTTTATTCTTTAGCCATATTTAAGAATAAAATCCTGAGCTTGTAATTTACTAATCTTAAACAGCTGCCCAGGAAGGCACACCTGCTAAAAGAAATGTTTTTTGTGTCTTTGGGGTCTAAAACCTAAAGATGTTTCCATATTTGCCTAGTTTTTGTACTTAATATTAAGTCTCGTGTACGAGTTACTAGAAAACCTGTTCAACAGTAATGCCACTTGATATCACAGTCTCATTAGGAACCTAATTGTGCTGTTTGTTCTTGCACAGGAGCAAAATTCCCCCTGAAGATAAAACAAGTTACTTTGATATTTTTTTCTTTCCCCTGAGTTAGGATTTGTGGTAGATTTCATTGTGAAATAAAATAACTGTTTTAAAGGTAGCACTAATAATCTGTACTCGTTGTGAGTCTTGAGAACTTTGACAAATGTTTGCTCATCTGTTGCAGGTACTGTTTAAATATTTCATATAAGCTGCAAAAGCAGAAGTCAAAACTATACTTTTGGGGGGGGTGTGGAAGGAAAAAAAAAAAAAAGAAAAAGGAAGTAGATAACTTGGTTCAGTAAAAGTGCTACGGAAATATCCATCAGAAATACCTGAGCTGCTATTGGTACCAGTATACCATATATTCATTCCTTTAACTGTACATAGCCATACTGGTCAAAACACATTTACACTGTTATAATTGTAGTAGGAGATACTGTTGTTAAAGCTGTTATGTTAAAAGCAGCTTAAACTGTAACAATGCCCAAAATACTGCACTAGTTGAACTTGTACAAAAGAGTATGTTCAGCTGGCTTTACCACACTGGCAGTAACTCAGGAGGAGAACTTGTAGGAACATCAGTGTAGTATCAGAACATATGAAGTGTCTATAAAAGAGGAAAAAAAGGGAATTAAAACAGCTGCTAAATATGTAATTCTGGGCAGGGTGATTGTCATCTGTATGGCATTTAAGGAAGGAAATTTTCTTTGTGTGCCACTCTTAACATTAGACTTAAGAATATCCAGGAAATGTTTGCCTGTGTATAGTTATTATTAGTAATTGTTTGTGTTGCTGATAATACTGCTGGAGGTTGAAACTGGGGCCTTTGGCAGCATCCCCCGTTTCAGAAAGTGAGAAGTCATTAAGTGCCTTTATTGAACAGGTAGCTGAAACACTGGGGCCTTCACCAAAGCACGGACATGTGACACTGCCCCAAACAAAGACACACGTGAGGCCTCTCTGGCTGTGGCAGACAGAGAGGCTTTATAGACTATTGCTTTAGCACAAGTGTTTGATGGAATGATGCAGGAAAAACAGCTTGTGAGGAGAAAGGAAAAGCAGGAAAAAAACATCAGTTAGAACCACATGAACACTAGTAGACTTTTCTCAAGTAAAGTGTCAAAGCTTTTTAAGTTAAATGCTGAGAAAAGAAAGCTGAAAATTAAGAGAAACGAAACCATCTCCAGCTGTCTAATTCCTCTTATGTTCAGGGAAACAGGATTTTGTTTGTGCCAAAGAAGAAGCTGACTTTATCATCAATTTCTCCTAATGGAAAGAGAGTGCCGTACACATTGGCTTGCTGCATAAGACAAAAAGGGGTGATATTGATCTTTTTTCAATACCACCTAAATTTCAATATTCAATACCTAAATTTCAATTTAGAACTCTCAAAATATTCTTTAAATGTAGGTATTGGACAACACTAATTCCCTTAAAGTAGACAGATATTATTCTACCTCCTTAGCAAAGTAAGGGACTTTGCTAGTAAGGATTAGTTAAGCAGTTTGCCTAAGTTCAGCAGTGACTTGGTCACAGAAATGAGAAGGGAATCTCGTTTAAATCAAATATAAGCAAGAGAAGAGTCATATGTCAGTGGCTGCAACACCAGATTCCTTTATATAATTATGAAAGTAATCAAACTCCTTTCTGGAGCTCAGTTAAATACAGAAGTCCTGATGGTATCCCTTCCTCTTGAGATGCTGTGTAGGTCACAAGTACATATATGCTTGTGGGAAACCTGGAATTTAGAAGTGTTCATACTGAACCACTGAAAAGCTGTACTCTTTTGGACTGTTGAGAGCTTTGACAAATGTTTGCTCCTCCCTTGCAGGTACGGTTGCACTATTTAATTATGTTTCACATGATCTGCTCTTGCACTATCAAAAGCCAGTTCGTTCAATGAAGTATGTAAGTCATTAGCCACCAGTATTTCCTAGTATCTTATATTTATTTCAGTTTTTTTAATAAGTTGCTGCAAGATTTTTCAATGTAGGAAGGGATTGTTTAAGCTACCAAACCTGTGAAGCACACTAAACAGTGCTATTGAATTAGATAAAGTATTGGTACCAATGGAGAATTACCCATTTACCTTCATGATTTCAACCATACTGAGTAGGATTTCCCTATGCTTAGCCTGAAAGCATACCCAGGAGATTTTGGCATCATGGAAGTGGGTGAATAAAGTGGAATACTGTGTAAATGCATATAGATAACTAATAGCAGCAGAAGAAACTACACTGTAGCAGCGTATTCATGTAGGCTAGATGGTAATCTGAAACCAAGTAACCTCTGTCTAATCTCTTATATTTCCATTAAAAAAAAAATCATATTGCTGAAGGCTTAAAAATCACCTAAAATGTAAACAAACAATGCAATGATTTCTTCCTAAAGCTGCTAGCAGTATGCCTTACCAGCTGTTAGATATATGTACTTGCTCCAAAGGAACATTTAACTTCAATATAACTGACTAGTGTATTGTAGTTGATGGTGTAACTGATTACTTTGGTGCAATTTGAGATGTTTGTATGTTCTTATCAACTACTCTTACTCATTTTGAGGCTTGGGAAATGAAGAAGTGATCTGCTATTGAGTATTGGCAATGTAAAAGTGAAAGATATAACTCTATTTTCTGAATTAGTCACTTGAGCTGCTGCTTCTCTCTCCTCTTGCCAAAGATTTAGAGAGATTTAGAACAAATCATATTTCCTGGTGTTACCTTTTGGGAAGCTGTGGCACCTTCTCGTTTGCCATGGCCTTGTGGCTGGACAGAGCCCAGAGTGACTGGGGCAGAGGGGGCTGAGAATAAAGATCTCTGGCACTGTGCAGGGAACCCAGACATTCCCTTTGCCAGGTGCCCCCCTGCACTGTGCCAGCCCTCGGGGTGTGGGTGTGAGGATCCCCTGCTCTGCTCACCTCTCCTCACAGCCCTGCACAGGGAAACCCTCTCATGTCCCTGTTAGCAACATAACTATTCACTGGAGAACCCTTAGCTCTTGGATTCACACCCTTTTTTCTTTATGAGTGCACATATATAAACAAAACAATAACTATCTTTAAAAATATGATTTATTTCATGAAGACTTTCCCATATGTGAATTATGGTGCATTAAACTCTAGACAATTGTGTTGACATAGCTCTGTCTCATTACTGGCATAAGTGAAAGGTTGTGCTGTCAGGTTACTTGGATCTCATGTGGGTTGTTTCTAAGCATTCACTGGGTACGAGGTCATTTTGTTAAGATAAGCATTCCTATTAAGGTCACTGGCATGCTGGCATGAATGTGTGAGCTCCTGGCAAATAAGAGCATTATAGGTATGAATTCTTTTTATAAAGCTTGTTTGTTTCTCAGGTTCTTATATTTCTGTTTTCACTTCTTTAGCAACACTTCTGATTATTTAAGGACCTAAAATAATATGCCACACTTTCTTTTTATAATTATTCAGATTGTTTTACAGCTGACAGAATATTCCAGAACCAAAAGTTTTTGGTTTTTAGGTTTGGACATGCATCTTTCAAATTCAGAAATAATTTTTTCTAACAAATTAAGTGAATTAATTTTGTCTGCTAGTACCCTGCCTAATATATGAGATAGGAATAATGGTGTAGTGATGTAAATTTGGATGAGAACATCCCATCTAAGCACTTCAGATCTTAATGATGATTCTCAGATGGATGAAGAGAGATGCATTCAAATTCTCTGCCTCAGTTTTCCTTGTGTTTAAATAATAGCAATAGCTTCCTGCTAAGGGAATTACAATGACTCATACTAGGGATCAAGTGTGCAGTAAAATGTAAATTAGGACATCTTCACTGAAGTCTAACATAACTGAGAACTGAACCAAAATATATATCTGTACAGGATGCTTTGTATGCCTTGGGTTGAACAGGTGGTGGCACCTGATCTACAGAGGGCCCATCTAAGTGAAGACCTTCCATGTTTTGAAGTGTATGGGGAGAAGCAATGTCAAACATACAAAAAGACAGTTTCATTAATGTTTTGGAAATTAGGCTGAAGTCAAGAAAAAGGGAGGCTCTAAGCTGCTGTCTTACAAATGGTTTGTTTTCCTTTACAATTTTCTGTAAAATACAGCAATGTTATCAAGTAATATGTTTGTAAATTGTCTTATAAATGTTTGTAAATTGTCTGATAGCAATACAAGGCTCTTTGAGATGGCAGAGAAAGGAGGGAAAGAACAGTGTCTCTTGTCTGGCTACAATACAATAGGACAGTCAATGACATTGTAATTCCTAGGAATCTTTTCTCCAGATGATGCAAAGAACAGTGATTGTCTAAAAAGAAATCAACAACTTGTCTGTTCCTTAACAGAGCAGCTATGTTGCCTTCCTTCCTTTTAGTCATGGCTGCTTCATCTTGTCTCACAGTGTGTGTAGGATGTGTGAGCCTGGCTGGGATTCATAGAGAAGAGCTCAGCTTTTGCAAAGGCAGATGGCATGGTGCTGAACGTTGCTCTCTGAGAGACATAGCAGGACTAAAATGCAAAGAGCATGTGAATTACATGGTACATAATTTTAAAATATAAATTTCATGCTCTAATCAGTGCCGTGATTGTGGTTGTGCCACAGAAGACACTTTTATTGTCTCATTGCAGAGACTGATTCATTAACTCAGGTTGTTGAAGGTCATTTGTTGCAAGTCTGCTATAAAATGGCAGCCGTAGTTTCTGGGGTTTGTTTTATCTCATATTTGTTTTTACATCCCAGTATCCTTAGGTTTCTATTTTAGCTGTTTTTCAATTTGGCTGAGGTAGAGCTGCCTTCCTGTCTGTCCAGGTTTCTGAAATACTTTTAACTACCTTTCCTGCAAAGGGAAAGTAGTGCAGAAGGAGCAGGGCTGTCCTGTAATAACTCCATGAACCACTGGATGGTGTTTGAGGCAGGCTGAGCTCCTGGGTGAAATCTCTCTGCCCCAAGTCATGAATAGCTTGTGCAGCTGAGCTGAACCAAGGCCATTTTAGTGACTCAAGATGAAACTTTCTGCTCTTCATGTTTATTTTAGACTGTTCAATTTAGAAATGTTTAGAAATAATAAATATGCTCAAATGTGATTGTTCCAGCATGATAAATGGAAGATTTCCCGTATTGATGTTAATTCAACTTTACCATTATTGCCTAAAGCAACCTTCCATTCTTGTATTTTAATTAAAATGGGTGGGTTACTCTGGACTGGATTTGCCTTGTTTTCTCCCACTGAGCAATACTTCACACTGTTGGTGGCCACTGAAACTTAAGTAGGGCCAGATTTACTGAGTTGTTGCATAGCACCACAGGGCCAGATTTTGTTACTCTTTCCTGTACATGATAGCATTCTGTGCTTATTTTAAGCTATTTGTGTTCTAGGATTGGAATAGTAAATTTAAATACTTATTCTGAAGTTAAAAACCTTCAGATGCACACCCGGATCCATGTTTTGTATGCCTGTTCCCTTCTCTACACAAAAAACCACAAGGTATCAGTTGTCTAAACAAACCCTTGGAACATTGTCCTCTGTGTTTCTGTAGGAGTGAGTTGTGTACTCTTCCAAGATTAATTCACCACCTTTTAGAATTAACTTTAACTGAGTAAAAGGTATGCCTTGGGTGTCAGCAGTGTCTGTGCATCAATGTGTTGCCAAAGTATTATAGAACAAGTCTGGTACTATGTTCTGTGTCTCTCTTCTAACTGCCAGTTGGAAACTTTGAATGATAAAGTTTAAACTGCCCTATTATTGTATTACACCTATGTCTTGGGTTTTTAGACATGTTATGTTCCTGGAAAAGCTTACATACAGTCTCAAACAATGTTGAGAATTTGCGGTGATAATAAGTTTGTACGTATAACAGCTTGTGTCCACTCAATCTTCAGGCTGATTTGTTTCTGGGGGTCGTTTTGAGGGGCATGTGGTGGTAGTAGATTTTGGGGTGGAGGTGCTGTTTTGCTGCTTCTGTTTTGTTTCACCAACAAAACTGAAGTTGGAGGACCATGCTCCCAGCCCTTCTGTTCAGTTGACCAATGTCTTTGGGGCAATGTATAGCCAGCAAAGACAGATTCCAGAATAATAGCACCAGGTCAGTTTCTGCCAACCTGAATAACATCAAGGCCATGCACTTGTTTTCCTCCCTTGTCCTATTACACTATTGAACAAACTAGGGGGAAAAAAATCAGGAATTTTATTTGGCTCAGCATGCTAGGAGTTCTTTATGTGAGTATGCAAATAGGAGGAAATGTTTGTGATGTCTCTTCCTCTGTAGGTCAAATAAAAGTTTTTTCATCTTTAAAGACAAAAAAGGTGGAAAGTTACACTCAGCAACCAATACTAAAGGAGTGCAGTTTGAAAGACTAATTGCGAAATCCAGTTCTGTACAAGCACTTGCTGAGCATGCTTTGACTTGGAATTGCAGTTTCACTAGGACTTGATAAAAATGACAGAGAATTCAGCTGGAAACAGACCTGTTGACTCTCCTGGGCTTTATATCTCACCCAGAAAGTGTATCACAAAACAATTATAAAAGTAGTGATTTACAGCACAAAGTCACCTTGAATCCTGAGCTGTTCCAAAAGCTTTCAACTTACATTATTTTCCAACAGTGTCACTCTCCCTAACTATCTGTGTCACAAAGCATTATGCCAAAGACATCAGCTGTAATTCGTTTTCTTAAATATCTGACTTTAAAATCTGTGTCAGGCAATTTGTATCATCTGTCAAACAGCTGTCAGAAAGGGCCAAGAGGGAAACACCTGAGAAAAGCATAGTACTGAAAGATCTGTGTGCACAGAAGTGCTGTGTCCTGTATGAGCAGCTCCTTGAGGAGAGTCTGGAAAACCTGGTAACATTGTCAAGACTTTCTGTATCAGGGCAGATTGGAAATGCAATCTTGGATCAAATTCTTTGGCTGCTGATTGGTTTGTGGTGGCCTTGGACAGTTGGCTACGGCTTGCAAGCGCTTTATGGCTGGCCTTAAAATGGCTTGCAACACTTTCCATTAGGAGCTGGAGTGTTACCCTGGCATCTTGGCCAAATTGAAATTATAGTTTATCTTTTAAAAATTCTTATAGAATTTCATTTAATTATTCTTTGTGGACCAGTGCTCTGATTTCCTAAATAGAATGTTTAAACTGGTATTGATTTAGTTGTGTGTGGTGGTTTACTTAGGTGTAGAATGAGATAGTGCTTTTTTCCCAGGTGACACTTATATTTTTCATATTTTACAGGAGTTTTCTGTACGCTGAGATGATAATTTATTTGCCTCCTACCCTGACTTTTTATGTGTCTTTTCTTCACACTTGAACAATAACCACATTTCATTCAAGTATTGTGTGTGTTTCACTGATACCAGGGTTATGTCCTACACATAAATCTGATTGTATGATAAAATCTGTAGTGGCACAGAGAGGTGGAACATCTCCAGGATTATGGTTTCAGTTTGGAAAGTATAGGAGTTTAAATCTTTATGCAAAAATATTTAGTAATCTTTTTGTTTAAAACATAATCTATTCTTTTACTGTAATGATTTTATGGAACATATAATTGTGCCTGATATAAAGTCAGTCCTTATCAGTGCTGTTTATAGTTGCTAAAATGAGTGTGGCCATACTCAGTAGTATAGAAAATCATCTTTCAAGTATCTGTTTTAAAAGTGATGGGCTAGTGTCATGCCATGAAAAGCTATGGAGGTGTTAATTGTCTCTTCTGTTACTTTGCTAAACTAATCTATATAAAAAGAGCAGATTAAATTGTCTGACCCTCATATATTTAATGATTGCTGCTATTTGACTAAGAAACATTTCTCAGGAAGCTGCTTGTCACAGGCTATCAATATTCTTTTCATCCCATGTTAGTTATTGGTGCACTCTGTTACTCTCCAAGATGGCCTGTCTCAAATAGTTGTTCAGCTTGCACAGCAAGAAAATGAGATGCTAAATGGTTGCACAAACGATTTGATTATAGTGTTTAATTCCTGCCCTATAGATTTCCAAGACCAGTGATCCTTTCTCTTTGGTTGTTATTATTATTACCCCTCTAAATGATCCTTCTGCTGCCAGAATAATTTTACTCGTTTTTGCATTTTCACCTCAGTTTCTGCAGAAAGTGCTGGACTTCTTATGTAATCTTGCTCTAATAATTATCCATGTCAGGATATTAGTACACACATTGCAATGTGACTGTTTTTCACAGTGAACATTATGGTCATCATCTGATAATACACAGAGAGGGATGAGTAATTAAGATAATTCAGGCTTTTTCTGTACAGTTTATATCAGCTAGAAAGTTTGATTTCATACAATACATGGATATTGAGAACAAGACCATGACTGTCAAGGTGCCTTTCATGTGGTGATTGTTGTCTTAGTCCCATGTTTAATTTTTCAGCAATCCGGATTCCTACCATATTACTCTGATTTGCTTCTATTGAGTGCACATTTATTCCATGCTGATAACCCTAGTAAATGTGGTTAAGGGCTGATCTTGCAAAATACTGAATACTCTGTCCCCAGTTTAGAACATTACTTAAGAGAATGCATGGGGATTTAGAATTCAAAAGAGTATTCACATGCTGAAAATTAAGCAGGTGCTTATTTGTTTTCTTGGAGCCTTGAATAGACTGCCATGGTATGCTACTGTAGTGGCATCAGAGGAAGACTTTTAGTCCCTCCAAGTGTAATTTGCTTCTTCTTGCCTCAAGAAGAGGTACATGTTGCTTGTTTCTTACCACTGAATTTTACTCATATAGCTTCCTTTATTGAGTGGGAAATTTTATTTCTTTTTATCAGATATAGGGAAAAATAATTTTATTATATCTCTTTGTATTTAAGCATGATATGTTTCTTTTTATCAGACATTGGGGAAATAATTTTCTTATATATTTTTGTAACTTCAGTACAGCTAGGCTTTAAAGACAATTAAGATTGAGTGTGACAGTGAATGACCGTGTTTCAAGGTGAAATAGTCTGCAGAAAGTATTATAAAGTACTTTAATTCCAATATGTACACATGCATCATGCATGAAACATCTCTTTCAATGATGGACACGTCACGGAAATATTTTGGTTCCTTTTTTTTATTATTTAGACTTTGAGATCTCAAGCCTACAATTAACTTGTTTAAGAAGGAAAGAAAAAAACCCAAAGAAACACAAACACCCCAAAATAACACAACAGCTCTCATTTGATTTAAGCTTTTGCGAGTGAGGAGGTTTGCAGGAGAGATCCCCCTCCCAGGTGGGCTTTGCTGCAGTCTGCTGCTGCTGTCAGTGCATCCCTGCCCACAGAGCCTCATCATTTCAGAACTATTGTGCATGTCTTAAAAAAGTTTTGCCAAAGAAATAAATCAGAGGGAGTTATTTGATGCAACAGTCAACAGTGCTGTGTAAATATTCCCTAGCTGAATGTTGTGAAATACTGTCAGCTTTGCAGAACAGTAGAAGCCCAGACCATTGACCAAGACTCATTGATAACAGTGAGTGACTATATAGTGCTTTGAAAATGAGAATTTTGCCCTCTTTTTCTGAGAGTAAATTAGGTCAGAGTGTTCCCAGAATTTACATTTCAATTAAAAATCACAATAAGAACACATTGTGCTTATAGTGAATGACTCCTTCTCAGGGAAAGGTGATATCTCCTGTTACTTTGTTAAAGAAAAGACCCTTAATTCCATCAATGGTAAGAACTCTTCTTCCTTGTTTGTCCTCTTCAGTTAATTTAAACCTGTGTGAGAGCAATACACTGTAATCAGACCTCAGGCTTTCACTGTCTGGGTTAGATATGTTTGAGTTTGTATATTTTGGTCTCTAGAGTTTTTTTTAAATATAAAGAAAACAAAACTTTCCTTTGTTTTCTTTAGAAGTTACCCACACCTGAAAAATTAGACAAATGATCTTCTTTCCTTAAAAGGAATTATTCTTTGTTGTGGGGAGTAAAATGTACTATATAGAGCAGCTCATGCTGACAGTGTCCCTTTTTCCACCAAGGTTTGCAAAGTTTTAATTATAAAGCTATTATTTCTGGACCACCACAGCCTCTTTTCCCCCTCAATTGCAAAAGAAGAATAATGTCCATCACAAATTTTATTAATTTGATTCCTCTTGTGCACTTTGCAGAATAGCCACGTTCACCATATAGTGTTATTTGTTTCTGAGAACAAGCACAATAAATGTTTTTAACAAAGTTTTCAAAATAGTCACTGAGTATAGGTATTCAAATAGTAGCTATCCACTGTAGGAGGTCTGTGAGACTGGAGAGTAATTTATAGAAATGAGATTTGATTAAGTTGCCTGTTGTCTACTAAAGTTGTGGTGAATTACAATCATCACTTTCTTTCTGAACAAAAGAGATTCCATTGGAATTGTGTGTGTTCATGTGTAAAAACTATCCTGGAGACTTCAGATAGACACCTGAGAACTAAGCCTGAAAATAGTCTGTTATCACTATTTTAAGGAATGCTGAGTAATTTTGTGGCCTTACTTTGAGCAAACAAAATAGGCATTAATCATCTGATCTCTGAAACTTGTCTCAGCCTACAAAATTTCAAGATGTACATCTGATTTTTTTTTTATTTTTCCCGCTGTGCAAAATAAAATCCACATTATGGAAAACTTTCAGAACTCATCTGGAAACTGGTACCTCTTTGGAAAACAGTGCCCTTTTTCTACATATAAGTAATATTCTATTGAAGAATAACTTCACAGCATGTGTGTCTTCCATATGTTAACACTACTTTGCACAGCTTTTGTGTCAGATGATAAGTTGAGTCTCCATTGCTCCAAGATCATCTTGACTGGATGTCCTTGCTCTGTCTGAAAGACAGTAGTGACCAGGAGTGCTTCTTTTTAGGATGACATAATGGTGAGCTCATGCACGGTGTCAGCTTCACTTACAACATGCCTTTGATGCACTTCTGGGTACCCTGCTTCCAGTGATTTTTAGGCTTGACTTATGTTCTTCTTGTTTTTCTGAAGAAATTTGGATTGTGGTTGAATCATATGGTTTTTGATGCAAATAAGATGAAACGTTTGTGGGATGTGCATTTTCAATACCCATAAATACTTCCTAAGTGCAGTTGAAAGAATAATGCATTCCTCACTAACTCTCTTTGATTATTCTTGGCATTTTTCAGGCATGATTTCTGTTTTCCCTAATATTAAAAGTATTCCCTCCATTGCTTCTATTTTTGCCTACACTGTATTTTACCTTTTTCTTATTGATGTTGTACAAAACTTAGCTAGTATAAGCATGCACAAAGTGATAAAAATACACACAGCTTTGATGTGGAGGTGAGGTACTCTACTACCCAACCTCCAGTCTTCTAAATTCACGTTCCATGACTCCTCAAGGTCAATTTATAATCTTCCTTTCTTTTAATAATTTTTAGTATGTTCTCTGATTCCTCTTTGAGTAAAGAGTTACCTTGTGCACATCTTTCTGAAGCTGGGAAGCAGTTCCCTCTTTGCACGAGTGCAAAACTCTTTTAACAGTTTATTTTACAATCGTCTCTCTTCCTGCAGGAACTGCCTTGCAGTAGGTGTAAAACCTCAATGCAGATTTCTCTGAATGTCTTTTGTCCCTGCTGAAGACCTTAATTTTGATGAATTTCATTCTTTGAATTCCTGGCATGTGAAACTTATGGACATTATAAAACACATCACGAGAATCTGTTAAAATGAATGAATGTTCCAGTGGGCAATGCACACGTGAGAGAAAATCCTTGAGCTCGGTGGAGGAACACTGCTTAGGGTATCTGCCTGGAATACTAAACTGTTAGTTCACACAGGTGAGCAGTTGTAAAAAGCAACAATTTAACAAAAAAGTAACTTGAGTCGGCACACAAAATGGTATGGAAGGAGGTCAAGTCCTGTGCGGATTGCCCGATGTTATCTCATTAGTACTTTGGGGAGGGAGGCAGAATGGAGGCTACGTGCGCACAGAATGCTAAAGGATGAGCTGAACAGTGTCTGGTGCAATTAAAGCAGGTTTTCCTGTCCTCCTGTTGCAAACTTAACTTGGCAACTTTCTGTGGATGTTCACTGTAGAACTTACTGTGCACACCTGTGTGTCAACTGCAGATGCAGTGATTCCAAAAGGATGCCAGATTCTGCAGGGTCTTATTCTCACATCTTGTAGGGGAGGTATAAAGGGATCTCTTGCTTTGCCAATGTTAGGAACAAGGTCTTGATGGGGCAACGTTTGACTAACATGCCAGGATCAGGTTTTACCCATTTTCTTGTGTCTTACTGATGTCCTCCTTGGCCCTTCAAGCCAGGAAGAGCTGCTAAGCAAGTGGTGCTTTGGAGAGAAAGGCTGTGCATTTCAGTTGAGTAGTAACTTTTAGTGCAGAGGTAATTCCTCATTTGTCAAGAAACAACAAAAATGCCTGCATTTGTAAGCAAAGAAGTATAAATGCAGTGTAAATGTTTGATCTATAAAGAATCACATGGGTAGTCTGTTTAGTATTTTTTGCATTATCAACTTAGTGATCAAAATTTAAGTCTTTTTGTAGATGTATAAGATAATTTAAAATAGTTGATATTATTGTGTTATGTAATAAGGATTATTTGTAATTCTGTAGGCTCAAAGGTGACTTTAAAAAGTAGAAAGTTGTCAGAGCCAGCTTTGTGAGTGCTTTCCAAAACAGACCCAATATCAGCTGGCATCTGTCCTTATTAGATTAAATCAACCAGACTTTGAGGTAAGGGGGAGTTAGAGAATTTTGATGTTTACTGTTTACTGATCAGCATAATAAATAGTGCTAAACTATGTTTATTACCTAATCTTAACTTATAAAAACTCAGTGTTCATTATAATGTTGCCTTACAGAGTTCAGTACTTTTGAGCAAGACAACATGGGGGATTCCTCCAGTCAGTACATTTCAAGTAGTAGCTCAAAAATATTTCATGTTTCCTCTTATTTAAAGAACAAAATCAGCTCTTTCTTCTGGAATTCAGGGACAAAGTCTTTTTAACACATATTTACATGCAGCACAAAAAGCACAGTCAGTGCTGGAATGTTTTCTATGCCCGGATATAATGTGATGACTGGACCTAAAGAAGAATCTAGATAGGTCTCTAAGCATCTGGGGGTTGAATTAGTTAATGCCTTCTAACCCCTACTATTCTGTGATTTAAAGAAATCTGTATTTGTATTTGGCTAGAAAGAGTATTTCAGTTTCAGGTGCATGTCTGAACCATTAGACCAGGGGAAAAAATAAACCCACAAGAAACAGAAATGTCAAAACACAAAGGAAGTAATTAAGAAAATCTATCTGATTTATCTATCTGAGGTACTGAATGTGTTTGAGCATCAATGATTTATTTAGTTCAGGTGAGATCCCAGAGAAAGTTTAGGGTAGAGTTCTTCTGCAGCCTTGTTTTGTTTCTTCCTACTCTCTCTTGTCCCTGACTATATTTTCCAAGCTTCTGGTCTGTAGGGTTTTTCTGTTGCAGAAGAAAATCCACACAAGTTAATTCTGTCCCATCTATCTCTCCTACTACTCTCACCTGTGGAAAACTGTGGGGCAGCCCTCTGCAACTTGATTATACATTCTGGTTCTTGGACAGTTTGATGCAGTGTGGAAATACATGATGATTCTGATGTTTGAAAGTATCAAAACAGCAACTCCTAAAGAAGCAACATGGGTTCTTGAGAGTCTCAAACACAGGAGAGACTGGAGAGCAGCTGGTAGGTGTTTTTCTCCCTCTGTCCCTGGTTCTGCTGGAATTTCTACAATATCGTCTTGTCTGAAATAGTCACCTGGCTGTAGTCTTAATTTCTGTTCATCTTTAGCACAGCTCTGGGTAAAATCTTGGCTTCATTTAAGTTCACTGATTTACTTTAGGGCAAGACTTCACTTGATTTATTTGTCTGCATCCATTGACATCCTTTTGTTTTCCTCACTCTCTTTTTTTATTTTTTTTTTTAGTTACACCACATTTACTTTTTGTTTTGTATCTTTTTTTAAGTTCCTGTTGCTGAATCACACCTCTCACTCACAGTGTTTATTTTCTCTTAGGTACTTTTCAATTTGTGATTTAAAATTATATTTAATAACAATCATTTCATACAATACTTCATAAGTTTCCTGGACATATTTTGAAATATTGCAACTGTTTTTCATCCTTTGTAAGAATTAGGAAGAAAGCTCTACTTTGAATGTGTCAATTGTGTAATTGTTTGTGGATGTAGTTGGATAGAGAGTGGGATAACACAGGTTCAGTGTGGCAAACCATTTGAGTTGGTAGCTCGAGGCAGTTGTATACACATGTAGTATATGTATGCTTGTGTGTTTGTGCATATGTGCACGTCTGATTTATGGTCACATGCAGCAAGGGGCTGCCCAGCACCCAAAAATGCTCCTCATGAGCAGGCTCATGCGAAACAAAACATAACTGAGACCTTTGTGGGGACTGTGTGGATCACAGTGGGGACACATCTGTCTTCTTAATCTTAAAAAATATAATAAATGCTTCTCTAAAATACTGCTCCCTTGTTGTCTGTGTAATTTAGTCTGGCTCCAAGTTTCAGACTTACTTCTGATGGTCCATATGACCAAAAAGTTGTAGTGCCTAATCAGAAGGTGATAGCCATTGTGATTTATAACAAAGCTGGGTCCTTACCAACAGTTCATAAGAAAAGAGAGCTGTAAGGATGGTTGTGGGTGCATTCAGGAGAGAAGAGTTATGTCACTCTTTTAGGCAAGGTAGGCTCTGTAGGTCTACAAACCAGACATGCAGAGGAGAAGTGAGTCAAAGGAAGAGACTACTCAGGGGGATGGATCGTTTTTCTCTTGGAGGTTTGAAGTAGTGGCACAGGCTGAACACTGCTGGAAGAATTCAGGCAAATGTTTCTGGTTCTGAGCCAGTGCTGCTGGGAGACCTGTGACTCCAGATCCCTAGGAGGCTGTACATGCAAATGCACAAGGGGAGATGTGTCCACATCTGAACAATCTGGCCTTTCTAGATGGAGGGAATTTGCTAAATATTCCTTTAAAAATCTTTTCATATTAACATATACTAATAGGATACAAACAGAGGGAGAAAATAATAGAACAAAGTAAGTCAAGCTGAGGCACTGGACTTGGGGGCAATAATGCAGTTTGCTGTCTAAGGTGAATCAGTGCAGTGAGTGTTTTGAGCTGCAAAGATCATCTTTTATGAAACTTCTCTCTATAAGGGGACTCTCATGTGAATTGAGATCCTTCAGAGGTCAGTCAGACTTCTCATGTTAAACTAAACCAAGAGCTTGATTTGCTAGACCACTACATAAAAAAATTATTATCATGTTTCTGGTTATAATCATGTATAAAATCCTAAAAAACCTCATATCACAAATTTGTATATTTAAGGG
>VZRZ01002185.1:248470-403470 GCA_013398175.1 Climacteris rufus | reverse complement strand
AAATTGACTGAAATATTGGGAACAACTTCAAGGATTTGATTCAAGCATCTAAATTAATGCTAAGTCCTTGTTTTTTTTCTGCACTCTCGATTGTATTTTACTGTTGAAAGCTCAAGAGCTTTAGGAAGGTTTAGTTATAAGGCTGCCTAGGAACACCTTTCTGCTGACATTGGCTTCTGGTCTTGTTAAAAGTACAAGGCTACACAAACAAATCCAGTCCTTGCCAATGACTCCTAAAACCATTGTCTGAGTAGCCCATGTTCTTGGTGGCGTTCTCCCAGGTTTACCAGGAGTTCACCTTAAACACTTCAGCGGTAGAATCAACATATGTTTATAGGAGCAACTTAGTCTAGTGAGCTGTAAGTCAGGCCTTCTGATTATCTGTCATTGCTAAAATACCTGGTAGATGATTTCTACTAGGTGTAAGGCCAACTTCTGAGACCTTGGTTCATACAAGTGAGATCAGCAGCACTAGTTAATTATTACCCTGAATCCAGAGCTGCAGTGCTGGGTGCAGTCAGCATGTGAGGTTCAGACAGTCTAAATGCCTCTTCCATGGTAATGATTCCCTCATCTCACCTTGGATCAATGGGAGTTGAGGGGTTTTCAGTCACTGAATTGGGTTCTTGTTTCTACAGAGTTGCTTAAGCCAGACCCTTGTGAACAATGCAGACTTACACTGAGAGCTGGTAGGGGCAAAGGATGAGTTTTCAAACAGTTAGAAGCTTCTACAAGAAGGGGATTTACAGTGAAGAAAAGCAAAGCCTCTTAACATCCTGCTAGGAGAAGTATTCGAGTTTCAGTCTGATGAGAGCTCTTGTTCTATTCCTGTTTATTTCCATCCTGTGTAGCACTGATTTTCATGATAATTATTTGCATGTCTGCCTTAGCTCATGGCATCCTCTGGTATAATAACTGAGATCAGTTGTGTTTAAGAACTATGGAAGGAAAGGAGCTAAAATTACATGTGTTCTGTATGGGAGTATAGTGCCAGAGACTGACAATAATTTAGCAATGATTTTTGCCCTTGTCTAATGACTCTGTGTGTGTACTGAGCTGCCTAACATAGGCAATGTAGAAAAAGAAATAGTGTGATCTGGGAAATAAGCAATTGATTTTTGTAAGCCTTAAAACCTCAAACCCCCCAAATGATACCATATTTTTGCCTTTTTACTTAGCAAGGTGTGATTTATAAGCTAAATGCCCACTGACTGATCAGTCCTGCCTATACCATCTTTCCCATTACGACAGTAAATACTATAGTGCATATGGAATAATCCTCCATTAGGTATGTTTACCTGATACGTTTGCACCATAAACCCCTGTTATAGGTCAGATACCTACTTAGATGTTGGTAATCTAGACTGATTCTGCTTATTTAGTATTAGATCTTACTTTCACAGAATGATCTTGGTGAGAAATGTGAATTGTGTTTGAGTTTTTATTTGAAGGCCCAGGCCTGTTTTCCTCAGGGATGTAACCACCTCAGAAGCTGATCACTGGGTGGCCAGTACAGAAAGGTGGGGTTGGGTGCAGGATTGGGGGAGTGTGTGCAGCCTGGTCTTAGATTGCAAAGCTGTGTTCTATTGTAGTTGTGCAAGAGGATAAAGAAATCCTCACCACCACTGAGCTGGACAGCTTTACTGCTGCAGCAGTTTCCACTTGTTTCTGGTAACAAATTCCCATTTTCTATGCCCTATCTTGTTTTCTGCATGCCATTGCACTGTGGTCTGTCCTATTGTGCTTTTTGTACTCTCTACCTAAATAATTTCTTCCAAATGGTGTCTAAACAGTATTTAGCAGAGTATTTGCATACAGATAATCTGTAGATCTTTCTCGTGTGAAAATCTCATAGAGTAGGAAATCCTACTCTAAAAATAGGTGCTATTTTATAAAAATTCACTGTGATCATTGAAGACTACACAGGACTTAAGATGCATGGGGGATGTGGTGATCCAAGTACTGTGTGCTCCTGGAAGTTCAAAAGATGGTTTGTTTTGATCCCTCTTTTTTGTTGCCTGAAGTTTGACTGGCATCCCTGGAGCTGTTGACAATCCTACATCTTCCCCTGTGAAAAAAGTACAATTAGCACACAGGAGTGCATGTTGTTATGGAATACAACAGGGAGGATTGGGAAGATCATGAGAAAGGCTGTTGGATGCCCTTTAGGATGGGAATGCTGACTTTGCCTCTCTTTTGGCCCACAGTTGTCAGCTGTAAGGCTTTCAGCACATGAGGTGAATTTGAACCCATATGTGCTCTTTGTACTGCAGTCATTGGCAATATTTTGCCCTAAATAAGGTAAAAAGGTACCAGGAGACCTCACTAACTTGGAAGGGGAAAAAGTCAGAAATGTGTGCTGATAACCTATTAGAATTTCTCCAAACAGAATTCTAAGTAAATGCCTAAAAGGTCCTTTGAAAAAATAGCAGGACATTTACTATGTACAGTCAGCATGAAGTTTCTATCCTGCTAAGAAGGAGCAACATAAATGAAAACAGCTGAAAGAACAAAATGACTTTATCTCCAATAAAGCTTTGACTGCTCTATTATAATAGCAGGTCTTTATTAAAGGTATTGTATTTTATGTGTACATTATAGGTGACACTGTGATTTTGATTATGTAATGCACAATGTATCGTGCTGGTGCAACAAACTCAGTCTAGAGGTAAAATGCAGAATCTTTACATCCTCTGTAGCCTCTGAATTTCTGACCCAGACAGACAGGCACACTTAGAGTACTGGCTGCTCCATACTAAGAGAGTTGTTCTTCTGTTTCACAGAATATGAAAACAAATTCCTGGTGTGAACCACAGCTAGTGAAATCCTTGTCAGCTGGCAAGGAACTGAACAGATATGACAAGTTGAAAAGAATGTAGCAAATGGTCAGGCTGATGTGGGGAAACTTGTTCTGCTTTCTGTGATAGTTGGTTGGACACTTAGCCATGACCAGTATGGTCTATACATCTCTCATGTTAGTCTGGTACCAGTAATGAATGTTTAATTCTGCTGTTATATACTGAATATATTGTATATGCAGTGCAATGAAATACAATATCATAAACTGGCAGGATATTGGCATGGCAAACCAGTGCCCAGTGTTTCACATATTTTGCAGGTTTATAAAACAGTGCATTCCCTTTCTTTCCTGAAGTTACATCAGGGGGATCCAATTACACAGAGGTTATAAGGATAAGACATAACAAGGATACTTACCTTGCATGAGTCAAGGCATATTCTCATGTTAGGGCAGGTTGCTGTGTGCCAGGATCCTTCTGGTTAAAGAAGGCTGAGAAAATGTCCAAGCCCTGTGGTTTTTCTAGAAAGATGAGTTGGTGAGCAGCAGCCACTATCTAGTTTTTACAGGGTGAGATTAGGGTTGAGAAAGGGTGAGATTAGCAGAAAACTAAGGGTGACATTAGTAGAACACCTTCTGAGATCTACCTTGAAGTGTTTCTTGATTCTAGTGCCCTCTTGCAGGTTTTTTTGTGAGAAGGAGTCCTTGTGCATTTATTCCCTCGGAGTACAGACGTTTTGTGCCAAAAGAATTTTCAATAAAAATTAAAATAGGAATTAAAAGAGAAGAGAGATCCACTTACAAAAGAACTGGGGAAGCATTGCATTTACACTGAGAAAATGCGTTCTATCCTTTCCATTGTTTCAAAATGTAAAGAATACAAATGGCTATTAAAGATTTTGTAACAATGCAAAAAGTTTAACTAAGCATTTTAGAGCTCTGTGCAGTGAGCAGTGAAACTGTTTCACTACCAAATAAAATGCACCCTGGAAATGGCACTTCATGCTGGTGTGTACACAGATATGTGTGCACGCACACTCCATACATTGTGTGAAGACTTCATGCACTTTGTGTTCTTAATTCACACAGAAAGATACTTCTGCATTTGAAACAGTTGTCACTTTATTTGAACAGAATCCATAAAAAGTTTCTTAAACCAAAATCAGATGAAAGCTGCACATTAAAAAAAAGTGTTCTTTGGACTTTACAAGGTTATAGACTGCTGACTGCAGGGATTGCAGCTGACATTCAATAACATTTGAAGCTTGGAAGCAAGCTTTTTAATTTATTTTTTCTATTTATCCCTTAGAAGCTGCTTGCTTTTCAGCTGTTAATGCATTTCCAACAGAAATTTTGTAAATTATATTGGGCAACATTCTTAGTGAGAATAGATTGTGTAAGTAATGATAATGGCTTCCTCCTGCTGCTTCTGGCAGTATGGATATTCGCCACACACACTTATTTAAATTTCTTGGGCCAAAGAGCTCTTCAAGGTTCAAAACATTTGTTACTTGGGGACTAAATTTAATGGATAATCATTTAGGAAACAGAATTGATCAGAAGGATTTTTAAAACAATTGGATGTTGTATATCACAGGCTTTAGTTTCTAACAAGAAAGGTCTTGTGTAAATCAAATTTTTAATGTAGGATATTTTAGCACTAGGTTCTTTATCCTAAATCTCTATTAAATTAATTTTTTTCTTTCACTAAAATCTGAAAAATATAAGATTCTTTACTTCTTCAGTAAAGAAATTGCCTGCCACGGTGAATGTTGTAGTTCACAATTTTAAGGTTTCAGTGAGTGTTCCTTTCTTGTTACCTTTTTGACCATACCTTGTGCCAGGCTGAGCTGAGGGCAGGAATCCATATGTAAGAAACACTGCATCCCCAGCACTTTCCCCAAGAGCAGATTAGTACAACAGGGCATGGTTTAGGCCTGGCCACAAAATAAACTATTTGCAGGATGCTACTTGGTCTGTACTTAACTAGAGAAAAGGCTTGGGACATGAACTGAGAAAATTCAGAATTATATAATCACAATATAGAAATTTCTCAGTGGGAGTAATAGGGAGCTCTTGGAATTTACTCTATTTTTATCAGTGCTACCTCTATTACTGAAGTATAAAAGTGAATTCTTTCATATCTCAGTTCATTCAATGCAAATTTCAGATATTTGCTACCACGGGCCTGTTTCTTGTTCTCAGACTTTTCTTAAGTGTCGCTCTGTAAAATATAAGAATTTAGAAAGTTTTGGCTTCAGTTTCCTCTCTCATCTAGAAAATAGTAAGAATGTGACAGAAGGTACTGTGTTAACAGATTATATTTGATCAATTGCATATTGATTTTTACAAATTTAAAGGTGATCTGAAGTCTGTTTTAATTAATACTGATTAATACTCAGAGAGTTTAAAATAAATGAGGAGAGTGCAACAATTGCTAGACTTGTTACTGTTAAACAGCACAAACCTTTACAGTTGTTTTGCTTCAGTTCTTTTGTGGATGTTAGAGGATGTTAGGAGATCTTTGTTTCCCAAGTTAGAAAACTTTTAAAAATATTTCTTTGTCGGAGCAATAGCTCTAGATAACTGAAGTGATATTCAAAAAACCATACATGCAAACTGGCCCTGGATCTGGGTATTTGACAGGGAATCCCTGTGAGAGAAGCTAAGAAGTTGATTTAGACTCAGGGAACAGCTTTCCCTGAGTTCCACTAGCAAGCATTGTGCTGGGATATGTGGAAACAGACCTAAAAACTGGAACAAAAATGTATTTAGTTTTTATAACGTCCTTTAAAAAACAGTCTTATCTATCTCTGCTTTTTATTCTAATAGTAAAGCTATGCTTCATATTTCTATGCATATTTAGCATCCGAATATTTCAGAGATTTGCAGACAATCATCAAGAGACATGGAACTCATCTTAATCCTTTGATCTGGTGGGGAATCAAATCACAAAACTAGAGTCCAAAGCTTTAGTAGCAGCATAGTTTATATATATATATATATATAAAAAATATATACGTGCATTCATACACACAGACACACAGAGTCTCTGATTTGCTTTTATGCTGCCTCACCTGTGCTAGTCTGACTGTCTTGTGTGTGTTTCTAAAGTAAAACTGAGGTGTTTCAAAAGTGAGGTTGCAATATGTTTGCAAAAACAGATCGGTAAGTGTGAAATGCATTTAAGCAAAAGTCATGTGAAAGCCAAAAGGTAGGTGTAGATATATTGTTAATTTAAGAAAGTAACTTTTTCATGCTTTCTTGGAGAAAATGATGCATGAATTATTGATGCATGTAAACTTAAACACAATTTTCAAATTTTGGCTTACGTAAAATAGTTGCTTTTTTTCATACTGTATGAATGTTTTACCAAAGCTATTTCTTGAAGAAAAAGAAAACTATATAAATGTCCCAGAGTAGTGTTCCTTTCATTGTAACTGCAAAAGTGTGTAAAAGTTCTAAAGGATAAGGACTATGGACAGACAGCCGAGTTTTAGATTGTGCCCTCTATTCCTAATTTATGGTAGCTTGAAATGCCAGAGGTTTGCTCTGCCCCTGCAAACAACAAACAGCCCCTGCTCTTGGTATAGCTTGAATCTTGCATCTCTCTCAGGAGATGCCCATTTATCCATTAAAAAAAAGTCCTGAATTGTCAAGAAAAAGCCATAATCACTTGCAAAAATATTTTGATGACAACATTAAAAGTGTGGCAATATAAAATGAATCCTGCCAGGTGCTGACTGATGTAGCTCTCAACCCTTAGTGCAATATTTCTGATGCAGGTTTGACTTTGAGGGTGTGAATGTTCCCTATGTGTATGAAATCAAGATCACCAGGTGGTAGGAATGGCAGTGCAGAGGTAAACATCTTTAAAAATATCAGGAAGGAAAGGATATTGGGGTCACATTGCTGAAGAAATGGATGCAGTGAAGATGCTGGCATGAATGAAAAAATGTTAGAAAAGGAAAACACTAGTCTTCACTCTGTGAGAAGATTTTATTTTAATTGGAAAAGATGACTCAAAATAATTCCAGTGCTGATAGAAGTTTATTTGCATTATATAAAAAAATAATCTCTAGAATCTCTAGGTAGTTTTGAGATTGATCTCAGCAAGCTACATTTTGAAATGTCTGCTATTGTTACTTTCTCTTTAGCAGGATTCTCAGAAATACCTATTTTTTGTGTAGACAAACCATATAAACATTGTTTCAGTCAACTCAGAGTGAGTCATAGAAAGGTTTTATTTTCATAAGATCCCAGTACAAATTCTTTTTTAAATTTATGTGATTCTTTGTCTCAGAATTAATAATAAATTATGCTTAACAAAATCTCCCTCCCCTTTTTGGATAACAAGATATCACAACTTAAGGTGTCTTCTTCCTTTTCTTCATTCCAAATACTTGTTTTGTCCTCTCTGAAGCAGTTACACATCTGAGAAGCTATTTTTGTTAACTGACTGTTATGGAAGTTTGAGGGTACCCTGCTTGGAGATACTACTTTTGAGGAATTGTGTGACTTAGAGATGTGAATATATCGCAAGAAAACCCCAAGCATCCCATGCATTCTTGATGAAAACTTGTTGTACATGTAGCTATTACTCATGTTTTTAGCCTTTGTAGACTTTCAAGAGGTTTTTCACACTCCATTAGGCAATTATGGAAAAGGACTAGTTTTTTTTCTCTAAGTTATGCATTTGGTTTTGGTCTTATTATAACATGAATGAAGCTCAAGGAAGTAGGCTATTGTTTATAGTTACGTAGGGAGGATTAAGTAATGACATTCTTATTAAACTTTTGATAAATTAAATGCAATAATAAATTTTCTTTTGTTCTTACCTATGGGACACAATTGTAAGGTATTAACTTGTCATCCAGATTTATGCACCTTAATAATTCAAAGCAAAACTTTTCAACAATTAAAATATTACCTCGATGAAATTAAATATTGCTCCTTATATGCCTTTCTTTGCCCATATATGGAACAAATTCTAAAAAAACTTTATGGTGGCAAATATTTTGAAAAAGGTATTTGGGAAAAGAATGTGTGTGCTGTTGCTGTGCTTTGTCTTTACGCATAAAGGATGTGACCCAAGAGAAATGGATCTGTGGGACAAAACCAAATGGTTGGCACTGATGTTATCCTTGGAACTCAGGGTTATTTCATCCCATCTCTCTGTGATTGATTGGAATGAATACCCATTAGTGGCTGGAGCCCATTGGGTGCATTCCTGGAGCATGTCTGTGTTTCTTTTATCCCATTTTTCATCTCTAACACTCTTCTGTGATTGCTTCAAAAGTAATTGGGGGGTAAATGGGGGTGATTCCCCTCAGAAGCTCACTCTTGAGCCAAGTTACAGTTTCTTATGTAGGAGGTTATACAAAATGATTAATGGATCCTCTTGATCTTGATCCTCTTGAATTTTATTTACTTTTTATGATTGTTACATAGGAATTTTTCTGTTTTCTCATAATGATGGTTGGGGAAGTCCCACCTAGAGTAATGTACGAGTAGTTGTTATCTTCTTTAACACAATGCTAACTTTGCATAATATATAATTTCTCATTTTTTATTTCAAACCTTCATAATTTTAAAATTTTCTTGTCTATTTATCTATGAATCAATTATTCTTTAAGATTGCAGTGCATGAAGATGCTGATTGTTAAGATCTTTGATAGTGAAGTTTGCAAATTGACAAGCAATACCAGCTTCATTTTCTTACAGAGGATCTCTAGTAACTAGTCAGACATGTTGAAGTGCTTTAGAGAGCCTATAATTATGTGCTAGTGCCAAAGTGACTTTATACAGGCTAACTGGCTAGCTCTGCTTCCAGCTCTGTCCCACTGCTGCAAGGAATGCTAGTTAGAGATCTGAAAGTTAAAAAAGATAAATCACAGAATGGGTCATGCTGGAAGGGACCACAGTGGGTCATGTGGTCCCACCTCGCTACTCAAGCTGGGTCATCCCAGAGCACAGGGCACAGGAATGGGTTCCAGAGTTCTGGAATCTCTCCAGTGAAGGAGACTCCACACTCTCTCTGGAAAACCTGTTCCAGTGTGTGGTCGCTTGCACAGTATCTGAAGGGGGGTACAGGGAAGCTGGAGAGGGACTCTTCGTTAGGAACTATGTATATACATGAAACAGATACTGAGGTATAGTCCAAGTCATGTGGGATCTTTTCTTCATGGGGATGCACCTTCATCAGCATCCTGTTGTACTCCAGTACTGCAGTTGGTTGCAAAAGTCCTTGCTACAGAAGTAAAAGGCACAGGCTGAGAATGCCGCGGGTTGAGGAGAGCACAGTGTCCACACTTCATTCTGCCGCTCTGGGTGCAGCAGGCTCTCTGTGAACACATTGAGTGGCAGCTGCTCTTTGATGCTCTGAGACACTTATCTGAACCTAAGGGCACTACTTGAGATGTGGGAGAGCTTCTGAAAATGAATCCCACTTTTACATTGGAGCCTAATGCAGAACTGTAGAGAGGCATCATAACGTAGGTGAGACATGGGATCTGAGACAGGCCAGACTGCCATTCCCTTTGGTTTAACTTGCCTTTCAGTTTGTTTGCTGCTGTAAAACCTATTTTCAGGCACTGCCTTTGCATCCATCAGCTAGAGCAAGTGAATGTTCAGTGAGATCAGTGACTGAGTGGTGCAGAGGAAGGCTTTAAAGTTTCATTGAATCTGTTGGTTGTCAGCACAGGTAAATAAGTATCCTACATAGGAGCACATTTTCATATTGTTCCTTTAGTAAAACAAGCTGGTGTAAAAGGAGGGAGGTTTTGATGGTGGGAGCTTTCTTTTAAAATGACATTTACTCTTTCAATTACCATATTCATTTCTCATTAATAGAGTATTTCAAGGCCTTGCATTTTTGAAAGGGAAAAGGTTAGAAATATGGGCTAGCAGCTGGTTTTGATAGGGCGCAGTGAGCAAGTTAATGCTTACCAAACATTTGAAATTGCTTTTCAATTTCTGAAATCACTTTGCAGCTCTTCAGCTATTTTTTGGCTGGCTGCACTTTATCATATTAATATAATACTGTGCAGGAAAATATTGCATTTAAGTGTTATGATGAAATCAAGCTGTTATGCTGCATGTGTGTGGTACAGAATATATTTTAGTGGGTTTTTTAGGCTATAATTATGTGAGTTTTGGTGCCTTTCAGAAGCTATTTGTCAAGGGAAGAGGTTCTGGTTATTTTTGATAGGGTAAAATGCATTTTACAGTCTTACTAAGCCTCATTTAACTGAAATAAACCTAATTTTAGAGAGGTCTGAAGGTAATACCTAGTAAAAACTAGTTGTGATTTTTCTTTGATGTATCAATTTGGTCAATCCTCTTTCTTATCAGTTTATCCAGTTGATTTCTTGATCTATGAATCCTTAATTTTCCATCACACCACACATGCAGTCTTCTGCCAGGACTAGAGATATAATTCCAGATATTTTAACAACAGGATATAGAATTATTTGTAGCTGATATCCCTGAGAGTGCTACCAATATTGTGTTGCAAAGAATTCTTGAAGATTTCCACTGTTCATATAATTCAAAGAAAGTGTGTTCTCTGTAATCCCCAAACCCCACTTCAAGAGCAAGTAAAGCTTTTAAATTATACTTTTATAAATGAAATTTCTATAACACATTAATCGTGATGGAATGAAAGGGAAGGAAATCTGTTATAAATTTTTGTAAAAGATTTAACTTTATTTAGTCATCTCAATCAGATGATATAAATATGATAAAAAGTCCATGTATCTTCATTATGTGGTCAGAATTATTACCTGTTCCCTGCAGGATCTACTGGTACTATTTTTCCCCAGTAATTTATTTTCCACTTTTGTAAACAAAACGTATTTTCCCCTCAAAAATCCACAAATTATCAAAGGTAATATATGTCTAATCTCAAACATTTACTTCTGCTTTCTCTTATAGGCTCTTCACAGAGTGATTTTTCTGTTGAATTTTTCTTCCAGAACAGTTTTGTCTGCTGATGAGGTAGATCATTATCAGGACCTTGCATTTGTTGCATTTCATTGGTGTTTATATCTTCAAAAAATGAATATTTCAGGCTTGATAACAACTCTTTTTCAGTACCTTTAAAATATTATTACTGTGGGTGGCTGTGGAGTTACTCCTTGCAATCTTCAACCTGTTCAGTAGAAAAAAAATTGATTATTTTACTTTTGAATCCAGCAGGTCTTTTATTTTGTGAAAGCCTAGCAAAAGCTCATTGATTTACACCAGAGTTGGTTTGCTGTTTTCTTCAGTCAATACTGTCACATAATAAAAATCTTGACTTAAGCAGGCAGTTTCAGCAATGTCTTGTTTAGTGTCTGCTGCTACTGAATACAACCCTGCAGCTTTGATTTAATTAAGAATAAAATTTTCTCATAACTTAGAATTTGATCACAGTATGTGATGCACCAACAGGAATATTAATAAATTTTTTCAGTCCTGAATAGTTTTGCCTTGGCAATTGTGTAACAGGCAGAGCTCACTCATACTTTTTTTTTTATTTTTATTGTATTTATTTTATTGTATTTATTGTACTAAATGCTTGCTCAAGGGACAGAAATTGTCTAATAAGCTACAAAATAGGAATCAATTATAGCAGAGAGAAGTTCAGATGGCCTAAATCTAAGCCATGGTGTATCTAGTGTTAATGTTGCATTGGCTTGGTGCCTTTGAAGGCCTAGAATTAAACAATAGGAAGCACTTGACACAAAGTAGGTGGAATTTTGTTTGTCTGGCTGAACCTCCCAGTTTCACTGAATTTATCTGAATTTCAAGGTTGCTATGAAAAGTTCTCTGCAGAGACTGTAGACTGAACACTGAAGAAGGAACAATTAACTGCTTTAAGAATGATGCAGAAGAAAATTAGTACAGCAGCATTGCTCTGCTCATTAAGCCTGGCTATTCCAGAGGTGCAGGGAAAATCCAACTGCTTTGTCACCTTCTCACATAGAAATGCAGTCAGTCCCCAGCCAGGAACTGAGCAAACGTTTAACTAATTTCAAAAAGAGGCAGGCACCATGATTTTACTTTCTTTTGTGAAAGCAGCATTAGGCTAGACCTGTGGATGTCATTGAAAGATGAAATGGCATGGTATTACACTATAAAATTCATACAAATAGTGCAATGAGAAAATTTCATTTTTATTATAAATAAAATTGACCTCAAGCTGCACATAAGTGAGCTCTAATATTTTTCTTTTTTTTATTATTAAAACAATATGGTTTGGATTAAAAGACTACTTATTTTTATTTTGCCTGAATTTTCTCTTTCAGGATACCTAAATTTCTAATAAAAGTCATGCAGTTGGATTTATGTACACTCAGCAATTTTTCATTTTGAATAGATTATGTTCATATGCAATTAATAAGTTATGTACTGTGAACCCTGTTCTGTTTCATCAGTGACAATTTTGGCTTGTAGAGTTTTTCTTCTTGCATGTAATGATGGTGTGAGGGATGTGGATCCAGCTTTTCTCACAGGATTTGGTAATAAATATTACCATGTTTAAAGCATGTAAAATCCCACCCTTTCTAATAGGTGATGGGATTCACTCCTTTCATTTGAGCATTCTGAAAATGTGCAAAGGAGTGAAGTTTTAGGTGTTCAGAGTACTAAACACTCATTTAAAGCATCACGAAAAAACCTTGAGAAATATGTGTAGCAATGATTAATCTACCATCCATGCAACATCATTACTGCAAACATTGCTTTTATTCAAAGTTGTAGCAATTTCAAAGGGTCTGTTATCAGAACAGCTGTGGCTCAGGTTCAGCAAGCCAATATGTGGGATTATGTAGCACTCAGGGTCCTAAAGTCTGCAGAGTGTTATATTCATTTTACATGAAGGAGAACAAAAACAGCTAAACAATGGTTCTATTTTCTCTGGTTTATTTTGTGTTAGTTTCCCTTAAAATAAACTGGGATGGTTGTTGATTTCTGGTCCAAATTTCTGTCTGACAGTAGATGTGCAGAGAGCTTTTGTCCTATTAAAATTATAAGAAAGAAATTAATGTGCTTTATGCATTTTTTTGTTGTTCTGGTTTTGTTTATGTAATGTTGGGATGCACTTATGTAAATATATGCAGTTATAAGTTACTTCCAATGGTCAGATAAAATAGTTCTTCATAGGAACTATGGAAGATCAGAAATTAACTACTGACAGTAGGACACTGGTTATTTATGGCCAGAACTAATAATCAGTATTTGAAACAGGGCTATGAACAAATTTGAGGATTCAAAGACAAGATATCAACCTTTTTATTTCTTTTCTGCAGAGAACCTATTGCAGATGCTTTTATCTTGAAGTGAGATGCTCTTTCCAAAGTAAAACATAATGATAAAGAACAGAGGACCCATAAGGCAAGTTCAGCCTGGGGATAATGGGAGGCCTCTGCAGAAAGGATCTGAAAACTGAATGTGCATTAGAATCTTAAGGGTCTAAATTTTCAAACAAAATTCACATGCATGATCAGCTCTTTCTCTTATTATGTTTGTGTTCATGTTCCTTGAGAGTGTCTCAGTGTACTTTTACTTCAACTTCCATTTTGTCCTGAAAGCATAGATATTAAGTTTGAGAAACAATCCCAGCTAGAATTTCCATCAATAGATGATGAGCAAGAAAGTAAACATAAGCTGATCATGATACACAATGCCCTTGCCCATGTGGTAACAATGTTTAGATAAAGGCAATTCATAAAAGATTAAAGAACTGACTTTTCAAGTACTTTTAACATATTTGGCTAGATGAATGAGTAATTGAGTGTCATCATATGGTTAAGCCTTTCAAACCATACATTAATTGAGATATCCTAAATGTTGACTGAATCCTCACAAATATGGAAACCAAATGTGAACCTCACTTCTATGATCTAATTACATCCTCCTTCTCAGATGGCTTCCTTAATAACTTAAAGGTTATTGATGCATTCCTCATATGCTGCAATACTTACATGTGTAGGTCAAGTGTCTCAGTGCATTATTTTGGTGGTGGCTTCATTTTATCTGGCTCCTTTCGAAGTTTTCTCTCCCTTTGGAGAGCTTGTTAAAGGAAGAAAGGAGAGAAATGCAATGTGCTTTTATTATCCATGCACCACCAGGGCCATAAAACAGGTTGCAAAGGTTTTGAATGTCCTGCCCCGTGCAGCAGGCATCCTGGCTAAATATTGTAGAACATCACCTCTTCTCAGGCATGGTAGAAAAGAACAGGTAATGTACATTAGTAGCCTTTAAAATCTGTAAACAAATTGCATATTTGCTTCAAAAATGTGAAAGCAGTTATTGATTAAATGGCATTAGAGTGCCCTTGGCTTTAGAAGACATTCAAAATAGGAGGCAATGCTCAGGATCAATAATGGATTTTGTATTTGTGACATGAAAAATAGCAGTACCTCATAATTTAAAGTCAAATGGTTCCTCGTGATTCTTGCTCACATGCTAAGATTTTCTTTTGTGTCCTTTACACATCTGTTACAACATTTGTAACCAGCTTCCCTTCTGCCAAAAGATGGTATGAATCTCAGGATTTTTTGAACATAGCATTATTTGTCCATGCACATCTTTGATTGGGCCAAATTTCTCCTATTCTACCAAGCGGGAGTAAATGAAACAATAAATATTTTGTCACAAATCAATGAAGAGTGTGAAGTTCTGCTAGTATAGTTACCTAAATTCTGGTTTATGTAAAGTAAAGCTGATAATTTCTTTTTTCTCAAAGCTATTTGTGCACAAAGAGTGCATATAATTTCTTTGGATGACCTATAGCAGAGAAGGACCTGTTGGTTGCAGCTGAGGTATCTGACTGCTGAGGTTTATTTTATATTGCCCAGAGTGAAGTAAGCTTTTTCCCACAATTGAAGGTGTGTGTGTTTGCTGGATTTCTGACTCAGTCCAGTGAAACTACTCATTTTTGTCATTGCTTTGTTTACAAGTGTACAGAGTACAAAGGCTTTTCCTTTAATTTTATCTCAGGGTAAAATAGCTAATCTGTTTTGACATGCTATCTAAATGACACTCAAACTAGTATATGGACTAACTCATCCATAAGTCATTTCTTTTATACACATGTACTGCTGTGTCCAAGAAAAAGAGTTATATTGGCTGCAAGAGTTTGAATAATAATGGTCATTAATATGTCGAATTGAGGGTCACCACATTCATCCCACATATCAAATCCCCTTTCAATGAGATCAGTTCCATCAGCTGTCAGATTCCATTAAATATATCCCCCAGACCTACTGACCAGCTGACAGTAGAGAAACTCAAAACCATACACCCACTATTAGCATTATAAAATGTGAAATCAGCTGGAAGGAATGATAGCAGAACTGAAAACAAAATAGATGAAAATCTATAATGCCCTTGTGTCTTCCTAAACAGAAACCCCTAAGAGTTAAAATGCCCCCATAAAACATGGAGGTAAAAACAAAGGTTGTCACATTGTTTTCTTCATAACCTATAATGATTCTTTTACCTTTTGTTAATGCAAGATTTGCATAAATGTTTCATGAGGTTAATACAATGCATAAACTGAGCAGTTTATTAAGCAACATCTGTGCTGTTTTCTCAGATAATGCAGTGTTGTTTCCAAGTCACTGAAATATAACCTATCGTAAGGTTTTGGTTGTTAAAATACTTGTTTTGCAAGGCCTGTGATCACATCTGACATTTTTAGCAGATGCCACAGTAATACAAAAGAATTCCTTAATACCACAATATGTGTTAGCAAAGCACCCAGTAAGAAGTGGATAATATTCCACTGAGCTGGTATAGTTCAGTACCGTGCATAAGACATGAGAACATCTTGTGTGTCATCTTTCAGACAAAAATACTCCATGTCAAAACTAGCACAACTGCCCAAGAGACTTCTATCAAGTGAGATCTTATCGTACTTGGCGGGGTTTGATTTAAACTATAAAGTCACTTTATAGTTTTTTTAAAAAATTAAGAGTGGGAAAAACTTTGTGCGGCCACAATCTTATCTTGCTATTGGTGCCATATGGGAGCCTTCTGGAAGAGAAAAAAAAAGTTATGAGACCAATAATTTTTAATGAAACTTGGCTTAGGTCTTGAAGCAGGTCATGCAGATAAAAAGTGGGTGCATGAATTCTGTAGCCATATTCTCCTGTTTTTCTGGCAAGGAATGGAGAAATGTAGTTTCAATTAAACCAGAGCATAATGGAGATATGTTTTATATTATTGATCCTGTAAGCAATAAAAACAATAATTTGGGCATTTTCTTCTTTTTTTTTTTTTTTTTCTGTGTGTTAAACTTACTCTTCACCAAGAAGTATAGTGATTCTTTCTTTAAAGTTTGCATTTATATCTGCCTTCCCTCACAAATCCCTAGTTATTTTGGTTGTTAATTTGAAATAATTTCATGTTTTCATTGTAAAACATCCTCAGACTGGGAGTATGCGGGGCGTAATAATGTATGGATGTTTTATCTTTGGCTTAAAGGTTTTAAGATTACCACTGATGTAGGAAAATAGTATGTTGGGAAACTTTTAATAATATGTTTGCAGCAATTACTTTGCCTTTTATAAAATTGTACACTGGAGTTTATGCTTGTGTCTATGCAAAATGTCCACTGACCAGCCAGGTAGTCTGTGTGAGAGCAATTATGTTGATCAAGTATCCCAGCTAAATTCCAGGTTGGGTGATAGTAGTCCAGAACCTGAATGGCTTCTTGTGTTTCCATTTGAGGACATATGTTTATTTTCTGATCTATCTTGGATAGTGTTAGTTTGCCTTTGAACAGTTGCCAGGTCCTGAAACATGGAAGGGAGAAAGTTTCTGTGCTATCCAAGGGCAATTGCCTCAGCAGGAAAATGTACCAAGGTGCATAAAATCTTAGCAAGTCAGAACCAAATTGTTCAACTTTTTATGGAAAAATTCCAATTGCAGACTTGGGCTCAATAGCAAAAAGTAAAATGCTGAATCCAAGTGAAACAAGGGAAATTTAGGTAGCAATAATGACACCATTATCCCATTAGAATTTGTCTGGAATACTATTGTTAACACATAGTTAGTTTCAGTGCGAACTTAGGATGCACAAGGCATGCAAGATCAGACCCTATATAATGAAGGGATCATTTACACACATTATCCCCACAATGAAATGCTGTCACCCCTTGGCAGAAAACACAGCTGCTTTTTAAAGCTGCTTTACTGTAATAAGTGTGTAACTGGAGCTGGTTGAAAAACATGAAAATTATTTTGTGAAGCATTTTAAACTTTCATAGTTGTTTCCATTTTGCCAGTTCAGAATAGAATATTTATTTCTCCCTCAGATTTTAAACTGTTCTTTTCATTATTGTAAATTATTCTGAATTTTAAAATATTTTTTTTCCAAAAACATGTTTCAGGAAACTAAGAATATTATGATTTAAAAATTACTTTGAACTCTGTGGGCTATTTTTATTAAAAACAAGATGTGTTGCTAGCATATAATTTTAGAAAAAAAGATTGAAAGGGAAAGTAATGGCCAAAACTTCAGATAAAAGTGTTGATTTAATTTTGTGTTTGATCTTCAGAAGTCATTAGGGATTTCTTATATCAGAGGACCAAACAGCCATTAGTATTCATGTAACATGTATAAGTCAAAGGCACCAGCAGACCCCTGATGGTTTAAACATAAAGATCCCTCCTAGCCTGGATATAGGACTCAGAAAGCAGACTTACAGAAGAACACAGGAAAATAGTGTGACCAGTATTGGTCATCCAGATGAAGAATTGTTCCTCTTACATGCAGAGATCATTACTTTTCTCATTTATTAGGATGCAGCATAACTCACTTTTGTTTTCCAGTTAAAATATAAGCAATGTAGTAAGAGCAGTCTATTAAAAACAAAAAAAACATGAACATTAGAGGTTTCACATTTAAAACAGATGTGATTTTCCAACCTTCCTGAGAACAATTTTGCTGATTTTTCGCTTTCTAATTTTTGCTATCTCTGTCAATAAGTGCTGTGCCTCAGCTGTGGTGGTATTACCTCTCCAGGTGATCTTTGTCATGGTCTGTACTGCTCTTGAAATGGTTCTACCGTTTGGATCAGCACTTACACTTTTTGGTACATTTCCTTTGCCAGGTGTCTGTCTGGGACTTCTGCCACACCTTCCTGCTACTTATTTGAAATAATTTGATTCATCAACCTGGCAAAAGTAATTCCCCACCCAGAGAAGCTTATAGTTGTCTGAGGTCTCACAAGTTGTACTGAGTCAGAAAATTCAGATGGGTGACAATAAGGGAAGGTTTATGGAGGGAGAGGACTTACCCTCAGAAGTAGCAGAGAAATTCAGCTCAGTGTGAAGCTGTTTCTTAAACTCTTTGTGTTTATTTGGCTGGGCTTGCTGTACAAGCTTAGATCTTGGGTTTGCATTCTTATTGTCATCAAACTTTGGCACTGAGTGGTTTTATTTCTTTGTATGGAGCAACCCATCTCCATAGAGTGAGGCTTCTCTGGACACATTTAGCATTTGAATGGCATCTGTATCATGTTCAAATCTATTAGTGGCTTCTTATAGGGTTTCTTTTCTGTGAGTTGATCCACACAATCAGATAAATGCCAGTGCTGGAAGAAGCAAAGGGATAGCAATGTATTATCAGGAGAGGGGATGAGGTTGGAGTGTCTGGGACTTCTGCAGTATTTAGATAAATTGCAAATGCTTCTGTGAGAGTAAAGTTTGTTGTTGTGCATTAATTCCAGGATCAAATCCTGGAATAGGAAGCTATGGGATCAGAATTAATTGAGTCATAAGGTTTGGGGTATATTTATTTACTTATTATTTCATTTGAAGATTGAAGAAAATAAAAGGAATAATAAAGTTTTTATACACCTCAGAAAAATATAATGATGTGGATTTTTTGAGTGTCTTTTTTTTAGTTGTGAATACTTGATGAAAGAAATGGGAATTGGATATGAAGAAGTCCTGAGCACTGGCCTAGCCCATACCAGACTACAATGAATATGAGCTTTGACTTTGATTTCACACAGAGTATGTTTAACCCATCAGCAGGCCTAACGTGACTCTCTGGCAAAGACTGGAGCCCAAAAAAAATCTGGATTATGGATAGATGGCTCTACATTACATAGAGTTGTGTTTATAAAACAAACTGAAGCCTTTTTACAAAAGTGGAAACCTTTTGAGAGTATTCCTCATTAACATTGCCTAATTGCAGCTCTTTGATCTTTAATTCCCCTGGCCCTCTCACCTCCTCTCCTCACTCCGTTAATGGATGCTCTGGCCCTCATTTTCCAAGGCAGGATGAGCCTGTTTCAAATACTCAGAACTGGCTGTTAAGAGCCATCTGTTGCAAAGACATACACACAGGACTCTATTGAAGTCATTGCATTTTCAGATTGATTTCAGTGGGCTTCAGGCCATACTTTCTGTACCAGACTCTGCTGCAGCCCCTGGTGAGGATGGGTACCAGCAGTAACTAACACGCTAATGGACACATGCAATCATATGTGTAAAAGTGTCCCTGGGCTTTTGTTTCATTAATTAGTCAACACCAGTGTCAAATTATTTACAGTTTTACTTTAAATGTATTTCTAAAGCAGAAAACATTTGCATTCTGGCAGTTCCATAGGAACAGAAACAAAACAAGAAATACTCTGGCATTTGTGTATGACAAATAAAAATGTCTCTGTAAACTACAGAGAATCACCTACAAGACACATCCAAGCATGCCATAAATAAATCCCATGATAACAGATGACACTGCTAGCCCCGTACAACCGTGATTTACACTTTTAAGCATTGTATTCATCTTCTTTCTCTCTATGGAAAATGAAACTCAAAAGCTGAAGGAGTTGTTAATGCAACTTCTGTGTAAACTTGGGCCAAGGTCTAGTCAAAATTGGTGGGCAGGTTTTCAATAGACGTACTTTGGTATGACTCTTATTTCCTTAAACCTCAGCTGGAATACCACCTTACTGAAACAGGGTGATTTCTTGAAAGGATCCTCATAAAAGTAATTATTTTGTGTACTTTCTTTTACTTGTATTCCCTGTCCATTCCTGCTCACCCCAATCTTAAATCTATTCAACGTTCCAGAGGAAACCTTCTAATCCAGTTTGAGGAAACACTTCAATTTGCATCAAGGGTCATATGAAGATTAGAGGAAATAGTGTGACCTGCCTACTTGCCATTTACAAACAGTTCAGCGAAACCTCATTTCTGGATTTTAAAGGAAATTCTGCAATATAATAATTGTATCTATTCATGCTATTTGTAATTTCCAAATGGTAAATCATCATCTGTAAGAAATGCTCTCAATCAAGGGAGAAAAAGACATATAATTATGTCATTTATAATGAATTCTAAAGGAAACAAAGACTTTAAGAGGAAAAACTCTGGAGAAAACCAAGGAAGAAAATCCACACAATAATACCAGTTTCTCCTAAGAAGATGCATAGCTGATGAAAAATTTGCATTTATTATATGAAACTCAAGATCAAAAAGTTCAGAGAGGGAACTGTCAAAACTCTGGAGTCTAGGCAAACAAGACCTGACTTTTATTAGATAAATTACATACTATTCTTCTTTTGTAAGCATCAATAATATCAACTTTTTGACAAATAGCTATCTCCTGGGTGTGAGTTCTGAGGTTTGCTGCTAATCTTCATCTTTTGAAGCATCCAAAGGATTAAAGGCATATGTCAATAACAGTGGCCTATGGCCTTTGTGTGGAAGGTACCACTGTCTCTTTGTAACAGCTAAGTCTGTGATGTGAGATGTGTAAATGCTGAGAAACCATGGAAGAGCCCTTGCTGTGCAGAAATCTGTAGACTCAGGAAAGATGCTTTTGTACTACAGGGCTCTTGAACAGCACACATTGTCTGGCAGAATTGGGCTTAATCCCTTTAATAACTACTTTAACAAATAACATTGATTGAAAAAACATATATCCTTTAAACAGAGTAAGTAGAAAGAGAAAAACAAAATAAAATATCCTTGGTTTTCTGCTGGCATTTCTGTCTGTTGTTTAGATTTACTGCAGACAGAATTAATTTTAGTGCAAAAAGCTTCTGTGCAAGCACTAATTGGTCTTTATTCTCATCTTGTAGATATTTATTAGGCCAGACTGTTCTGTTATGCAAGTATAAATCAATAACTCAGTTGAAGACAATGTGGTTACATCATCATAAACCTTGTAAGGGAATGGCTTACGGATAAGTGAGATAATAGGAGCAGTAGCAGAAATGAAGAAGTAGAAACTCAGGACTTAGGTTTTCTGTTTGCTGTGGATGTTAAATATCTCACTTTCTCCTGTCATAGTGTGCAGGGTATTATCAGGGCAGAAAGTCAAAAATTCCTCTGAGGTTATCAAATGGACCTGTATATTTGTATATGATAGTGAAAGTAAGTCCTAAAATCTCACTTTCTACTTCTGCTGCCAACATTGATTTCAAAGGCATACAAAGCTCGGATAGAGTAAAGATGCAGCTGCCTTCTCTGTAGTCCCTAGGACATCAAGAAAAAGCTACTCAAAGTAGTATAAACAAATTTGAGATTTGCTGTCCCTGAGAAAAGGGATAGAGTCATTCCTGTAAAGGAAAAAGAGAAGGTGAAGAAGGGGACATATCTGAGGCTGCAAACTGTGGAGCCTGGTGACAGCAAATTTGAAATGTGTTGCTGAATAGACCTCCCACAGGTGGCTGTAGCCTCCTCTCAGATCCTGACTTCTCCTTTAGCAGTAACAGTACCAAGCCTGGTTTTGTGGAGTTCAAGCCCAGGCAAAGCAGGTCATTCTTGCACTGCTCCATGTGAGTTTGCTGCTTTGTCAGAGGCCTGATTTGTCTGTTGCCTTTGGCCAAATGCTGTTCACGGAGCTAGGATTTTTCTCTGTATTTGTGGTAGCAAAGCATTATAGAATCTCTCTAGAAATAATTTAAAAGAATGTAAAGATAATTGTGGGATCTGCAAACTAATACAACTCCAGAATTTATTTGTATTCTTAGCATTCTTGTCCTGACACTGCATGTACTTTCCTGTCATTCTGATTTCACCCATTTATGCTGGTTTGGTGTAAGTGCAGTTGTCCTTTCCTGGCAATTGAAAACATCCGAAACAAAAGATCACAAAATGAAGAATAAGGATAAAGCACCCAAACAAACAGCAAGAAAACACTAACCTACCCATATTGATCCTGTGTGCTTCCAATGTCTTTCTTAACAGTAAATGTAAGATCTTCAGGCCACCATACAAGTCTGAGTAAGAGGAAAATGCTGTCAGTACTAATTTTGAGGCTGCTGTTTTCCTGATGTCATTATAATTCTGCCTATCAAAATAATTCATCCTGAAAAACAGCATATTGTCAGTGTTGGCTGTGAAAACAATTCAGATTGTCAAAGAAAGTCTGGTCCATCCTCATATCCCATAGCACATAATTTAAAAATGAAGCAGAGACCCCATAAGGAAAACAAGTAGAATGAATTGAAGCAGGCAGCTGTTCAGGTGACTGTCTATACTCTCAATCCTATCATAGGTCCAATTCCTGCAGAATTACTGAGATGTTCTTTGCACAATGCTTACAATGTTAGGTATCTGGGAGTTGGTGAATATTTTTTCATTTTTTTCCCCACTGTTAAATGTCATTAAAAACAATTAATATGTATTAAACAGAAACATAATGTCCTTGTTCTGTGTAAGGAGATAGAAAGGGAAGGAGCTTCAGCAGCTGTGTCTGGAAGAGGGCAGAATGTAAGAGAGAGCTTCATTGAGGAGTGGTGAGAAAATGGGTTAATAAGGTGTAACCTGGATCAGAGACTGAGCAATTTATAAATATCTACAAAAAGTGAAGTGAGGTCTGTGCATCTGGAACTTCACAAATATCTTTCAAGTTCTGCCCTCAGACAGTGATGTTGCACAGTTTCTGCTTTGTGGAGTAGTTTGAGCATTGGATTGCTTTCCTCTCCTTTTGACAGATACCACAGTTGCCTCTCCTCTGAGAGTTGACAGAAAGTTATTGACTGGTTTGGAAGTGATTTCTCTATTTTTTAAGTTTTAATTTTAAGAACGGAGTTTTTGCTGTACATATGTGCTGTACAGGTGGAACACAGTGTGCTCTGGCTGTTGTCTTGGCACTTGTAGTGGAAGAGAAAGTCAATTCAAGGATACAAACAAAGCCAGCAGAGGACTATTCAGCTGCCTGAGAAATGTCATTTCCTTTGAGAGAATAATTTTTCCATTAGAGCTAAGTGGAAGTGTAGATTTAGGGAGACAAAAAGTAAAACTTCACAGAAAATTGAATTATTCCTTCAGGAAGAAAAAAGCTATTTTCAGAATTTTTAAAAAACATTGGACCATCATGGTGAAGGACATGTATGTCAGTGAAGATAAATGGTGAATTATAATTCAGTGTCAAGTGTTCACAGACATTCTCTCATAGTAGTTCATGTGCCATTAAAAAGATTCTAAGATGATTTTCTGTAAATTTGAATGGACCCATGAGTATTTAAGCAGTTTGGTTCTACCTGCCTACATAGTACCTTGAAGTCATGAATGTGGAAAGTCAGTTATATGATTAAATGAGTATGTCACAGACGCAGTCAGTGCCTCTGTAAAAGAGATCACAGCAGGGATGTAGAATTTTTTGCAAGAACTGCCAGAGGACAACTTCTTCCCTTTCTACAGAATAACAGTGATGGACTTCCCCAAAGTATCGGCCTGTCCTGAAAATACAGCCTTAAAAAGCTTTGGGCCAGATTTGCACAACTGTGTGTGGGTCTGTCACTGTTGAACTATCTGCAACATATGCCAAGTGCCAGGGAATTTTTAACTTATGGATTCCATTACCAGCACAAACTCCACAAAACAATACCAAAGTCTGTCAGAGAACACTTGCCAGCTTATTGTAACAGTTACAGAGTGGTTGTGTGATTTAGGGTTTATGGGGTGTGGCTTCCTTATTGCTTCTTGGTCACCGTCGCCGACTGCTCACGGTGAGCCTGGGGGAGGTATCGACCCCTGTGGGCAGAAAGGAGGCTGTCCTACACTGAGAGCTTCAGAAGTTATCACTTCCTTTTCTCACTCTTCCCAGTTTTCATTCTTTACAGTAATCTCTCTAAGATTTTTAATGACAAATATTATTGAGAGAAAGGTCAATTTACCAAGCAATTTTTACTACTCTTTTTTCGTCTGTACTATTCATGTAAATGCAAACAGTTGTACCTTCCATAGTTGTTAACTTGCCAAGCATTTGGTATTGCTGCTTTTAGCAAAAGCAAAAAACCCTTTTCTTTGCTGAATTTATTTCATTTTTGTATTGCACATTAGTATTCCAGTTAACAGGCTCAGAATTTAGTTCTCTGTAGTCCATAGCACAGTGGTAACTTTGTTTTGTGTATTGCCCAGGAACTTTTCAGATTGTGTTGGATTTTTTTTTTTTTTTAAATTTTCTTTCTGTTCCAGGTCTGCATTATTTTTGCTTTAGCTTATCTCATTTTGTGCATTCTGTCTCTGAACTGTATTTCACTGGTTTTACAAATACACTGGTTGTTGTTAGGAATGTTCTGGCCTCTCTTCTTATAACATGATATAGTAGGATTTATTTTCATAGGTATGATAACTAGGCTAAGGAAGATCGAAGTCTAAAAAAAATAGAGCATGTAAAACCTTTTAGAACAAATTGAGACCTGGTATAAGTCAGCCAGTATTGACTAAATTGTGATTAAATCATGCTTGATCAGGCAGTACTTGAATTTGGCTGTTATTCCTTTCTAAAACATACTGTTTTAACTTTTAAAATTGTTTAGTTGTTGACTGGAAAGGCTTAGAGACTTTTGAAAGCTGTCTTGCTGGTTTTGAACTGATTCTATTTCTGTCTTCCTATTTCCTCCAATGGAATGGCAAGCCTAGTATTTCCAAGTTTTGCCAAATTATTTATTTTTTATTTTACATAATTGTCTTTCAAGAATAAAATTCTCTTGATTTTTTCTGAAATTTATACAATTTTTGAGATTATTCATTTGATAGACTGTCTCTTAAGCAGATCTATGTGTTTGAAGTGCACTCTTCTTAGGTATCCTGTGTACCATATTCATAATAGGCAGAAGTGCTATAATTAATAAATACTCATCTTTCTGGATGCCAGTGGCTGAGATTGTTTTGTAAAGAAAAGTAAGAAATACAATAAGAAGCTAAACCTGTGGGATGTTTTTTGTGAGGTTGTTTTTTGTTTTTTTTCAGAAGCCAAACTATTTTCCAAGGCTAGGATATGTTCTGTGTATGAGGACCTGTTTCAACATTTATCACAAGCAAACCACTGTGCTATTCCAAACATGATATATTTCACTTTAGTACTGCTGACTTCAGCTTACTAATTGCCTGACAGCATTTTCTTTGTTAAGCTTTAACTGTGATCATCACACTTTTGTTGTACTGACAGTAGAAATATTCAGTAACAGACGACCTAAATACATCATAAGCACAACTGTACTAATCTTTCATAATGGGTGTGCTTTTGGAATTATATGGAACACGTGCATATAATCATTGTCAGGAGCTACATGCATTCAAGTCTCCAAAAGCATCAACTGAAAGCATTATCTGACAAAGCATTCTGATGCTCAATGCACATGACTTACAAAAAAGAAAAACCAAAACACAAAACCCAAAAAAGCAAACAAAACAAAACAAAAAAAACTCAACAAACAAAAAAGCCCCCGAACAAACAAATTAAAACCCAGACCCATAAAGATGCAGTTTTTATTTTATAGCCAATTGAAGCTGCTTATTATATCAGAATCAGCAGGACAGACCTATCATCACCTGCATATGGTCTGGATCAAACTAGTCAATTCCTTTTGTGATGATATGAGCCCACAGAAATCCACAAGCCCTCTTTCTGCTGAATTGACTAATGTTTCTTGTTTTATAGAAAAAAAGGCAAACTGCATACATCATGTATGCTTGAAGAGATAGTGTCCGGAGAGATCTAATTTTGCAAAAAAAAGACTTCTGTAGCTTTGGTCAAACAAAGACTGATTTGCTGTTGCTATCACTTTATAATTGTTTGAAAGGGAAGGTTCAGTCTCCTGGCGTATAAGCAAAGGTGTGGGAACTCAAAGGCCTGTGCTACGTGCCTGCTTCCACACCAGCTTATTTGAACTCACCTAGCAAGTTTTTGTTCCTTTGTGTTCTAAACTCAGCTAATAAAACTTCATTTGTGAAGGCTGCCATCAACTTCTATACCTCAGTGACAAAACCCACATTATGAATGATGATGTAGTATTGAAATTTTGTGGTCCCTTAGCAGTTGTGTTCTGCAGCAGCCCAGAGCAGTGCAGATGCTGGTCCACACTCCCTCAGCTGCATAGCAAACACCTCTGAACCAGGAAAAGGCTCCTCTGGGACTCCCTGTATTCAACAGCTTTAGTCCTTCATCAAAGGGCCTGAGTTTGTCAGAAGATGATCTAAAAACTTCAACCATTTTTAATACAGATTAATTTCTCTTCCTGACAGTAATATTGTGCTAGCAGTCTTTCAAGTGGCATCTGAAGCTGAATTACATAAGTAATGCTGATTACATGTCATGGCTGGTAAAATGCTCTGGCATTTGTCATGTTCAGACACACAGACAGGAATTTTCAAAAGCACTGCCGTGGTTTAGGATTTAGACACTTCAGAATATCTCAGTCAGTTACCTTAGACAATATCCTTGTCTCTTACTTAATAATCTCTTGTATGATGCTCAATGAACTCTCAGAGCAATGGAAGGTCTTCTGTTCCTGTTTACTAAATATTTCCAAAGGAAGCACCATACCAGGTATATGTCAAAATAGAAGCTATGTGGAGAAGATACTCCTTTCCAAGATACTAGAGTAGGAGTTGTTCATGAACACCTCTTTCTGCCTTTATTTTTTTAAACTGTAGTTTAGTGCCAATGGAATGGATAGAAATAGTAACTCAATTCTATGGTGACAATTCATCAAGAATCTTTATTTTTATAAGGCTCCAACAACATTTTATGTATAAGATTCAACGTGCTGTGTGATAAAAATGTCTAACATCAACCAGTGACTTCCATCTAAATGGGTACTAAAGGAACAAAGGAAAAACAAGAAGGTTCATTAAATGCAACTCACATTCAAAACTGAGCAGACTGAAATTTAAAAAACGGGGTGAATTTGCAATAACAATATTTGCGTCACAATATTTTTATCTACAAATTGGAACTACTTTTAAAGTGAAGATTTTTAGAACCATTATAAAAAATGAGAGTTACTTTTTCATTATAAATGAAACGCACAAAACAAGCAATGATTCTTAGTAAGAATTACCTGTGTTCTGAAAAGCTTTAGCTACATTTTGGCTAGATACAGTTTTACACTGTTGATTTGCCTGTAGGCATCTTGTTTGCAGCCAGGTTATTAACTGAACTGACATTTCTTTTTCTAAATATGTATGCATGGAACAACTCTACTTGTGGACTTGTGTACATATTTCATGCTGTAGCCTTCTTTGAGAATAATTCTTTCCAGGTCCAGATGGGTGCATTTCCAAATCAGATATATTCTGAAATAAAGTAGGTATAGATTTGAAAAATCTTGATATTCCAGACTGATTTGACAGACCAATCTGAGGCTGCTTAGGTTGAGATTTCTTAGCTTATGCTATTTTCCTAGTTGATTATTAACATTTCATTGTATTTCATTTATACAATGATTTAATATTAATTGAATTTTAACTACAGTTCCATGAAGAACTAGGAATTACTACATTTAGGTTTGTAAGTAATATCATTGATTTTGATTCTGCTGTGTATGAGGAGAAAGGACAAAGTTGTCAAAGCAGAATTAAAATCAAATTAATGGAGAAGAAAGAAGAGTCTCTACACTTAAGTTAGTGCAGGGGAAAGGAATAGCAATTTACCTTAATATTTTTGAAATATTTTTTTTCAAGTGTTTTTTTCTGGCCCTGTTCTTTTAAACACTGGTGTATGTTTTTACTGCTTGTAATTTAGTTACTACTTTTCTTAGTCGATATCCAAAGGAGAGCTTTCTTGTCTTTTGCGTATGCACTGATCTTTTTAGAAGAAAATGATTAATGAATTAATTTTAAAAACAGGACCAGCGGTAAAATTTTAAAGTTTACAGCAAGGCAACTTCACACAGGAATGGAAATTTCTGGTGATTTTTGTGCAGTACATCATAATGGCATTGGTCCTCTTGCCAAGCTTACAGAGCATATTTCAGTCTGTATGACTTTGAAGTATGTGTTCTCTTAAGGCTTAACAATGTCAAGCTTCATAACACAAGAGCTAGTTTGCTTACTTCCTACTTTAAATTGCTCGTAATTTGAGACATGCAAACATTTCCACTTTATAAAGCAAGGCTACTAAACATATTATTGCTCCAACCTGCAAGTTTTATAGCCTCTGTATATTTAGAAAGCTGTGCTTTATTAAAATAAACTGTAAAGAGGCTTAACTCATTATGGAATCTGCGAGTGTCTAAAATGAAATATCTTCCATTTATTATAGGGATTTAGGAAACTTTGAAGAAAGAATATAATACTGTTGTTGCAGAAATAGGATGTTAACGGTTTTTTAGGTCTCTGAGGTTTGCAGATGGATGTACAATTTATCATGGGATAGGTCTGTCTACACTTAGCCTGAAAAAAACACCATTATGTTTTGTGCAATCTTCAGACCTTGAAAATGGGTCACTCTGCCTTCGAGCAGAAATTCTTTAAAATACCTTCACAAAATAGGTTTATGTAACATCACTTAATTTTAGATTTAAGTAGATAGAATACTCACTTTTCTTTTTTTGTAATTTTATCTCCCTGATGAATCTGTCCTGGAAGCCATAAATGGAATGTGGAACTAACTCTTGATTCCACAAAACTTTGCAACTTTTACAGAGACATACTTCGGTGAAAATGCAAGAAGATTTTAGTTCTAGTTTATTCAGAGAAATGATACTTTAGCTGCTGACTTATCAACAATCTTATTTTGTTATAGTGAATGTTTTTATTTATTTTTGGGCCCAGGACCACTATTGATTAGAGATGACAGCTCCTAAGGGGAAAAATGCTTTTGTTTTTTACAAGGCTAATTCATGGTCTTTATGTTGTCTCCTTAGATGTTGCTTGGCTTTTACCATCCTAATGTGTTACATGCTCTATACGTCAGAGATGTTTTTCAGAGCTGTCCCTATGCAAAAAAAAAAAAAGCTCTTATTGCTGAATTTTGATAGCTCTTGTTCTTCTAGGAGCATCTCAGAACAATGTTTTCTTTGACTTCACAACAGGAAGCTTGACTTGTCCAACCAGAAAATTTCCAACAGGAAAAAGGTAAAGCTCAGGTCTGAATGGTTTGCTAAGTCCTTAAAACTATTGAGTCTAATAGGAGCAGGATTGAAAGACCTTACAAAGGTGTGGGGAGTTTTCCCAGCAGGAGTGTCTTCCCTCTTTAGCTTTCTGTTCCAGATGGTGGCACAGAAGCAAGAGCACCCATGGGATTCTGAGGCTGGGAAGGGACTGTGCATAAATGCACTATTTTGTTTAGACAGACATCTTTTTTGTGCTAGCCAGAGTAAAAAAAAGTGACTGGCTTTTAGAATTGTTGCAAAATGCCTGGTTGTTTCAAATACTGTATGTCCTAGCAGATACAAATAGTAAATCCAGCGTGCTGACGCAGTTGAAGCTCTGGAAAAGGGGTGGGGTTAAAAGAGCCCTGTTTTGCCCTCCTGTGTCTGTGGCAGCTGGACTTCCCCACCCTGCCTGTGAAGGGATGGAAGGTCCATTGCCAAGAAAAGCTTTGACCAGATCCAAAGCTGCTGCACACATACAAAAGATTTATATTTATGTGGGTGGTGTGTAAAGGAACTTAAGCAGCAGCCTAGAAATATGACAAGACCTAAATGAAGGGAAGAGCCTAAGTCAAAATCTTTGTCTTAAATGAAATTTCATAAGAGCGACAATTTTAGAGACTAGAAAAATGAGTGAAGTTCTTCATTTGCTACTTGGTAGAAAACGTGAGAAAAACAGAAAGCATTAGATATGTTGAAATGGAGTATATCAAGTATGTAGCTTATACTTACTTTTGCTGCTATTAACCTTTTAATTACATATTTCATATCAGTTGACCAGAAAGGTTAATTGTGTATCAAGAAAGTTGGATAAAATATATTCACAAAAATATTTGAAGTAGCGTTTACTAGTGAAATACACAGATTTCCATAAATTTCTGAGATTTTTTTGTTAAACTGGATATTTCCTATTTTCTTTTCAACCACTTTCCTTATGAATGTTGAAAAAAATCTCAGTAAATTAAGCATCCTGAAGATAAGAAAGCTGCAGGTGTCATCCAGTTTCTCATGGATGTACAACAACATTCACCTGTCTTGCTTGCTTCCAGTATTACATGATTGTTACAGGCATGTTTTAAACCACTCTTACCTGTCACTTTTCTGGCAGTTTTAGAAGGAAACTGCATCTTCACAACTATGTTTCCAATAGGTTTTTCATGACTAAGCAATACTTTCATTTAAAGCAGATATCTAAACTGCAGTTGAGTACACACTGTTCATTTTTAGGTGTGCTTTTCCTCTCCCTTAACAATTGGAAACACCAGGAAATCATGTGACATAAAGAAAGATGGAAAATGTCGTAAGACAGTTCAGTCCACCTTCAAAGAACTAAACTTATAAAATTTCTTCTTAGGCATTTGTGTCCAATCCCGATGAAGTTCAATGAGCCATACATGCAGGAACGAGACATGGAGATATGCTTTTAAATTTTTGTGTGTTTTATTCAGTGAGATTAAGGGATCTAGGGCAAAATATTCAGAGGAACTGCTGAACACCATTAGGCATCAAATTTAGTTACCTTATTCTGTAAGTGAAATCCACAAGCCTGAGCACAGCACCTTAAAACTCTCTAAGCTGTGACCACACTGAGACTCTGAATCCCAAACAAGCAGAACAAGCATCTGAAACCATAACTCTTCTCTTCCAGATGAATCTCTGGGTTGGAGAATACTGTTTGTCATTTTATCCTTTCTCTACTTCTGTGAATCATGAATTCTTCCTCTGCACTGGTTCAGTGTACCCATTAGGTTTTCACTGCCTGTGGATACATGATTCCAAGAGCCAGAAGACAAGAATTTTTTTTTTATTCTTTCATATTAAGGAAGACTTTGAGCATGTGTTCATTAACCTATTGTATAAAAACTGAGATGTCTCCCTCTTTGGTCACACCTTTGTCCAGTAGATATACATTGGACAAGTTCTGATAGCTCCCACCAGACTGATGTGGTTTGGAAATCTTGGTTCTTAGGGAAGATGAGACAATTGTCTTCTTGTTGATCATGTCATTTTAGCTGCTAGATAATCTCAAACTGCTTCTTTCTGCTGGTGAGAAGGCTGTTTCATCAAGTGTAAAACAAACTATTAAGCACTTAGTAAACATTATTAAGGGACTTGTAACCAATTATAGACTTCCAGCATCTGTAGAGTCAGGAAGGAGTTTGAAGAATTCCTTTACTGGTTGTAGAAGACCAAAGAAATCTTCTTAATCTCAGTTTAGGCGCTGAAGTATTTTTGCAGATTTAAACATTAGCTTTTCAAGTGTATAGAACTCAGGTGCTTAAAAATCTGTAAATTATATTTAGTATATCCTTTAACATATCCTAGTTCAGTTATCGACTAGAATTATTTTTAAAGCAGGACTTTCTTATGCTTTGAAGTGGCAATAATGGAGCTAACAGGCATAATTAAGAAGTTATTCTAACTGTAACATACATGCAATGTTTCTTTGTTTTGTACTTGTTGCTCTTTGATGGCTGTTTTAATGAATGGCATATGCTAAGCAGTTAATTCTGTACCAATTTACACCCTTAGTCATAAATCAGCTGAAGTTCTGTCCTGCTTCTTTTCCACCCCCATTCTCAAACACTTACTACAGTTTCCCCACTGTTTTCTTTATAACACACAGTGGGGTGCATAACCTAATTCAGGGGATAAGTTTTGCAAAAATAATTAAATAAAATAACTTCTTGTTACTTAAAGAGGAGCTTGTACTTTTGGTATCTGCCACCTAACTCAGAACCCAGCAGAAGCACTCTGCAAGGTCTGAATGACAGGGGTTTTGAAACATGGCAGGTTTCAGCCTATCTTCACCCCATGTGCCTCTGTAATTGGGCAAGAATTGATTCTGGCCCTGCAGGGTTTGCAGTTCCTTGTTCTGTCTGGAAAAGACAAACTGGTTAAAGCAGTACTGGTGTAGAAAGAGGTAAAAGCATTCTCAGAGACAGGGACCACGTGACGGAGCTTATCCTGTGATGTGAGCGGTTCTGGAAGGTTGTTTTAAACCTTCTTTGGAATTGAAAGACATTGGTTCATGGTGATAAGGGAGTCTGGGCCAGTAGTAGATGGAGTAGCGACCACTGCTACTCTCAGAGGTTAGAACTAACTAGTCTTTCTTGTCCCTGCAGCCCCTACAGTTTCACCTTCAACTCCAGATACTTACCTGTAGTTGTCTCCTTTGCCTGTCCTTTTTCTTGCCCACCACTGGTTAATACAGCATGCAGTTATCAGATTAATTCTCCCTCTAATAGCTGTCTTGCCAAATTAGGGAAGACTCAATGTGCGTTTTTGATGTGCAAGAGATAATGTGTTCCTGATATTTTCTAATACATCTGAATGTGGTACCCATACTTCAGCTGGATGGGTTTGTTTGTTCAGCTCCTCTTCTTTAACCATTAATTTTCTGCTCAAATATATGTTTTTTTCAATTTTCACATAAGCTTATGCTTTTGCAACTCTGGTCATGAAGGGGTCAGAGAGGTGATTACAAGTTGTAAAATGACCTTACCAGTAACTCTTTAAGCATAAGTAATGTTCTGAAATTGCCTAAAGCAAAAACTGCCAATTCAGAGCTGATTGTAATGAATCAGGTTCTTCTATACAAAATAATGTGATCAATTTCTCATTTCACTGAATAAATAAGCTGGAAGATAGGGAACTGTCTATGACCTGCTGTTAACCTTTTCCCTCATTATTCATATCAAACCTATGACATGCATGTAAGAAATCTCTGGTTCAATTTTAGCTAATTATTTGTTAGAAGTGAGGGCTCTGTGAAGTGTTACTGATTGTACAAGTACCCAGGGACCTTATGACATCTGATGAAAATAACGCCGAAGCACCTACTCAGGCCTGTATGCTTTTTGTCTGGCTATCTTTACAGCCAGAAATACTCCATTTCTAGGCAGCAAAACCCATTTGTCTGTCAGTGCTGCTTCTCTCAGGTGTAAGATACTGTTAAAATTCATTATAACTCAATTATTGTTTCAATAAGGACATCAGAGAAAAAAATGTGAGGTATGCATTGAAATAAATTCTGAGTTTGTATATATACCTTGTTAATACTTTACAATTTAGTGTCTGAAGTGCTTTGTATGTACAAATTGATTTTCATTATTTGGCTGCTTTTATTTTATTGGCTGATTAGGATAAAACAAAACTTTGCTAGCATGTGCTGAATACAATTAATTTCACATGAGATTTTTGGTGTAACTTATTCCTGGCTTTTAAAGCTACCTTAATTTGTAGTGCACTGCAATATTTTCTAAAATGCAGAACATATTTAAAAATCCAGTAATTTGTATAGAGATATAGAAGTTAGTAGCTTAGGTACTGTGCTGCCCATAGGCGCAGGGTTTTCAGAACTGGCACTGATGTCAGCAATCTTAGTCTACAGCAATTTTGAACCATAACCCATGCACAAACTATAAATTTTCATCACAATATTCCTAAGAAATTCCTAACATCCATCTTGCAAGTGGGAAAGAAAAACCTGGTGAGTTTAAATATCTTGCTGCCATTTACATTAGAGACATGTGAAAGCTGGGAACCTTCTCAATTCAGAATGTAAGACCATCAACTCCCTGCCTCAATGAGTGAAATACACCTCGGGGATTGAAAAATGTTCACATCATAAAATAACTTTCAAGTTGTATTACTTCTGCCTAAAGAAGCTCCTGGAGATTGTATCTTACCAAGAAGTACATAATGGGAAGAAGGAAATCACCAAGGAGGTGGAGAGTGAGAATAGAAAGCCTGAATAAGAAAAACACAGGACTGAACTTTTTGATGTTCAAAACTGTAGGGCTGTTGAATAATCAAAAAAGGTATTGTTTTTAAAGGACAGGAAAGGAATTTAATCTCAATCAATATATTAAGATCTCACCGAAAAACAAGTTTAATGCCACAGATAAAGCATCACTCCTTACTGATGGAATAGCTGCCAGAAAAACAGAATTTAAAATTAGTTGATAAAACATGAACTGTTTCATTCATAATTCACAAATTTCTGTCTTTCTAGACATTAATCTTATATTATAAAATATTATTTTATGTAATACAACTTTTACATAATTTCCAGTATCTGTAATTACTACTGCAAAGTCAGTCTCTCAGGCCAACAGATGTAAATATCTGAAGTTTGGGGACTGAGAGGGAACATTGGTTTCTGGGAACATTGCTCACAGAAAGCTCTTTGGAGTCTTATATTTATGACTTTATGAAGGTTTATTATTAAACATAGGTCATTATGTTAGTTGCCAGTGGTATGAGGCAGAAGAAGTGAAAGTCAAGCAAGATGGATGCTACTCCAGCGTGTATTTTCAAAAGAAACTGGCAACAATGGTATTAGGAAACTTTAGAGGTAATGTCATAGATGATGCCTCTAATTCCTGGAACAATACTGTTTGATTCCAACTTTTCTCTAATTTTGCACAGGTATAAATAACTTTACAAGCTTAGAAGCAGTGGAAGTTCAGGCCAATGAAATTATAGCCTTGTAGGAATTTTTATAGCTCAGCTAAGAAGCCCTCAGTACATGGGTTTATCAAAAAAGAGGTGGCAGACTCCTGGCTGCACCCAGTGCCATCAGGCACAGTTAAAATGAAGTTAGTAAGAAGACAAATGAAGGCTGCTTTCTTTTCAGCTAAGTCGGTCCATGGTCTTCCTTGACCCTGGGGCTAGTGATTGCTGACTGGAATCTCAATGGCTATTTTCTAGTGACAATTTCAGTGTCTGAGCTCATTAATCAATTTCTATTCGGCAGAATCAGTTTGTGGAAAACTTGCAAAGGTTACTTAATCCAGAGGGAACGTGTACTGTTAGACAGAAGACTTTTCAGCCACAGCATTAAAACAAAATTTTTCAAATCTCTGTCTTGTATCATATTTTCCACGACCTTATCAGTTACTGGTAGCAAAGAGCAAATCACCAAAATCATTCATAGTGATGTTAGGAAAACACAACCTCTGCCTGCTTTCCTCAAGAAAATAAGTCCTTCTGCATCATAACATCATAAAATCTGTCACATCTCTTAACCCTTTGTCTCCAGCATGGAACAGGAAACAATGGTGCTGAAACAGTCAAAAATGAAAATGTGAGAGGGTTTTCCTTAACTCTGTCCAGTAATATCAGTTATCATCCAGTGTAAGAACTGGATTTGAAAGCAATTTATAGAAACCCACAATCTGTTTAAGTCCTTGAAATGTTAATCCTTACAAACACCTGGTATAGGACTTGAGTGACTTAAAGGAATTCCCTAGACTTTCTAGCCTTGCACAAGGGTGTACATGCACTGTAGCAGGACACCCAGGAGGGGAAACAGATATAGCAGTGGCTTGTGGCAATAAGAAATGCTTTAGTGTTGAAGAAATTGGCTTAATAGTTTCAATATGAAAGAATTAAATACTGCTTTATTTCTTAAAAATGGTAAAAATATTTTAAAGAAAACCTTCAAATATTTGGGCTTAATCTCTGTTGCTCATTGTGTGTGAATGGTTATTAGCTGCCCATAGCAATATCCTGGCAAACTGCCTCCTCAGTGAGGCACAGTGCCAGTGTTTGGTGTGATTCAAAAGCTTACAGTTAGAGGAGTCATTCTGTGCTCAATTTTTTTTTTCTTTTAGGGTTTTCTTTTTTTTTTTTTTTTAATTTTAATATTTTCTTTTATATTGTTTCCATGCATTTTTCCGGTGCTTTTAGGGACCTTCTCCTGCAAGGGAGGATGAACTGTTTTGTGATCTCTCTGAAGTGTGGAGCCTGATGGGGTAACCGGACAGTGTCAGAAAGAGTATAGCATCTTTGTGCTCTTCTGATTAAACCATAAATGAGGTAAAGTATGTACCACAGCTTTTTAAATGCAGTTTTTAAAAAGTACTGTGGCCTTTCAGGACTTGAAGGGGCCATATAAGAAAGATGGGGGCAAGCTTTTACATGGGTCCTGTTGTGATAAAACAAGGGGTAGTGGCTTTAAACTGAAGGAAGATGAATTTAAATTGGATGTAAAGAAGCGGGTTTTTGTCAATGAGAGTGATAAAACACTGGCACAAGTTGCCCTGAGATGTCCCATCACAGGAAACATTCAGTCAGGTTGGATGGGACTTTGGGCAACCTGATCTAGTTGAAGATGTCCCTGCTGATTGAAGAGGGATTGGATTAGATGAGCTTTAAAGGTCCCTTCCAACCCAAACAATTCTATGATTTTAAAGCCATATTGATCTTTAATTTTATTTTTGTTATGTCAAAACCCCAGAATTATTTGTTTCCTTTACCCAAACTTTTCTTGGATGAAAATTTTTCTGGAGCCTGATACATTTTTCTATCATGTTGCTCCTCTACAGATCATTTCACAGAATCACAGAATTACTAAGGTTAGAAGGGACCTCTGGAGATCATTCAGTCCAACCCCCCTGCCATGGCAGGGTCACCTGGAGCAGGTTACAGAACATGTCCAGGTGGGTTTGGAATGTCTCCAGAGAGGAGACTCCACACCCTCCCTGGGCAGCTGTTCCAGTGCTTTGCCACCCTCAGAGTAAAGTTCTTCCTCATTTGAGGTGTAACTTGTGTTTTAGTTCATGGCCATTACTCCTCATATTGTCACTGGCACCATCCTCTTGGCACACTTGACATTTGCTCATAGCAGAGCTGACACAAGAACTGCTGTCAGAAATGACAAAGAATGTGGGTAGAGTTAGTCCTGGTTTGTTCATTACACAACATGGCCAATTTATGCAGGTGTTTAGCCAAGGATCTGGACTGAGGTCCCTTGCATGGAAGATTGTGTGTTGCAGAGGTTAACATCTGTCAGATAACACGCCAAGGGCCCTCTAAATTATTTAACATGGTATGAAAGTGGGGGAAAGGGAAGGACTTTTCTGTACTGTGAATCAGCATGACTTGTAGATGTTTAAATGTTGAGATAGCAGTGAGTTTACAGCACAAAAATGGAACTCTGGCCGTGAACTACCCAGAGAAGAATCCTCTTTGGAATCAATAAAAACTTACAGTATTCCTTGTTTGATTTCCATAAACAACTTCTTCTGCCACCTTTTTACTTTTTTAACAGCCTATCCTGGCAGTTGTACAGTCATCCATGTTTTTAATGGAAAATAATTATTTTTTTGTGAATTTTTGAAATGTGTCAATTAAATTAGTGGCAATCTTAAAGTCAGGAAGGTATTTCTCTTTATGTAATTTCCTTCTGTACATTCAGTTTCTATGATGTCCTGATGGATCCCCTGAGAAGTAATAGCAACTAACTGAGATACAAGTTGGTGTATTAACGTCTAGAAAGATTTATTTTTCGTGGCAGAGTTTTACAAGGAAGAGTGTTCTGTGACTCTTCGCACAGATACGCGTGGATGAGTGGATTGTAAGTGTTACTTCTACAATTGGTTCTGGAGGCATTAGCTAACAGGGTGATTGTGCCCCTTTCCCACACATGTCAGCAATGATCTAGTTGCATCAGCATTGCTGGAGATATTGAAATGAGCTGACTTTGTGAGTGTTTCCTGAGTTTAAATTCCTTTACTGTAAAGCAATATCCTAACAGTTATATGCTACTCAATGTTTGAGGGAAAAGGGGAAAAGTGATTGAGAGATGCATAATAATTCTGATTTTTGCCACCGTCTTGAGAAGTAGCAACCACATTCTATGGCTGTATCTGTGCTGTCTTCTCGGAAAAATCCTGATTGTGATGTTTATGCAATTTCCTGTTAGTGATAACAGCTCCATTTTCTTGCATCTACTTCTTATCCCGTTTTCAGCAAAGTGGTGTTGATACAGAGGATGGCACAAATAGAACCCTACTTGTCCTATTGTCACCACGATTTGGCTGTAAGGATACAGATTGTTATTGGGTAATTGATTGGTAATTGTTGGAATTAAAATTCCACCCAAGCCCCTTTTGTGTCAGTGCATGTTTAAAGCAGTCTAGTCTTCAAAATAGCCAAGAACAGCTTTTGCTGGTGCCTGCTAAGGCAAACCAAGGCCTCAGATTCCCTCTGGCTCTCTCCATGCTTGAAAATACAAGTACCACCACTCTTCTGTGTAATAGATGTAAGGCACACCAGAGGCAGACTGGAAATTGGCTTTTAATGATTGATATTGCTTGTGTGAAGCAAGGATGTTGTGCTGAATATAGAAGTGCTGTAAGAGCGTCACTAGTAATACTGAACTATCACAGGCATGTCATTGATGTGAGTATTTAAGTTCTTCTAACTGAGAACATAAATTCTGGCCTTACATTCCCTTGGATGTAGGTGCCACCTTCGCCAGTGGCAATTAATGATAAATAACAGAGGAAGAATCAAAGAAACCAGATTAAAAGCCATCCATTTCTATCAATTTATATTGACTATTATAGGTGGGAAAACTATTGAAGACACGACTATATTTTAAAAAGTCATTGTTCAAGTCTCTGCAAGTATTGGCAAAGAGATTCTTGCCTTTGCTCTTACAAGTATGATGCACTCCAGAGCACCCTCCTTTAGGCTGAGCATGGGGCACTTGCTGAAAACATGGCATCTATTTAATTTTTAGGCACTCCACTCCTCTCTTCATGAAAGTAATTCTTTGTAATCAGGATTATACCACAGGACTGAGAGTCAAGCAGGACTTAAGAGAGGTAGTTAAATTCAGGCTTTGCAATATATACCTGGCATAATCGGCCCTGTTGCATAAAAATTCTGCAGGCATGTGAAGAGACTTCAGTTTCCATCCCAAACCTTGCACTGCAGAGGGGTACCCAAATGTTTCATTTCTTTCTCACAGACTGTCCTAAGATGTAAAATTTTCCAAAGTTTCCCTATTCAAATCAAACAACAGGATCTCCTGATTGCATTTCCGTCCTGTGTCTCAGTGCAATCTGGAATGAATAAAAAACGAGAGACAAATTTGACACACAGTGTTGAGATGCCATGCAAAGCTCTGGAGGGCAGAACAAAAGGGGAGAAACCCCAAGCATTCCAGGCATGGGAACATCTGTACAAAAGCACTGCAGCAGAGACATACCAGGTGGTGATGTGGCCCTGAGAGAGTGAGTGCTGCTCCTGGATACGGGGGTTTGGGGTGTGCTTGTGTATCTGGTGTATCCTTGTTAGATGACATTGAACAAGGCTGGTCTGTCCCACTTCTGATGTTACTGAATGCTGACCTGCACTGCAATTTCAGGTTCTAACAAATGTAAACTGTACCTGTGGTTCTCTAAATATAATTTCTGTTTTACGTCTGAGCTAATAGCATTGTTTGTAGATTGATGGTCCATGTTTGAACACTAGTTTTCTGAAAATGAAAGTTTTGCATGTATGTACTTTGCCCTTTAGGGCAGGTTTCGTATGAACCTCTTTATTTCTACTTGCTTCTCTCTTTCTACTTCTCTTTGATAAAAACACCTTATCTCTGAAATGTATTATTTTAGAGCACAGGTTTTATTTGAATTCTGAAATATAATTTGCCAGTGGTACTCCTGTATATAGTAAGTTAAAGTCATACTCTTGACTGTAATTCTGTCTTACAAGATTCTGAGGCGCATACTACTGCCATTAACTATAAATTTCATATAAAAAGTACACAATTGTCATTTTGATCATTCCATTTACTACAGTGTTTTTTTTGGTCTCACTATATCTTTTAGTTGGAAGAGAGGGTCCTTTTACAAAGTATTTCCTGGACTTGCAAATAACACAACCACAAGGCCTGGAAGACGTGAATCAAAATAGCAGATGCTATTCCCATTGAGACAAAGAATTTGTCTAGACTGGCAAAATGGCATATATAGCCTGGTTCCTGAGCAGCACTTTGGACAAGGAAGAGTAGTAATTCGTAAAATTGGAATTGATCTCTGAAGTATAATCTAGGAGTGGAAAATCTGAGCATAGAAGTTCTGAATATACCGTATGTTGTGGATAGAACTAGTATTCACCATTATTGGTTTTGGTGGATTAAATATTTGAAAATTCATCTTGACTGCAATATTGAGATGCCATGCAAAGCTTTAGAAGGCTGAGCCAGAAAAAAAAAAAATTCAGAAGTGCAACGGAACAGTTTTGTAACGTCCTCAGGATCTGAAATAATGAATGTCACATTTTCATTTGAAAACAANGTCAAAACTAGAACTGATAAAAAAACTCAATGTTTCTAACAGAAAAAAAAATTATTTTGAAAGAAAAAACAAACAAACAAACAAAACCCCACAAAAACTGCACATTTTAATTTTTAAATGAAAATGTTTTTGCTGTATAAAAAATGTGCTTCAATGATTTCATAGATCTAATTTTTCTAGATGTTAATTTACTTTCCCAAGAGAAAAAGTGTTTCAATCTTGCTGACCAGCATCTAATGGGAAAATCAGCGACTCACATATCTGGAAACAGAACAGTGAGATGTGACTGTCAATAATAATAGTTTTTTAGTATTCAAAATCTCTTTTAACAGCATAATGTTTTTTGATATTTTACAAAAATAAAAGCAAGTGTAAATTCTGAGTCTCTACAACCATACATAATTCAAAAGAAGTTCCCTGATACAACTTCCACTAATGGTTTAAATCCTGCTGCTCTGTGGTCCTGCAAAGAATGGAAGGAACTATAACTGCCTGCTGTCACTGAATGCTGTTGTAGAGGCGAACAGTAATTTCTGTGTACCTTCTATACTGGAGAGAGATTATAATCCTTTTAAGGCTTGGTTTGTGTGATCCATTTGTTTGCTACTTGTTGCACACACAGTAGAACAGAAGGCCAGTTTTCACAAACTCTGACGTCTGGTTGTCTGACATATCAAAAAGTACAAAAAATGTAACTTAAAGAATGTTTAATTGTCAGAATACTTTGTTTACTTTCAAATAATTGCGCTAAATTGCAGTGCTTAAAATGCAGTTAAGTTTTTCCAGCCTATCAGCAGCAGGAGAATTGTGTGTGTTTCTGCTATAATAGGCAGATGTAAAAATTAACTGAGGCAAAGTAGCCTGAAACAATTTGTTCTGCTATAGTGGATTACTGACTTCGTAGCATAATGGTTTTTTTGACATTGGTCACTTTTAAAGGAATGAGTCACAGCCCAGATTTGGGTCATAGATTTAGGTCTTTAAAATATCCTTTGTGAGAGTTTCATGTATCAGATAGTGAACAAGAACCTGCAAAGAGGGAATTGTATGAATCCCAGGCACACGGGAGCACCTCAGTTCTTTATTTATCTGTGGGCATATAGTCATTTGAAGGTATGTGCCAACCTAGAGCAGTTTTTCTGGATTCATGCATTGTAATTTCATGCCTTCTGGCTTATGGAAAGAGTAGGTGTGTTCTTTTCCTATTCACCCACTAAAAAAAAAGCTTTCTGGAAATCCGTATTCCCTGGCAGAATAAATAATTGTCCTCTGATCAGCAGAAATCCAAGGCCAGACTCAAAAGCCTGATGCTCAGCACCAGTGTGCACTCCTGCAGTCACCACTCCTGCCAGCACAGCAGAGGCCAGGGGGCTCCTCCAGAGCACAATGATGTCTCAGAGCTGCCAGGGACAGGACAACAGGAACACCCAGGGGTGTCTGATCCGTGTGCTGGGAATGGCACCCAGGGGGACAGCTCAGCACCGCTGGGGGTGCAGGTCAGGGGCAGTGGGTTTGCTTAGTGAGGTTGTGAGGTTGAATATTCAATTGTGTAGGAATCAGGCAGTTTTAGATTGTAAAGTGCAAAACCTGACCTTGTTCTGTGAATCCTATGTCTTTCATTAATATGTAGGTAATACTCAGTAACTTTTACCTATATTCAATTTGCAAGTAGTATTTACTATTTGGGTGACATGTTATAACAGCATTTCTATCTAGGTATTAAATAATTTTCTTGTGTGCTTTCTGTCGCTTTATCTCAGTGTAACATAAAGATTTTCAAAGAAATCTCCTAATGACAACATTCTGAGTTAAAGATGATAATAATTTAAATCAGTCCTTTCTAAGTTGACTTCCATGATCGTATTTGTGCCAATCTTATGCTCATTCTTATTTTCAGTGTTCTTCCCATCTATCAGCTGCCCACAAAACTTTTTAAAAAATTCCATCAGAAAAACAAAGTATTATACATGGTAAAATAAAACATAATCTCCACACAAACTGCCTCCTTTCTCCCCACACCACTGAAATATTTTCACCAGATGTGCTTGGATGAAGGGACAAACACAGATGTTGATCACATGGTCACAGCTGCAAACACAGTAGATGCTGATCACATGGTCACAGCTGGAATTAACTCAAAAATTTCTATTCAGTTGGTATTACCAGTTTGTTTTATTTTTCTCCAGCAACAAAATTGTAATGTAGATGACATCTGTCTTTCCAGCTGTTCCTTGGGCTCGAAGAACCACTCCTCTCCCTCAGAAGTTAGCCAATCATCCTCCTAAAACTGATAAGCCAGAAAAGTATAGAAACAAACTAATGTGGGAATAGATATAAAATTAATCCAAAAAAGGTCATTTGATAAGGATGCTACATTTCCAATTTTCCCTTTACTTTCCTCACATTGAAATAAATTCCAAAAGCACTTCACAGATTTCACAATTTGGTTGTAATGTATGTAAAATAAAAGAAAATAAATTGCTTTGATAAAACAGGAGAGCCATTTGTCAGACACATTTGGATATCCCTTCTGCACGCTGCCTACCTTTTGATCTGCAGTAATATAACTTTTTCAGTCGTTCAATATTCAGCAGGAGCAGCCATTAAGAGTATCTCAAACATTCCTAATCTGCACTCAAGTTTTGCACTTCTGCACCATAGAACAGGAACTTATACTACAGAAATTTTATGTAATAATTTTATGTAATATTAAATTAATTTTATGTAATACTTGAATTTGAACAAGTGAAGGTTCCATTTGGTTTTCCCTTTCACATGAGATTTCTCTGTGCTCCTGTTTGATGTCCTTTTTATCATCTTGTGTCTGCTGTCACAAGGTTGGACACTTATACTTTAAAAATAAAGACCTCTTAACTTTTATTAGAAGAAACTGCATAGATTTTGGTGATGAACATCTCTGGTTGGAGAAATGTGTTCTCCTGTAGGTTCTGTAGAACTGGTATATTCTACACTCACTTGTGACATGAATTGCTAACTAGGTAAAGTTTCTGCAGTACATTCTAATAATTACAGCAAGAATGTGAAGCTCTAGGTCTTCACTAAATTGTGGTATCCCTTGGATTTTATTCTTAAGTTCCACTGGCCTCTCAACAAAATAATTGTGTTCTCTGAGGTGTCAAGATTTTCAAAAGCATTTGGTGTGTACTTCCTCAGAGAATGGGCAAAGGTTCTTCTCAAACTCCACTGAAGATGCAGATGGTATATACTTTTTTGTATACACTTATCTATGTCTGTCTGTCTACATAGAATGTATTTCCCAAGGTAGTGCAGAGGATTCCTATGCTTTGTCCTTTAGGAGGCATGGTTCTTTCATTTCTTCAACTGTTTTTTCCCATGTCCATCATGTCCATTTTTCAAATGGGAAAAAACAAAACATGATTTTTGCAAAAACATTTAGTTTAGTACAGTACAAAACATTGCTACTGTTTGGGCCAGTACTTTCAACTGCTACATTTGAAAAATTATTTATCTTGTACATACTTGAGTAACACAGATTTTACACATAGGACTTTTTCCCCCTCCTTTTAGGTTGGTTTGGTTTTCTGCTGTGGTGCTTTTTGAGTTTTGTTGGTTGGTTTTATTATGTTGGTTTGGGTTTTTTCTCTTTCTATGTTTTGGTGACTGTACAAAATAAGAGGTTTTAATTTAACCTGTTTGATTTAAATTATATTCGTATTTGGAAAACAAAGAGAAAGAATAAATGTCAGTCATTGAAGAGGGTTTGCATCATCTGGATTTTCATTAGAAGCCAAAATTTGGGGCAATTATCAGTTTCTGTATGCAGTTATGTGTGGGAGTCTGCTGGCAAGAAACAAAAAATATTTAGTTTAATAGCTTGATTTGCCTTTAAATTCAGTCGTGTCTCGGGCAAACCCCTAATTTTAACTAAAACCCATCTGTTTGCTGAGCACTTTACCATTTTTATTTTGCATTGATAGTCTCAATAACGACCATATGGATGAAAGGAAGTTTAGTGTATTCCCAAGGTACCTTATCATCCATAAGCAGTTGGGAACTTTGTGCATTGCTGTGCAAGCAAATCACTTTCACTGTGTCTTTTCAAACAGGCAGATATGGGGAGGTGGGGAGGAGAGATTGGGCCCAATCTCTGGTGCAGATCCCCTAGTACAGGAGGGGCAGAGGGGGCAGAGTGTGCTGGTGTGGGCTCACTCGCATGAAATGCTGGGTGATTCATATCTCCACTAAACCAGGGTATCTGTAAAACAAATCTCCTGTTCCAGAACAGGCACAGAGTTCAGTACTTTCCTATGCTGGGCAAACTGTTCCACACTGAAACTACACGTATCGAATGGCTGTGGTGCTGGCATAGAAAGGACTCAAATGTTGCTTACACTTGCTAATATAGGCACTTTTTCCCCCCCCTTTTAATGACTACTGCTGCTTCTTGCTTCTGACTGCTGTCTGGGATTGCATTTCTGTGTTGATGTTTTGCTCGCTGTTTTATTTTCAGATGTTATTTTTCCAAGAGTCTGTAACCCTTGCTAAATAAAAGAATATTGATTATTTTTCATTTTGGCAAAATACCCAATAATGATGATGAGATTAATTTAAAGTTTCCTCTAATCCTAGGAAGATAGCACATTTTTCTAGAGGTTCCACTATAGTTGCTTTTTTCATTTTAATTTTTATATTATTTTCTTTTTAAAAATATGGCTGTATTTACTTCTGTCCCTGACCTTATAGCTGACCACCCTCATTTTGGCAAAGCAGAACTTTCAATAGCACTACAGAAAATGTTCAGTCTCAGAGATATTTAATGTTCAGTCCCAGTGATATTTAATGCTCATTTTAAAGATTGAGACTTAATTGGAAAAGCAGTAAGATTTGGGACAGGTTCTGCAGCTGCTAATACATTTTCCAGAGTGAATTCCAAAAGTAAATTAACTGAAATAAAAATGTTGACTCAAGGAGTAGGATATTTCTCAATGTGAGTAAGAAGGGTTATCCCACTTCTAGTTACTTTCCATAAATGGTTTCACTGTAATTATAGCATGTGTTAACTTAGAGGCTGGGCTGGATAGGAATATTTATAAAAGCTGACATTTCAATAAATTGACCTGGTTTACAAGTTTCTAAAGGAACAGTAAGAAATATGGAAAAACCACCTGACATGGCAAGCATGTTAAAACAAATCAAACAAACCCTGATTTGTGAGCCCACGAGTACTCTTATATAGTCGATGGAGAAAACAAATCAAATGCTTGTAAATGCTGTTTAAGGGCTTACACACAACTTGACTTGATTAGAAAACTAAATATTTAATTATTTGTGGTTTTGATTTTATGAATGTTGCTTTCCTTTACTTGTGCTCTCAAGATGTTCGACGTCTGGTGAGAAAAATTGTGGATAGTGTTTCCATGTGTGGTGCCCATAGAGCAGATTTTGATCCTCATGCACTGCTCACAGAAATGTCTTCATGCTGGAGTTCCACCAACATCCATGGAAGTTTCTTAATGATGACCGCAGTAACAAAAAAACAAGATTAGATTTGGCTTGAGAGTTCAATCCAGGTTCCTCCCTTCAGCCAGTATGATGCCATCATCATTTTGGTCCCCTGCTGTTTTTAAACAATATGAGCTTGAAACAAACCCAGATTCCAGTGCCATCCTGTCAGTGTGACCACATTTTGAAGGTCCCTGTTAGCATTTTGTTTCGTTCTTGTCCTCTCCTTTTTCTTTTTTTTTTTTTATTTTCCCCTTTTTTTTTAATTGCACATGGGATTGGTGGTAAGATTGTTAACAATATTTTTAAGACCCATTTGCTGTTGCAAGATGAATGGGTGTATTTGAGACATTCAGAGCAATCAGACATGCCAAGCAAATGGCAAAAAATTTATGAGAGTCTAAAATGGTTGGTGAGACAGACTTCCTGTGTCTTTGGTTTCAGGTCCAGAGCATGCCACTGTGAGAAAAACATGTGCATCCTACTTGCTCTTTGTACCTAGGTCTCACTGAGGAGTGAAGAGATCCTTCTACAGAGAGTGCACTGTGACTTTCTTTAAAACTGTCATGGCTTAAAGCTTTACAGTAACAGAGGCTTTGTTCTGGTAATGCTTTTGCAATGTGGGTGGCAAGGCAAAGCCAGGAGTGGTCTAAGGCTGTGGCATGGGCTTTGACTCTAAAACTGAGAGAACTATAAAAAGGCAAAGAAAATATGTGGTTGTGTAATAGAAGCCTGGTGCTGGGAAAGGGAAAATTCTTCCACAGGAAGAGCAGGACACTGACTCGAGGGTCTTGGTGTGTCTGCCCTACTGGAGGGGGCAGAGCAGCACAGGCACACTGCTTAGAAAGGACTTGCATGAGGGAGAATGAATAGAAAATGTTTCTGCAGGCATTTCAGTCTCTTCCTAGTGTTGATAGAGACAAAAATCGTTGATCCTCTCATTGCAAGAAAGATTTGCTTCTGCTTTCACTAACTCATGGTTTTCTGCATAAATTGACGCAACAATCATCGTGACTTTGATACTGTTCTAATTACGAACAAGTTTTAAGCTTCCACTTGGTATTGTACATTTCAGTAACAATTACAGGAGTGAATATGATACAAAGTTAAAATATTTTGCATTTGTGCAGGAGGCATCCTTGTATAAGAGGAATAACGATACAGTTTTGAATATGTTTGATGCTGAACATCCCATTGATTTCCCCTAAATCCACTGGCTTCTGTGTTCCTCTGGAACAAAATGGCTAAATAAACTAGCGCAGTAAGTCACACACGTGGGCAAAAGGCTGTAGCTATTGCTGCATGGATCCTCAAGTCCTAAAATGAGCTTAGGGACACAAAAAGCCATTCATATTACAAATTACCCTTTGCTTTTGAACTGTAAATTATCTTTATTATTAGGCTGGCCATGGTACTGCAATTATTTGGTGCCCTGTGTCTAAAGGTTTGAGCAATTAGAAGTCTGGGGTGACAGTCTCATGATACAGAGCGATAAAATATGTCCAGTCAAGACAAAGAGATGGTCTATATTCGTGTCTTCAGCATGTATCACAGGGAGCCTGGAAGCTGTGCTGCTCTTAAACATTTCAATTAGCCCTGACATGGCCACTGTGAGCCCACAGATTATCTCTGTGTTGCTGTTAAGTTTTTATGAGGCTTTCCCCTCAGATTACCCATTTTCACAGCAATCTATAAATCTGAAACTGCAACATCTGATTAATTCTCCCAGAAGAGAATAGTGAAGATCCAGATTTTTTCATTAATGAAGTTTGTGCTGTTCTGAGGTCTCATATATTTCAGCCATTGTTTTACCGTTTTTTTCTCATTCTAATCTCTTTCCTAAGGTACCAAGGGAGGCAGCAGCCTCAAAATCACCTATTTCGTTGACCTAGAAAATTAGACTGACTTTTCTTGTAGCACCATTTTGCAAGCTGATGGCCATTCTTTGCTGTTTTCAGAGTGAACAAAGCTGTAGTGTACCAATATTATTTGTTCATTACTAACAATTGCTTGGCATCACTTTTTTATTGAGTATTGTACAGTCTTCTTTTTATGCACCATATTCCACATTAAATGTCATGTGGCTTTGCATATTTTTGAGCTTTGAGATCAAATGAACCCAAAAATGTAAAATGAAACTGAGCTGAATCTGCTACATATTTCCTGCTGTCAAATAGAAGCTCTGAGAACCAAATACTCCTTCACTCTTCACAGATAGGGAAGCTGAGGCACAGATGTCTATTTAAAGGTATTCTGGTGGCAGACAGAAAAGAGAATTTCCCTTTCAATGTCTGTCTTATCTGGTGGTGAAAGCTGGATGATATTCATATGGTATTTTCTTCAACAAAGAAATTCTTTCACTGTAGTATTAGGTAAATTAGCTGAGTGATAAAAGAGAGATAAGAATCCAGATGTCATGTGTAGCAATATCCTTTCAAATAGTTTGTGAGTGCTTGAAGTAAAGCTTCCAGGGTTCTGTATCATAAAGGCCATCAAAAAGGTGTTGGAAGAGCAATGAGATTTGTATGTTGGCCTCTAGGAGTCTCATGTAGAGATCAAAAGACACACGGGTTCGATAACATCAGTTCATAGGAATGCTCATATTCTATGAGCATTTTTAAATGCTTTTGCAATGTGGCAATACCATGAAAATGGTGCTTAAATTCCTGTTGCTTGGAATACTGTTGAAAGAAGGACAGTCTCCTCCAGCTATCCTTTGCTGACCTTAACTGGGGCCACCACTTCCTGAATTACCCAAACAATAAGCTTAGAGTTCAACTAGGTCTGTTTCAGCCATTTTAGACTTGCCATCCTTTCTCCATTGAATGGATACTGTGCTTCCTTGCCTGAGTCAGGGCAAGGTTTGCTTTTGTTTTGCCCTCTCTGTGGTATCCTGCCAGCAGCACATACAGGAATGGGCCTGAAGCACAGGGGTGAACCAGATCAATGAAACAGGTCAAACTGTGGCCCATAGATCATGAGCCCCTAGAGAGGAAACACTGATAATCCAGGAAAAGTGTTCTCTAGGACAATGTTCTGTGAAATACCTTTCTGGTTCTACATAAATGTTGCAAACCTGTGGCCAAAAGGAATGACTCATCTTCATCTTTCTGCCTGCATCTAGTCTGAATCCTTATGCTTTCATGTTATCCATGTGGATTTCCACAAACATCTATCCTGAGACAACCTGAGATTGTGCTCTTCCAGAATATTAAACACATCCTGAGATGCAAGAGCACTGGAGACGAACACTAGTGCAACTCAAACAAGAAGAAAGTCAGATTTGCTGCATTTGTGAGCAACTTGGAAATGTATTATACGTAGACAGAATTGTGACCATTTTAATAAGCTTTGCTTGTAATTTATAAGGAAGAAAAGAGCATATTGAGTTTCAATTATGTAGGCTTCATAGGACCCTGGATGATTTCTTTGTCTTTATTATTCCATGAGAGTGTAGATGAATATAGGTGCTTCCTTCGCGTGTTGTATGCGTTTAGAGGTTTGTGTTTCTTTTTGGGTTACATATGTTTATATAAAGGATATTTACCATATCACTCTGGTCAGCAGCAGAGAGCCTGAAGCAGCCTGCCATGGTTTTTCAACCATGTTATGCATATTGGTAGGAATGCCTGTCACCTCACATCTCATACCAAATCTACAACTGCTTCATTTAAATTCTGCCTCCATTTGTTGTTCCTTCATATTCTTTATGTATTATATTTCATAGAAATCTGTATTAATAATGCAGGATGCAAATATGGGCATGTGAACATTCATCTCATGTATCAATTTCTCAACAGATATAATGAACATATATTCTGTATACAGAATTTAGAATATGAAATGTGTGTCATTATATTCTGACACATCAACTTTTTCTACATAATCCATATTTTCCATATTCCTCAGCCTTCCATAATTATGGTCGTACATCTCTCTCCTCTCTGTCAAACAAAGACCAATTCCTGTATCAGTCTCTTCCTTGTTGGCATTTCCCTCTACAAATTCTAACAAGCCTTTTGTCTCAAATTACCCAATAGAATAACATAATTAAGTTAAATCACAGGAATTGTTTGCTGTCTATATGTATTTCCAAGTTTGCTGGTGCTGCCTTAGGTGAGACAATATTCATACATGTCTGAAAGAAAGATTATCCATTTTCCCCCAAACACCATATTGGTCTTAAGATATGTTCCTCTTCCTTGCAAACTTTGCCTCTCCTTAAGACATCTGAGATTCCCAATTTGAGGATCATGTCAGACTGCTCTGTAATAGAGCAGTGTTTTATGACCATGATCATCTCAGCAGATCAGTGCTGTCTCAACTCTAGAAATGTATACATTGTGAATGATATCATTGTTAGAAAAGTCATCCTTTGATAAAGAGACAAAAAACCAGCTCAGCTTATACAGGGGTTGGAAGGGAGATCTGCATCATTAAACTGATTAGAATGCTCCAGAGGGTCCTGGGTTTTGTGAAGGACTTAACGTGGCCCTTCTAAAAGGGCTAGTGAGTTCCTCTGTCCCTTCCTCATTACTGCTTAATTCAACAAATCTTTTTTTCTTTTCCTCTTTATTTCTTTATCCCTCACAATCCTTTACTCCTTTCCCCTGCCAGCTGGCTCCCTCAGCTGCTCCATTGATCTCTCAGCCACTCTGGCACTCCTGATATCAGACACAGTGGGAGGCAGAGTAGCTCAGAGATCAGCAGACAGACCATTATAGAAGTGAATCCCAGAGTCCCAGCAAAAAAAAAAAAAACAAAAAACAAACAGAATTTGTTCTTTTGCTCTCTTTTCCTGTAACAACCCTTTGTGAAATGGTAGATTGGCATTCAAAAGTCTGATGTGTTTAGTAATAGCAGAAATAGCTATTTTCTGCAGTTGTTTCTGTAGGGTTGGAGTTCTGACTAAGCTATGGAAGCCACATATTGTGTTGTCATGAGAGAAAGTCCTGACTCTGTCACCAATCTTGGACAGTTCCTCTGTGCACTTCTGAATGCCATTTGACTGCAGGACCAGAGTCTGCAATTTGAATTTGAGAGGTACTTCAGAATCAGTACAGGGTAGAGCTGGAAGGTGGTGAGAAAAGATTTTGGAGACAGTCATGATGAATCATATCTTGTTGTTTTCCATTTTGTTGACTGATTTTTGTTTGTGCTGTGTAAAACAAATGGCATGGCAAGAATGAATTCAGGCATGTCAGAATGATTTTACATAACTGTGTACACTTTCCACTCCCTAGAACATGAAAAGAGAAGGTGTCAGAGATAAGCTGCAGCAGCTTAGCTGTTAGAACGGTGTTTGTTTCTAGTGTCATTGATGTTTAGGTACTGCAGGTCCATGTTCATGCTAAAGATCAAGATGTCAGTAGCTCTTGTTTTGACAGCTCTCAAGAGCAAGCAGATGAATTTATTTTTAAATTTTGATTCTAATGCAAAATGCCAGTGCAGGTGCACCACTGTGGCTGTTTACTGAAAGCAGATCTAGTAAGCTTGGCCCTAATCTTTTCTAGCCAGGGATGACTTTGGTTGCCCTGATTTATCAGTCCACATTCTCTCTGTTCTCCTCCTGTCTCTCCCTCTCCTCCTCATAGGCCTACACCATGGCTGGTGGAGAAAAACTGGATAAGCCCCTTTATTCAGTAAAGAAATTGGAAGTAGTGACAGATCATTTATTATATGACATACTGTAGTTTACAATACGGATGCCAATAGTGTTATTGTTCTTTTCAAAGGAAAATCTGAGAATATTTCACAAGGATTATTTGTATTATTACCATTCTATCCAGATGCAGTACCTTGCACAAGTTCACCCAATAGATTAGTGTCAGAATCAGAAATACCTGAGTCATCTTCCTTTGCTCTGGGCATTAGTGAGAAAATTATGAGCCAAGGAATGCCAGGCTTTGGGAATTCAAAATCTGACTGTGGATCACAAGTTGGCCTGTGGTTACTTTTTCAAATGGGCCGAGCTGGGTAGATCTGAAAACACCTATCTACATTATCAACATCTACATTATAAGTATTTCACTGATTTGTTTTCTAAACAGAGGTATCCTTGGAATGGCAAAAAAAGTCATGCCATTAAAGTAAACCACTTATTCATAAAGAGCTGTAGGAATGGGGTATGCTAAAAGGGAAGGAGAGCAGTAGTACACAGTTATAAATGCCCTTTAAAAAAACATTAATATTGCATAAGTGGTATTGGTAACAGCTTAAGTATATTTCCATAGGTGTTTCTTTATATTTACATATTAATTAGTGGATACCTAAGATACTATGTTACAGGAATGTCTGTGGTGTTCATGTTTTATTGACAGTGTCCAAAAAAAGTTGCCAGACATTATGGAAAACTAATTTGCATGGGATTAATAGAATGCAGAGTTTCTTCTTTTGCCAAAAGTTTTATTCCTCACAACCCCGCAAGAGTTAAGTGTGCAGTGCCAGAGTAACCCTGCACTGCTGTGCAAGAGGCTGCTGCATGAGTTGTGTCACACAGAGAGGGAGATGAGTGGATGGTCTCTTGGAAGCTGCTTTCCTGGCTCACCTCAGCCAGAAAACATGCCTGCTTCCTGCTTGGTCCTACCCTGGGCCTTGGCTGGTATTCCCCTCTCCCCATTCCTTCTGTGCTGGTCAGAAACTGGAGGTCTCAGCCCTGCAGCCAGGCTTCTCTTTCTGAGACAGCAGGATCTTCTGTTCTTGGCTCTGGACCTTGGTCTCCCTGGCATAGAGGCTGCTCTTCAAGCATGTTGGTTTATATTTGCTTTGGTATCCACCATTCCCAGTGTTCAAATCTGTAATCTGCTCACTTTTGCTCATGACAGATTTGAATTTTTGAGCTCAGATCTAAATTTTTAGTGCAGTTCTGGTATTAAAAACTTTTCACAGTTGTGCAGAGCATTTTTTTAAAATTAAGATTTCCTACAACAATTTACATAGAAATTTGGAATGATATTTTTGTAGTTAGAAAAAACACTCAAAGTTTATTTTTTATTTGGAATGAAATGCTGCAAACCAGACATGATAGTGAGTTGTAAACAGAAGGTACAGCTTGGCTTTTTCTGAATTTTGCATGAGTTCTTATATCTGTTCTTGCACATAACTAAGATTCAAAGGGTTTGGCTAATTAGTACTGTCTTTTGCCTGTCCCAAAACTGGTACTGCTGTATTCAGCACACTCAGGAATTTAGTACTGTGACACAAGATATTGGCACAGATGGTTTGATTCAGTTGCCTAAACTGTAGGTGTTTGTAGCCCTTGAAATGTCCTATGTTGTCCAAGAAATCCATATATATGCAGCCTTTGAGACTATGCAGTTTTGTGTCAGGAATTAGGGAGCTGATGGGATCCCCGAGTGCATTTGAAATTACATGAGGTATCTGTGTTGTGGCACCATAATAAAGTTCAAGCTGTCTGAAAGTAGAGTAGAGATGTAGCCCAAGAAAATCTTTTATTAGGACTATTTGGCAAAATTCAGGACAGGGAATCAGAATTTTTCTCTTAGCTGTGCCATTGACTCTGTTGCCTCTCTTTCCTCATATGAACAGAAATATGAATTCCTACCATATTTTCCTTTACAGTCTTTGTAGAGTGCTTTAAATATACAAAATGCATCATAATATTATATGCAACATGCTAATTTATGGCAGTTGAATAACATAACACTATGAAATTGTCTGATTTTCCATGCAAAGCATGGAATTAACAGGGGTGATTCATTGCTGGGGACTGTGCTCTGCATCAGCTCCAAACCAATGGTGTTAAAGGGAAACTGCTGCTGGCAGTGAGCTGCCTATGGAGATGTGTAGTGAGAGTCTTGCTCACTGTTATTAAAGAAGGGGTGGCACTTTTAGTTAACACTGATATTCAGGCCACTTCCAGCAGAGGCAGTCTGTTATTGCTGTACACCTATATTCTCCATGGAAGTGCTAATTGCCTAGCCAGTCTAAAGAAAGTTATGGAAAATTATGAGACCTGACTTAGAGATGTTAAAAATTAAATTTTGTGTTATATGTGTTAGATAATTGTTCCTCTTTCTCCCTTATGAATTGTTTCTTTACACCGTTAAAGAGTTCCCATGTTCGAAACTAAAAGGATCTTAATTCCATTAGCTGTATTAATGGTGCATTTACAATTATATTGGAAGGAAGAAGAAAATTTTTCAGCATCCACAGAATAGCTCTCAAGTTCAACATGTCCTTATCTTTACATGACAGAGCCAGGATACTTAGTTTGCTTGCTCAAAAGTTGGAGTCCTTTTTGGAAAAATCTGTTTAAAACAAAAATAATTTAAAGATCCCCTTTTTGTGTTATTTTCTTGTGAGGATGTAAAAAAGATCATTTGCAATTTGCTGTCAGTGAGATTTTGTTTTTCCTTTTCAGTGCATCTTAGATCATCTACTTACTCTAAAAATGCATTACAAAGTGGAACTGGCACAATGACATGTAGGAAAGTAGATCTTAATTAGCTGGAGATATTTTGGGGGGCAGCTGATAGTAATTGTACGGACTGTGCCATCTGGTCACTGAGGTCAGTATCATTTAGCACGATAGGCTATGTCAATATTTGTCCCTCAAGCTGATGCAGCCACATAGAACGGGTGGGATTATGCCCTTGACTGATCCAGCTATTTTCCAATGGCAGAATCTTTACCTAAGATGGCTGATGTAGCCTAACAAAAGTTATGACCTAGTTTTTCAGATTTATTCTAATTAAAGTTTAGCACTTTAGATGCAAGTACTAACTTGTTGTTAGATAATACTAATTTTATTTGCTTTGCTGGCTGCACTTTATCATGGTTCTGTGTGATAAATCAGAAACACATTTTACACGATCCTCTTTTTTCACAAAGGTGAGGAAAATTATTATTTTCTCTTGGATTTTTTTCTTTTTTTCAAGTTACAGAAAAGTTATCAGCTATGGGCACATCATGCTGTAACTCAGAAAACAAAAATATATATTTCCATATTCATTATAAATTAAACAATCTGGAAGAATTACATTGGAAACATATGAATTAAACCACCCAGTTCTCATCACAGATCTTTGGATTACAGAAGTCTTTGGATTTTATTAAGGGAAGGTCAGAAAAAATACATCTGAATTATATTTAGCTTGAATGCCTGTGCTTTGTTTATGCCAGACTGTAGCTTTTGGGATCTTTTGGCTTCTGTGAGAAAAGAACCAAGTTTTTCATGTGAGACTGGTGGAATAGATATTTTACAGATTACTTTCTAAGAATCTGTCACAAATATGTATTCAGAGCTGCAAATTGATCGTTTGGACTTTTAAAATGTTGTTTCTATGTTTCACTGAGATTCTATTTCATTTGAGCACCTGAATCTCAAAATGAAGTACAATTAATGTAATGTTAAGTTTGCAATGGAAGTTTTCCAGAAGGTAGTTTTAAAAAATTAAATGGACACTTAAAAAAATTAGCATCTATTTGTAAGCACCATTTGCAGCTTCTTGTTTTTCTTGGATTCATTTGTTATTGGTTTAAAAATCCAGAAATAGGATCATACAATTTACTCTAATCTCTGATCTCAGCAACCTTCAAGGCATCTTCAAATGAGGATTTCTATTGATGATGGGTGACAGCTTAAGTTGTCTACCCACACTGTTAAAATTAAAGACATGGAAAGTTCTGATCCATTAAAATGAAGAATTGAAATTTCCTTAGAATCCTCTATTGTAAAACCAGAGCTATGGAGAGGATTTTTCAAAACATAAACTTATGTGGATGCTTTTTTGAAATAAAATTTGAAACTCTTATCTGAAATACGTCCAGAAGGAGATAATGTTTTTGAGGGAAGTGGAGGTAGAATCTGAGAATACAACACTATTTTGTTTTTTGTCAACTATAAAATTATACATTTTCAATAGATGAATACAGATTATGCTCTGCAAACCAGACAAACTGAATTGTCTAAGACAGAATTCAAATGAATTTTAAAAACAACAAACACAAAACAAAAAATTGCTTCAGCATTAAACTATACTGTGAAAGGAAGAATGATTTGGAAAGTATAATCTCAAACCAGTGGGACATTAAAACGGAATAAAGTTAGGAGGCTGACCATACATACACTAACTATTTTGTGTAACAATCCCATACTGAAACCATAACAAAATAAATGAAAAAGCATAAAGAGGCAGTTGTTTCTGTGGGGGCTTTGTTTTTTTGTTTGTTCTTATAAGCCTTTATTCCCTTTTTAATGGAAATACAGTATATTTTCTGTTGCTTACCATGTAGCACACATACAAAAATATCCCTTTAAACCCAAGTAGTATGCTTTGGCTGCCTAGGAGAATGAGTGACATAGCAAACATGATGGTGATCTTCACTCAGCTTTCAGGTCCAAGTAACACAGCTGCAAAACATGAGTGCTCTGGAGGCACAGGGATGATGGTTTGTTTTACAGTCTTTTAGTTTATTTAGCAAACTAAAATAACAGTTGCTTTGTAGTCAACTTTGTGGAACAGATAAACAATAGTGACAATTTCATATGATGTATATAGACAGAAGAGGTTATCTGCAACCCCTGAGTGATGAAGCTTGTCATATTCCCTTCTCCAGTAATGCACAAGGTTAGAAATCAATGTCTTAATCATGGGCAGCTCTGGGCAATTCAGATATATCACACACAAACAGGCTTCTAATTACATTTAAGAAATACATATCATACATATATAAACTGACATAAATATCAGAGTGGTGTTGCTAGCTGTCAAAATGGATAAGTATAATTCCCTCAGTGGCCCTTGACAGGTTCAATACCTGCTCCGGAGGTGCTATGAACAGCATTATACGGCTGATTGAGTTATGACAGCTCCAACCCAACAGGGAAGCCAGGCAGGAAGGAATAGCCTGGGCTGCAGACAAATGATGATAAAGTGATCACTTTAAAGAACAATCTCCATAATATTTCATGCTCACTGCACGGTGTAAAGGCAGCCTTGACTGCGGGGCTAACTGCTCTATCAATTGATTTGATTCACTGCTGCAGCTACTCCCAGTCATAATATTTCAAATAAATGGTACCGTGGATAGAAATAATATCTGCATCAATATTAACCCTGAAAGGACTAATGGACACAAGCTATAATTTCCTGGACACCCTAATAATGCATTTTGACTGGGCTTGGCATAGGATGATTTTTCTTTCTCTCCCCACCCCCCCTTTTTTTTAATGAAAACAGTGTATTGTTTACTTAAACTTTCCTTTTATGGCCATAAAAGAAGAAGCTTTACAGCTCAGGCCTCATTTCTAAACTCAAGGTTAATTTTAAAGGCAATTCTGCTAAGTGTTATTTTCAAGTGTTTATTTATATGTAAATATCTTGTATTAAAATTATATTAAATATCTGAGAGAAAAGGCATGATAAGCTTTTTTTTGGATACAATTTATCTGTGCATGTGTGTACAGACAGAGGTAGGGGTGCTCAACTTATTTACTAAGTTATATTTAAAACAAACAGAAAGGAACTTTAACTACAAATGAGAATAAACTCAACAAAAGTGTTTTCTAGAAACACAAGGAACCAGTAAATTCTAATGATTATACAGGATGTTAGGGGCTTTTTTTTCCTTTAGAAATAATAATAAGTATGGCATGAGACAGGCTTAACATATAAGAAGTGCAATTGAATTTATGGGTTCATAATCCTAAATCAAACCTGAATTCTATTTTCCATGCAGTTTTTCACATACTCTGTAACATAATGGATGTTTATTCTGTTCTTTCATTCATAACACCCTGTTGACATTTAAGTCCCTTCTAAGGATCTGCTGCGCTTATTGTGAATCAAGTTGACATTTATAAATTGTATAATTTTATTGTTGTTATTCTTTTTCCACTTCTACTGACTACTTGACTATCATTGGATTGTGCATTTTAAGGTCAGAGCCATTTCCAAATATTCAGAAACTGTTTGAAGAAATACTGTCAATGCATGTTAACAAGAAGTAGACTGAACAGGCTTGGAGAACTTTCTCTGATTATTAATTTGTATCTGCTTAAGGATTGTCTTTATCAGATTCTCTGTTTTTTCTTATTTGCCCCTTAAACATTTACTATTAATCAGAGCAGGAGATACTTAGGTTTGAATCTCATGAGGCTTGTTTAAATTTAAAGCTTAAGCAGAGAGAGATATTTTATGAACAGTCCTTAGTGAATGCTCCAACTGCAACACTTCACCAACCTCTGAAGTGGTCTTAAACAGCCTTCAAAGGACTTCAATTTATAGTTTTCCAGATGATCTGAGGAGTATTTGTATTTCTTAGGAGGCAGAATAAAATCTGAGGGTTCCAAGTGGGTTTGGAAGCTGGCTTGCATCTAAAATTGAAATTGAAAATTGTGGAAGATTGGCATTGACCTAAGTTCACTATTCCCACCAGTCTAATAAGCCATAAAAGCACAGTGTTTTCCTCCTTTCTAGATCTGAGTAATCAAGCACGCTCATGTTTGCTGCTTGCTAGCATGCTTACCTATAAATCAATATCAAATTTTACCAGAACTGAAAGCATATTATTTTCATAAGGTTTTCTCTGTTGTTCTGAATTTTTTGGAGCCTATGCCAAAAATACAGGTCACCATGTTATTACTACTCAAAATTCTGTCAGAGTTCATGTTTCTCCAAGAAAAATTGAAACTACCTCTTTGCCTTTCCTGCATGCTTTCACTCTCCTTCCTGAAAAATTTTCTTCCTCCTTGCCCACGCTGCATGAAAGTTGTTTTGTTTCTCCACTTCAGTCCATTTCCTCCAACTTCATCCCTATCTGGTGTCCTTTTTACACTTACCATATCATAGAATCATAGCATGGTTTGGGTTGGAAGGTACCTTGAAGAACATCTGATTCCAAGCCCCTGCCATGGGCAGGGATGCCTCCCACTCTCCCAGGTTGCTCCAAGCCCTGTCCAATCTGGCCTTGAACACTTCCAGGGATGGGGTATCCACAACTTACCTGGGCAACCTGTGCCAGTGTTGCAGCACCCTCACTATAAAGAATTTTTTCCTAATATCTAATCTAAACCTACTCTCTTTCAGTTTGAACCCATTCCTCCCTGTCCTGTCACGAAATGTTTTTGTAAATAGTTTTGCCCCATCTTTCCTGTAAGCTCCCTTCAGGTAATGGAAGGCTGCAATTAGGTCACCCCAAAGCCTTCCTTATTCCAGTCTGAACAACCCGGATTCTCTCAGCCTTTACTCACAGGAGGAGAGCTCCATCCTGCTGATCAAATTGGTGGCCATCTGGACTCTAATACTTGTCATTATTTGGACCATATCTTCCCGTTATATCTCTGTATTGGTATATCCCTTCATCATACAAACACAATTTAACTTTGTCTGTCAAAAATTTGTTCTGGACTATTTTCTAGCACTTCTACTCATTGCTTTCCTTTTCTGTATCTGCTCTAAATCTGTTGAAGTACTTTCTGATAATGTTCTGTAAATAAATTTCAGGCTTCATCATTTGATTCCAATATCTGTCCTTATAGAATCAGGATAGCTGGGGTTGAAAGGGGCCTTTAAAATTTTCCTAGTCCAGCCCCCCTGCAATGAGCAGAGAGGTTGCACTAGCTCTTCATCTCCACGAATGTCCTTTGCTTGCATTTTGCTCTTCTTTCTGTATGTTATCTTTAAGATATAGCCCATGAATAGAAACTCAACAATTATCTCTCCTAGGCTTGATTCTGTCCTCTCTGAAGCATAATATGCTGCCCTGTCACCATCTAATATTTCTCCATGGATGTTCAATATATCACAGCTAAAGCAGAGTTTTAAACTTTTGCTGAAAACTCTTTACAACCACCAAACTTCTTTTCATCGTATCTGTTGTTGACTGCAGTGTCCAAAGTCCTGGTGCTATCACTTACTGACACCATCCACAAGCCCAATATTTGATGTCTAGGCCATGTCTTGATGCTGTGATTATTTTGGAAAACCATTTCTGGAGGAGAGTCTGTCCTGTCCCATCTGCAGCATAAACTTTTCCAGATTGTCATCATCCTCCTTTAATTTATTGCTTGAAATATAATATTATTTCACTCGTGCATGATCGGAAACCTTTTTCAAAGTCTGTTTACCTAGACTATTTTTTCCCTCCTCCCTTGTTTTTCTTCCATTAGCTCCATCACACTTGTAGTAAAATACTTGTTTTCATGTTCACTCTTTCCTTTCCTGTTATCTATCATCCTGCTCTCAATATCAAGATATCATATGCCTCACTAATCTTGATGAGTAATGAGTGCCCAGTTTCCACCTCCCACTTGTTACTTTTTCCTATGAGCATTTCTCTTCTGTCAGCCTTCCTTATGCTTACAAGGAGCTTGCCATGAACATTTACAAAAGTATTTTATTGTTGTCTTTCAAAGCCCTCCTAAAATTTCTCTCTGGCTTTAGGCCCAAAAATTGATGATCAAGCTCCCAACCTGAAATCTTGCCAAAGTTAAGTTTACTGTATATGAGGGTCTTTTTCCTTGTCTTTCTCATCACTGTTGTTTTCAGTTTTTTCTTTTCATAATCTCCAATCTGTTTGTATCAGTTTTTTTACCTGGGATGATAAGTTATTTTGGGTGAAGACTGCCTTTTTCAGTGTTTGCACAGTAGCAAACACAATGGCACTATAGCAATACAAGTAGCTAAGACAATAATAATATTATTAAAGGTAAGCTGTGAGACAGTCTTGTGTAATTATTGCAGGCAAGGCATGCCCTGACAGCCAGGAGGGCAAATCATGTCCTGGGGGGCATCAGGCATGTGGTGTGACTCTTGGGGACAGTCCTGTGCAGCGCCAGGAGTTAAACTCCAACTTCTTTGTGTGTCCCTTCCAACTAGGCATATTCTGTGATTCTGTGAAAATTGAGAAATTAAAAAAAAAAAGGTAATTTATTTATTTTTAAATATTAATTATTTAGGAGATCTAAGTTCCGCAGCAGAGTGTGAGACTTAATACTGGTTTCAGATGTGACAACACAAAACACAGCTTCTGGACTGGGCCAGCAATGTGCTTTTTAAGACTGATAAATTATAGAGTTGCATCCATTTTCCAGCTAATGTAGATGAAGTGTAAATACTTGATGATAACTGAAATGCATCCCTTTACAGTATTGTAAATGGGGAGGTGGAAAGACCCTCGATATTTTAAGGGCCAAAGAGAATCACGGGAGCAGCTTTAAAGATTAATTTCTTGTGTCTAGTGTAAAACAAGATTAAATTAGCTTGTGTGAGCTGCTGTTAGCAGATGCACTATTACATTATGCATGATTCTTGACTGCTCGTAGCATGAACAAACTGCACAGTGTTCCATTAGTGATTTTCAATGCTGTGCTAAGCTTTAAGTCACATAGACAGGCCAATGTATTGGGTTTACTTTGTGGATGTGTTTTCCAGGCAATTTCACAACCTACCTGATCACTGTTATTGATTGACTGCATTTGAAATGGATAAAAGAATTAACCTGTGTAAGGGTAGCAGAATGGGGTATATACAGTATCCTATATACTTAGGAAAATCAATAGTACTCTAATGTAGAAAATTTAACCAGACGAGACAAAACCGTCTTCCCACCCGCATCAATCCTCATGCTCCCTCCCAGAGTAAAACATTATGGTTGTTCCATATATTTTTAATGTGTTTCATCCTTTGATGCTTCTCTTTGTACTATCCTCTGTAAGCTTGTGGATGTACTCACGTGCATACTGTAAAACAAACTGAGGAACTCCTGAACAGGTACATTTTTCTCCTCTCATGCCCACTTTCACTTGATGTGAAAAACAGGCAGCCACACACCTCTAGAAACTTGTTTCATCTTACAAGGTGTAGACATATTCTTGCTTTCTGCCACTTTCATTCCTGACTGACATCTTGTCCCTCTGCTCTCACACTCATTGTGCCTCACCAAGTTCCATCTACTGCTTATGACATTTTCCCACCCTTTTCTGGTTTAAATGAGGATGAGATGCAAGCAAACACTTTCTTGGTGCCTTTACCTCAAGACACCATTACCTTTCCAGTTTCACCAGCTAAACAGTGCTGCTTTTTGTATTCAAGTTAATATTTCCAGTACTGGCTAACGAAATGTTTGTCACTGAAAACTTAACAAGTCCAAGGTGTAAACCAAATATTTTTGTGGAAAGCCCCTAATGTTATGGCTATTTGAAATCTTTACCAGAAACATGACTGAAGCTAACATCAGAGTTGTTATTTATCTTTAATGCTCAGACAGTGAGTTTTTATATTTTACATTTGTCATATAACTAGGTTCAGGAAATAAGCTTAAGTACAGCTTCAGTTGTATTATGCTTGTTCCTCCAACATCGAGAGAACGTTAAACATACCAAACCTCTGGGCTTCTGGGAATGACTGCCTTCTTGGCCAACTCCCTTTCTTTCTTGGCTAACTTTCCCTATTCACAACCTCCTCTAAAGGAATAGCCACCCAGAATGGCATTTCTGCCTCTGCTTTCAAGAAACCCAGGAGATTTCAGGGAGAAAAAAGTGAGAAGCAGTAACGCTGCTTATGCTGTGCTTATTCCACAAGATGGGAAAGAAAAGGATAAAGAAGGGGACCTGCTATGCAGTTTTAGAGTGTGCTTCCAGTCTACTGCAATTGTCTATATTTTTTCATCTAAAAACTAGAAATCTCAAAATTTTGCTGTTTTGGAATTCATGTTTCTTTGACTCTTTTCTTGGAATATGCAGTAAATTAATCTGTAAACTCTATTAGGAGGTTGGTTACAATGAGCTGGTGTAGTTACTGCCATTTGTGTAGAGCTGAGCCTAAACTCTATGCCTGTCTTTGTATTCTGTTGTATAGTTTTGCAATAATTCCTCCCACAAGCTGCAAATACTTTATTTTCTGTAGCTTTCTGAGCCAGTGACTTGGAGTTTAGAAATTTTTTACTAATTTCAGCACCGATGGTGCCTCCTGCTATGCCCTTGTTCTCTGTAGACTTTCCTTGTAAAATGGCGTTAGAGTGGTTGCTCACTGAGCTAATGTTGTGTTAGCTAATGACTTTAATATGAACTAATAAAATTACACAAAACTGGTAACATTTCTTGGAGGTAAAATTGATTGCAGAAGTTGCTACATGACTTCAAAATTATTATTGTTTGAAGGAACCAATAATTCAAGACCCGTTTTTCACACAAGCCAAAGGGACATAGAAATTAGAAAAGACAAATCAGTCATGTGGCTTTATAGATGGACTCTTTCTACTCGAATGTCTGCCCAGACAGGATCAACTTGGGTGGTAAGGTCAGCAGGGTGACAGAGCTGGCCAGCAGTGTCACTGCTTTACCAATGCACACTGTCCAAGCACTGTGGAGCTGTCGCCAAATCCCAGTGTGATGACAACAATACTTGCGAGGGAGTTAGAATACACCCAGGAGTACTGCAAACAGAAAAATAGGCTTCCCTCAAATGCTAATATTGCTAAAAGGGAGAACAATATTCTAGTTCACAGACACTTAAGAGAGACCTGTGCAATTTCTAAGCAAAGTAAGGAAATATTCCCACAGAAAGCAAATACTCTGTAAAAAACCTTACTATCGACATTAAGCATTTTCAGAGCAATGCAGTAGATACTGAATCAAAGACCACTACAGTTCTTTATTGCTGGGGGGGAAAAGGTCCAAATATTGCTTGGCAAATTACTGTTTGCTAGGGGCACTATTACCAGTTGACACAATCATTGGTCAGCAAATTGGTCACATTATCGGTTAGTAAATTTGAGAGTGCAGAATTATTTATTGGTAAATTAGAGATGGCAGAATTATTGGTTGGTAAGAAAAGAATTGCAGAGATTGGTTAGCAAATTAGAGATGCTTGGTTTTGTCTGTGGATAAATCAAGGCTGGTCAGATATTGGAGGCCAAATTAAAGATGGCCATGTTATTTATGGTTGCTTTGGTGAATGTTGAAATCCTGCTTTTTTTTTTGTTACAAGCGAGTAAACATTGGGAGCGTTTGTTTTGTTATTTTTTCTTATTTATATTTATGGTTTGCAAGAATTTCTGTGGGTATTAATATGGAAGTAAACATATATTTTTGCTCTCTTACTTTTTAATGGAACTATGTGTTAGCTGAAATTGTGCAGTGTGCCAGGGGACTTCTGAAATTGTTTGTATGAAGTGAATATTAAAGAAAGGTGTTAGATTTCCAGAGCTGAAAACTGCAGCCTTTCCAATTCCAGCACTAAACTGGTGCAGTGCAGGCAGGTTGGGCTGCTCTTCATAGGCTGATAGCTGGCACCAGGAGGAGCTGGTGATATGAATCCTTTCCTGAGAGGCTTCCTTGTTCTTGGCTGAGAGCTATAGTCCTGCTTTATTTGACTGTGAACTGAAAGTAGCAAAGATATGGAAGAACGGTGCCTTCAAAGCAGTAATTTCTGTGAGTTGTGGGGATTTCTGTGGGCAGTGGCCTCCAACTGCTTATCTTCCTACACAAAATCTAGAGTACCCTGACAGAGTCAATATCCAGGTGCTGTTGCCATGCAGTGAGAGTTTTCTGCTGAAGAACTGCAGCTGAAATCACCATAGCTCTGAAAGCAGCTTTTTTTCAATGTCATTGATATCACAAATGACACAAGCTTCCTATTGAACTACAGTACTGCAGCAGAAACTGTTTTCTGGCATTTTTACATTCTCAGTTGTTTCGAGTTCTTTCTGCTGTCTTCCCTTTATGTGCAGAATTGCTACTTAAAAGCAATCCTGCTTTTGTATAGTGTGTTAGAGCAATTCTGAAGACAAGCTGTTTCAGTATCATTCTAGAACGCTGTAAGAAAAATTCTGTTCACTTGACGAACTTTGCAAACTACGCACGGAACATGATGGTTAAACAATTAAATAATTTCAGGATTTTAACAATGCTGAAAGCAATAAAGACGTGTTAAGAAAAGTCTATGGCTGTTTATATAGCTGTTGAATTCTACAATGGAGAATGGTGCTAATTAATCAGATTTACTTTTCCAAAGGGACACTATATAATGCCTTTGACAATAGTACAGATGGAGTCAGGGAGGATGTATTTTAAAACTTTAGGAAAGTCTTAAATTTAAAAACATTAAAATTTGCTTTTTATATGAACTCCTCTAACAACAATGCCCCTACCTTTCTTGTCTACTAATTCTGCCAAAAATGATGTGTTTATTTGGAAACAGTAAAGTATGTCTGACATTTTTAAGACAAAGTGAGGGGGGAATTTTGCAAAAGTGAAGGGGTGAAAAGGAATTTTTCTCCTGCTAAAGAAGTAACATAATCACAATATATCTGAGTTTTATAAATCTCCTGGATTGAGATAACATATGCTGCTCATTTTTTGGTATTTTCATTGAATTAAAAAGTTAACACTTGGAATATACCAGAGTATTTCAGTAACATAGTGACTGTTCAGTGTTGAGTCCAGCTTGAAATGCTCATCTGGAAAGTTTTAGCTAAAACCATCATAATTAATTAGAAATGGTTTAACTAGTTCAGAAAAACATAATTGTAGGGCTCCCCCTTACCCTGGGTAGAGGCCTGCATCTCCTCCCCAAAAACTAAATAATCCTATCAGTGCCAACCAAATTCTGCTCTCACCTCTCAAGATCAAGTGGGCTCACACTGCAAGGCATCCCAGTCTTGATTCTTGCATACTTTGGAGTCTTTACAGTGGTGATTTGCTTCAGCATATTCGGATCCATAATGAGACTTTCTCAAAATCTGGGGTATTCAACTGGGGCAAATTGTCTTCAGTTGTTATTCAAAAGCAGCATGAGATAGGAAATGCAAATGAGTGAAAGAACAGCCATGGTAAAATACAGAAATGAAGATGGTATAGAAATAAAATAGGAAAAATAGGACTTGTGGATGGCTTTTTTTTTTCCCTTCCAACAAAACCTAATAACTTGTAACAGAAAACAGCTCAGTGCAGGAAGGGAGAGGTAGGCCATTAACCTTCTGTTAGAAAACACCAGACTTTTGGTCTACCACTGTTTCAAATACAGATGAGCATAGGTTTAACAAGAAACTTGGTTGTAGTTTCAGCTGGTAAAATCAAATTTAGAGGTAGGTTGTCTCCTCAAGCCGTTTATCTAATGTGTTCTTTCCAAGCTCAGTGCAGAAACTGGATTAGATCATTTTACTTGGGCTCAATGGGTCTACTGCTATTTTCAACTTTTTATAAGAGAAAAAATAATATTTCTTAATTTATAAAAAATTATTTTTATTGTCAGGTTGAAAATAGCAGTAGCATGTATTAAGTAGTAAAGTTTAGTTAAATTAGTTAAAATTTAGCTTAATAGTGGGAGTCTCCACAAAATGTAAAGCTTACAATGAAAAGCTTGACAATTTGTATGCAGGAAACTTTTGTTCTGACTATGACATTTTGAATTTCCGTTTTGCTGGTATTCACTAAGCACTGCATAAGCTGAGAACACTGGCTTTAAATGCAGGTATTCCTAATCAAATCTGCACCCCTATGATTAGGTTAGATATGTGCTGTGATATTGCTTGTGTCTTTTGATTAAAGAAATGATATAATTTGCCCCATTTGAAATTTCTCTGTGCCAAATGTCAATTTTACCTTTTACAGTCCTCAATTTTTATATCATTAACTGAGTTATGTAGTGTATCTAGTAAAATTCTAGACATGAACATTTCACTTACATTACCAACCAACATTGTACAATTTTTTTTGCAAGCATTTGCCTTTTGTAGTGACAAATCATTGGTAATTCAAGGATTACAATTCCTGTATTTCTAGAAAACATTTGAGAATTTTCAAAATGATTGTAAGACATTTCATGGAATGAAATAATGAAAAGACCTTTAGATATAATTTACATTCCCAGGGTTTTTTTCTTGCCCATTGCAAGACTTTTTGTAGGAGTATGCATGTAATCATTAAAAATTTAAGGCAACAAATAAAAGCCTATGCTATGTTATCATTGTGATAATAGCCAAATAGGTGAAGTTCAAAATCCAACAGCCTGAGATGATTAAAAAATTTAACTTCCTCATTGGACTGGAATAACATGAAATGTCTTCATCTAGCATACATACTGGGATCATAAAATTACTTCTAAAATTAAAAATAAATGTAAAAATGCGTCCTTTTTGCCATTTGTGGACATTTGAAAAGCTACAGGCTATTCAAATTGTGCTGTGAATAGACCGTTCTCCAGTGTAAGAAGAACAAGTTCTTCCCAGGATTCAAATAAAATATTTTTCATCTTCACTGTGAAGAGCTTTTTCCTCTGCTTTTCTTTATAGGAATAAAAGGCCTTTCTGTTCTTTCAGTTGAGTGACCTCTGCCTTTTAGGGGAAAATGGAGTTTCTGCTCCACTCACCCATCACTACCACCCAGAAATTCTGCAGTTTCTGTGCCTCTGAGCCAGGTGAACAATTGGTACACGGGATGGGAAGGAAGAAAAGAGAAATATGTGAGCACACATACATAGTTTTTCCACCAGAGAAGGCAGGAAGTTTGGTGACCATAAGAAAAAGAACTTAAACACCTCTCAGGTAGAAATGGATGTATTTTGTAGTATAGCAATGTGATCAGGATTTAATTTGAAAGCTTTAATGTTAAACGGCTGTGGCAGCTTTGCAGTTGCATGCCAAGGGATACACTTTATGCATTCAGATATGCAATACCCAGTTTGCAGCATCAGTCACTGTGCATTTAGGTGATTTTGTTACAGTGCCATTTGTTAAAATGTCACTAAACTGTCTCAGCAACTCCTAGAACAGAGGTTTAGGTTGTTTTTTTAATTTGTTCTATTTTGAAATAGCATTCATTAGGTATCTTCAAGCTATTCTGGATATACTTTGGGCTTGAATATTGAAATTGGAGATTTGAGGTTCTAGGGTGTAAAACCTAGATTTTTTAAGCACAAAGTAGTCCTGGGCAACATATAGCCCAGCTTGTTGTGATTTGTTGGCAGTTGAAGATTTAAGGGCTGAGACCATCATCATGGTACCCTTGTATTGTCACTGGCCACAGATAAGGATAAACAGATTTGAAAGGAACACAGTTTTGACAATACTTATATAAGCAATTATTCCTTCATGTCTAACAAATTCTGTAATGTTAGTTTGTAGGTGCATCATGTCTGTCATGGGGTCTATGGATTTCAGTTATTGTCATTATGAATCTGGCATCCTTCCTAAGTATTGTATATTGTGTGCTTTGGTACAAATACACCTGTCTACACTCAGTTATTAGGAAGTTTTAAGATGCATATGCACCTTTTAAAATATGCAGATATATTACCCCTAGTCTTTTAAAAATTGACTAATGATTGACTTCAGACAGTGTTGTACCTATGTTCCTGTAATCTGTGTGTTTTATTTAAATTGAATGAAATTATTTTCATTTTGTAAAGTAATAAGTAAATTAAAGAGAAAGTCTTTGTAGGCTGCTGTTTTTATTATGTCCTAACCTTAAGTAGAAAGAAAGCCGAGCCAACTAGTTTTTCTTGCTTTTATTAAAGTTCCTGTTGGCAGCATACTGATGGGACACATTAATCTTAGTATTAATGCTGAGGAAAAGGGGCTTAGAACCCTAGGATGAATAAATCATTCCAGAGCCCATTTGGATCTGTTGGCACCTTCCCTGCTATGTTGTTGTTGGATAAAAAGGCTTCTCTAAGTGTTAAAGGGTTGGATAACACAGTTGGCTTATTGCAGAATGGCCCACAGTAATTTGTGAGTGGTCTGAGTCAGGGGAAAAGTAACAGGGCAGGATGGTGTGAGCTGGCCCTGAGAAAAGCAAAGACACATTTTCTTCCGTCCCCAATAACCTGTATAGCCTTTGTCACTGGGAACAGTGGTGCTAGTGGGGCTTCCAGTCTCACTCTGAGGCATTTGTTGACACTAGAGAGGAAGAAGAGTAGTTGAAATGCTTCCTATTTGTGTTACTTATGTCTCCAATCACTTCATTAAAATTTTTGGAGCCTCAGGGATGAACCATTTATTTTGCAATTCAAAAAGCCACATAATCCATTTATCTTTCCCTTGAAGACTGTCTCTGAAAGTGCAGAAAAGTAAAATAATCAGATTCCAAGAGTGACTTTTTGCTTCAGTTCCTTCATATCTTGCTCTTTTCTGGGCAGCTTTTGGGTTTTTTTTTTCAGTCCCTTTGCTTCTGCAACACACTCATCTCCTTGTTCTGGCTCAGAAGCCCCTCACTGCTCTGTTTCACAAAACTCCTGTGCTCTCAAGGTTCTCCTTCATAACACAGCCTCAGAAATGGGTTTTGGCTATCAGTCTCCTTGGCCTCTTCCAGATGCAATTCAGATGAAGTTCTGTACGTCTTCAGTGTAGAATGTAACTGAAATATGTCTCCATGAGGTGTCTGGGGTGGCCAAGGTGAAGGAGTGTAAGGGAAGAGGGGATGAGCTGTGCTAGGCAGCACTGTGGAACTGGAGGATTCACAGCTTTTTCACCACCCACCTCCTGACACCAGGGAATCAGTGACTGGTGTGATGTGTTTTCACTGGTCCCAGGTGGCCTTTTCTGTCCTCTAGAACATCCTGTGCACTTAAAAATTAATGGGATGGGATTGGTCTCGGTGAGTTTTTCCCAGTTTCCCACAGATTTAATTGCTGTTACAGGAAACAGTGGCTGCAGACATCAGAGAAAGGTTGTTATACAGTAGTAGCTAAACATTTTCAATGGCAGTCAGTGAACAATTATGTGCTACAATTTACACTATCTTTTCTGGTCTGTTCTTCGACTGATGAAGCACCTATTATTAGCCAGACAATAATCAAATATTTGAAATAGGCATATAAAAGAAGATTGGGAGAATAACGCATGCTACCATCTATTAAGCATTTCACTCCCTCAAGAGATGCACTGAAGTGTAGAAATTCAAGCTATATCACTGTATTTTTGCCTGACACAATTGCTGTTGAGACAGCTCTATTTTCTCAATGTATATTATTCATAAAACAATCTTGTTTTATAAACACAGATCATCTTTAATGCAATGGATGTAATGCACAACAATTATTTTGGATAACTTTTTGTTGTCAGCACAAATCACAGTTAAAATAATATTAAAACAGAAGAAAGATGGAAAACAACACGAAATGTCTCAATACATTTTATTTTCAACAAAATAATAGAATATCACTTTACCAGTTCTAACATAAATGGAATCATTTGAAAGCTATCAACATGCACACATGCTGTATTAGATAGAGACATAGTTTTTCAAGTCAATTGGTTGTCAGTGGACTTGGGAAGGAAACACTGCTTTTCATATACATGCGGTCCTTGTAAAGCTGCTGGTTAGCAACCGTTTACAATTTAAAAACTCAAGCAATGAGCAGCATGTGGTAATGCAACAACAAAAACAGAAGGGAGAGGACAAGATTCGCATTTGTTCAAAATGTGCTTTTCTCAATAAAGTAATAATAATTTAGATCATTTCTTAAGCAGGGGAACAAATCCATGTGTGTCTGTCTTGATACAGCATCTTTATTCCTTTTTACTTCCTATCTTCTCCCAATGTCTCTGGCCCAGAGCTGTGCTAACTACAGTGGCTTGTGCAGTGACCTAATGCTGGTCTCAATTTGTACAGTAGTTTGTGAATAAACTATATATCTAGTTTTGCTCAAAAACTTCCAAACTTAGTGTATATCAAAATTACTGATTTTAGAACAACAGTGTAAAAAAAGACAACAGCAAAAAGCCTCCACCTGTTAGCTTACACTGTTAAAATATATCTTCACTTACCAGTATTTTATAGTCCTGTTATATATTTGGGCTTCGGACTTGAGTGTTACAATAAATAAATTACAGAAATACATAAGAAAGCTTCTATCAGGTAGAATGCCAGAGTATAAATTATTGTACGTTAACTGTTTGGTATTTGGAGATCATGAAAACTGGGCAGTGGATAATGTTTGTGATTTTATACTACATCATATGTTAATCACGTTTTTGAGGTGTAGGATATGATTCTCCATTTCAGAAAACTTGCAAGGATGTTCTGCTGCAGAGAAGTTAATACTGAAAGTCAGGAGACTCCCTTTGAGAGCACCCCAGAAGCAGGCACACTGCATGAAGCCAGTTTCTGTACTGCTGTCCCTAGTCAGGTCTGGGGCTTCTTAATTTGAAGAAACAGTGAAAAAGAAGAAGTCTTCACTAGCAGAAAAACTGGTTTGTGTAACATAATAACCCTGTCAAGAAACAAAAGAAAGTCCTGCCTAACCTAAAGCTGTCAAAAACCTTGAACTCACAAGAAATGCTAAGCCCAAATCATATATGAGAAAGTAACTCAAACTTTTGATGTTAAAAAAGAGAATCTGTAATTCTGAAGTGCTTTGCAAGCAAATGTTATCATAATCAAAAATCCTTTTCTGAATTCCTCGCTTTTCTTCTGCATTTTCATGATGGGGTCATTCCAAAGTGCCAGGGAATATTCATGCCTGCACTGGTCTCATCACATTGTGTGTCATGTCAAACAAGTTATGTGAGCCTGGGTCTCTATGGATTAATGCAGGCACCTTTTATCTTAGAAGAATATCTAGTGTTTGGTTCCACTTGCTACCAATTGGAGACTAGCTTGTAATAATAGTTATTATTACATTGCATGGTGGGCCTGAGTCTAATTTTGCTCTTATTTTATAGAGCCATCGAATTTAAAGGACTTGTTCCAAAATTTTCACTGGGTAGAAATTAGGCCAAATAACTGTCATGTAAAACAAAATCATTCTATCTTGTAAAGCATAAAGCAGGTTACATGGTAGTTAAGAGTGCGCCAAATACATTAATCTTTCAGATGATGTGTTTAATGGCAGCCTTGGATGCTTGCAGTCAATTAAAATTTCCTGGCACATTTTCATAGGACAAGGAACGTTTGTTACTAATCATGTCCAAAAGAAATTCTAGCTAATGTAATTGTATTTTACTTAGCTAAAATTGCCTTGTGCTTATAGTCAGGTTGTTATTCTTCACTCTATCTTTTCGAAAGCCCACACAGTTGTGTAGTTATTTTGGTGAAGATGATGGCTGTGTTATCACCCAGAAGCAGCACGCAATAGGGTTTCTCTTACTCTGTACTGTTGAACTGCAAAGTGTCTTTAAAGTCTAAAATTGCGGGTGGGGGGGAGGAAGTGTCAAGACAGCTGGTTTAATATTTAGGGACAGGTTTTCAGCTAATGTAAATTACCAAAGATGGGTTGAAACATCATCTTAATTGATCTGCCTTTTATATCTTCAAATAATGTACATTTTAATTAGCCATGCCCCTTTTGTTTTATTACTCCTACCTATAAAATAAAATATTTTATGACACTTTGGTCTAAAAAAATAAGAAAACAACATACAGGCTATTACACTTTTTCTTGTTCTTCTTGTGTGAGTCCTGAACTTGGCCTAACATAAGTCTGAAACACTTCAGTTTAGCTACCATAACAATAAATATTCTTTGAAAATACCTGTCTTTCTGCCTCTTTGAGTAATCAAGTCTGCACTTCAACTAATGTTCATCCAAGATAATGTGAATTTCTCCAGCCATTTGGATGGTGGGGCAGTGCTACCAGGCTAAGGAATTTAAGTAGGAATAAAACTGTGTCCAAAGAAGATGGCCCATATGAGCTTCTAATGGACACATGGAGAGCAGTGTGTTCCTTGCACGCCCCAGGGAAAGCATATCAAAACTGTAGGTATGAGACTAGTTCAGGAAACAGTCTGAGGGAAAGCATGACAGTCAACTCCAAGAGCTACAGAGTGGCTCAAGAACATGTGACACTCTTCCTCTTGATAGGTTATATATTATTTTTATATCACCTGTACAACTTCTCTCTGTTCACTTCTCAAAATGGTGTGTAGGCAGGGAGCAGTGGCATTTTTGTCTTACAGCAGCTGATGAGTTTTGTGAGAATATGTTGGGAATATCAGTCAAAATGTTCCAGCAACCTCCAGATGCATCCACAGGCAGAAATCTTCATTGCACTTTAATAAAATTTAAAAAAAAAAAAAAAACCAAACCAAACCAAACCAAAAAACCAAAAAAAAAAAACCAAAAAAAAAAAAAACCCCCAAAAAACAAAAAAAAAACAAAAAAAAAAAAAACCAAAAAAAAAAAAAAAAAAAAACCCAAAAAAAAACAAACAAAAAAAAAACAAAAAAAACCAAAAAAAACCACAAACAAACAAACAAACAAAAAAAAAACAACAAAAAAACCAAAAAACCAAAAAACAAAAAAAAGAAAAAAAAAACCAAAAACTGCCCAGGGAATTATTTTGCTGGTTGTAAACTCTGGTGGTAGTTCTAAAATGTTGTGCACATGTTTGTAGGCATTGGAAAAAGCCAAAGAAGGGGCATGTGAAGCAATACCTGCATATTTTAGTTAAATATATCAAGAAGCAAGATTGCTTGTGACCAAGCAAGAAAATTGAATGCAAATGCTGGTTTCGGCTTACCAGCTACAGATTTCCTAACCTGAAATATTATATTTTTGGATTTCAGTTCCACAATACTATATACTTGGATTCTCCAGTTCAAGTCCATAACAAATTATTTGCATGCTGTGCTGGGATTTAAAAAAAAAAAAGGGGGGGGGGAGGAAAATTGAGAAACAGCTGCTGTTGGCTCTTTAGTCTGACTTCAATTTATTCTCAAACTCAGCCAACAAACACAGTCCTCCTACACTTGTAGAGCTTCTGGTTTTTCTTGGCCCATAAAGCCCTTTGTCTTCTGGCAAAATTTCACTGGAAACTTCATACAAATATTGTTTGATCTTTACCAACTTGTCTCAAGGAGGAGGACTCATGTTTTAGCTTCTTTTCTTTTTCTGCAATGAGGAAAAGAGGAAAGTAGAAATTTTATGTGAGGAAACAACTGTGTACAGGTCTAGGCTCAAGATCCTCAAGAATTCTTGGACAGCTGTATCTGTGGGCTCTCCGTATGTTCTTTAGTGAGGTATTTACCAGGATAACCAATGACTGTAAGAAGTGTAATGGAGTCTTACTTTGTTTTCTATCTGTACTTTCCATGCAGTTTACCCAAAACTCTTACCCTCTCCAGAGTGAGAGGACTCTGAAAACCTCCTTTTTATTAAGTTCAATTCATTGTCTTATAAGAATAGGAATCCTGCACATTTATGTAGGGAAAGAAAAGTAGGGAATTATGGCACTTAATTTTTGATCACTATCACCCTTGCTGATCAAATTATGCTTCTGTGAGATCAAACATTCTTTCACTCTTTGGAAATTTGAATCAAAATCTCAAAATTCCACTCCAGAATGACCCTGAGACCAAGGAATAGAGGAAATGAATGAAAACACAGAAATATTAAAAGGCCAAAAGGACAGGAAGGATTGATGACGAAACACGAGTGCCTGACATCAAGGTGAACAATGAGACTTATTCTGTTACTTCTCAGCTATGCACACTCCACAACCATCTACCCAGTTTCTGCCTGGAGTCATAACCATGGGAAGTAGAATGCAGCCATTTTTCATGTTTGCCTGATGGCTGCTCTCTTTGCATTCCTTCTTTTCTTCCTGCACCCCTTGACAACAAATTGTAATTGGCTGCAAGACTTCAGGTTACTGTCTTCTGCCTGTATTCAACTGATGCTTAAGTATCTACTTTCATTTGCTCTCCAGAGCATCCTTATTGTCTCACTATTCTGACTTTTGCTGCTTGTTCATGCTGAAATTTTGAATATGCTGGATTAATAATGCAATCCCTTAATCAGAGCAATCTGCATATCTAGTCAACCTTTTTTTTTCTGACGTCAAGATGGCAGAGCTTTTAAACAGCAGTGTCCAATAAGAGATGAGGAGTAGATTGGAATAGCTGTGGAATTTCTTAATAAAAGCATGAGACAGTGAAGAAAGAGTTGGTGCTGAGAGGGGTTGTGGCAACTTAACAGTTTACCTACACAGAAGCAACATTTAAAAAAATGGTATAAATATCTTTAGAAGGAAAAACAGGATGATGTCATGGATTGTATTTTTTAAAATATGAGATAATGGCACTGTACAGGAACATTCAAAAACTTACTATTAATTATTAATAGAAATGAATAAATACACAGTGAGTTCTAATTGCCAGCTCTATTCTGAATTAATCTTTGTTTAAGGTTTAGCAGGGTCTGACTCAGACAAAAACTCATCCTGTTAGTAATTCAAGCTATTTTTAATAGTGCAAACTGAGTTCCTTTAAAAGATTGCTTTAAAATTCTCTTTGATTTCAGATATCTTCATATATCACCCTGGATGTATATCCCAGATATCTGAGCTGTGTGGGAAATGAGTCTGTTCTAACTTACACAATGTTTTGGAAAGGCAACCTGAAACAGGAGAGAATTAGATATTACAGTGGCAACCAAAGGAGAGTCTGGAGCCAGCTAGTCAGAAGTACCCTTTAGTTCAGTGTCTGGGCTTAAAATGTAAAACTGACAATTTTTTATTTTAGAGGGGAAGAACAGCTATTTGCTTTTTGTTCTTCTGCCATGGGGAAAATGGTTAAAAAAAACCCCCAACAAACTAACACACAAAAAATCTTGCTATCCAGTATGCATTTTCAGATAAAATGCATTTCTGTTCAGACATCTTAGCAAAAGAGAAAATGTTCATATAAAAGTACTTTGGTCACTGAAGTTGTCTTTTTCTTAAAATATTTTTGCAAGCAAACTAATTTGGCAGCTTGGATTCATTTAGATTGCTACACCTCTACTCATTTTTCAGTTTTGAGAAATAATCAGATCCTTACTTCTGAAATGTAGGAGAATCATATGATTCTGGGTTTGGGCAATCCAATCCACAGACAGATATCGAGCAGAGGTTTGTTCCTTTCATGAACAAGTTATTTGCTCTTCGTGTACCATTGCTTATTCATTTGGACTATTATCAGGCTTTTAAAAACTATTAAAGCCTCGCTACTCATCTTCAAAACTGCCTCTAGGCATCTTTGATTTATGTGGTCAGCATTAACTCCCTAAGGTCTTATCGACCTTGGCAATGTTAGAAATCATATTTTCACATGCATGAATTGCCCTTGACTAATTTCTCCGGTACAGTTTGAACATAAACAACCTTCCTTTGGCAGTTACATTTTTTACTTTTCACTTGTTTATTTTTAAGAAAGATGGTATGAATGTGTAAATGGAATATACTGCAAAGTAAATCTATATTGAAGTTTGGTTAAGAATGTGCATTATCATTCTCCTTGAATGTTTTAACGCTAGATTGAAGGATTTTTTTATTTTTGCATTTTTTTTCATTTTTGTGTCTTTTTTTAAAAAATAATCTCCCTTTCAGAATCATACAATTCACAGTGACTTTTGATGTTATTCTCCCCCACAGTAGTTACACATTTCTTAGAAGAGAGTGAAATTTTCTCATTGTGATGCAGGACACATACTCGATAATAGCCCTTTCTATTTGGTTAGCACACATAAAAAAATACAGAGTTTCTGAAAGTTTTGGGGTTTGTGAAATTTGACATCCAGTACAAAGTGTGCGAGAACTGCAGACACACTGTAAGTGGCTACATCAGACAACAGCCCAGGAAGAAATACAAGACCAGAACTTCACTATCAGTACTTCAGCACCAAGAAAATTTCTTATGCTGTGGGATTTCTTATTCCGAGTGGGTTCCAGGCTGGGAGCGTGGAATATAAGCACCACACACAGCTCCCTCATTTGTTTGTAGGATGTGGCCTGGCAAGCCAAACAGCTTGGCATCAACAGAGAAGATGAAAAAGGCTGGAAAGCAAAATTCCTTAGTCCAAATTCAAGCTCTGCAACTGAGCCATTCTGTCCTGGTGTGTTAAAGCTCTGTCTTAAAGAAGGCATTCACTGCCATGACATCAGAAACTCCTGTGATTTGGGTACTTCCTGAAGCATGTAACAGTGTTAGTAGAAAGCAGGTAACCATTCAATTTACTTGATCGAGATGAACCTTACATAACTGTAAATAAAAAGAGGATGGTAAAGTGAATCTAACAGCAAATAGTTATTTTTGAGTTATTCAGCTTTTTGAATCCATGCCTATTACCGGCCTGTTAGAAGTGTATGGAATAATTTGCTGGGACTCTCTGATACAATGTTTGCAGTCATCTGTAGATGCAGTGAATACTTCCTTAGTGATGCAACTACAAAAATCACATGTGAATGCACTACAAGATTGTCACAGTTCATACAGCATTAGTTGAGGCACAACTCTGTGATGTGCTTTCTACACATAATCGTTGAGTAAGAATAGGATTTTTCCTTCTCACCTGGACACATATTTTCCTAACCTTTAGCCAAAATTTTATTGGCAGCAGTATGAGTTCCATTGTCTAATTCTCGAATAATGTTTGAGATAGAAAAAATATCTTCATTTTCTGACAGCATTTTCAGAAAATTTGGCTCAGTCCTAGCACTACCTCATGATCTGTGACAGGGCCAGGGACAGGCAAAGGATGAACCTTTCAGTCGTGTCTCCAGTGGTTCTCAGTGTGTTGCACTGCACCCTCAGGAGCAGCACTGGGGAGTGTTTGGTGATTTACCTGTCTGAAAGACAAAGTCATCAGAGCAACCTTCTCCGTGTGGTGAACTGGCATCTGTATAACACTGAAATTCCTCAAAGAGGCACATAAACTATTCTTAATGTTAGTGACCTGAGTATTTCATGCAAAAAAAAAGATCCTTTGGAATGTGAGCTCTGTTTAGTTTTCACATGAAGAATCATCTTTTCCCTTTCTTCACATGGAAGATTTTTTTACAAAATATTGATGCCTTTTTTGCTAAATGTAATCCTGTGGACTTTCTCCTGAATTCCTATCAGTTACTAACTACCATTTCTGCTGATAATATCTTTCAGATATTTTACTTTGTAAAAAAAGAAAAAGCCTTTTCTGTGACAATATAATCTAAAGAGTAATCTAACAATGAGAGCCTGGAGGCAAAAGTTTCCTTGTGTTAATATGCTTGTTGCAGAAATACAACTTTGTCTGAAGATTGAAGCCCTAGTTTATGGGATTGGAACATTCAGCCTAAGAAACAACTGTTCTACTATGGTTTTCACTGCTACTGTATACTGAGTACACAGGTTATGTGTTCCTTAAAGGCCTTAGCTTTAGCTACCATATTATACACTATCTCCTGCTTGTTATTTACGTTGAAGATTGCTGAAAACTCTTGACAGATTCTTGTCTTGCCTGTGAAATGCTGTCAGTATGGCACACCTTTTGCTCCTTTTAGAAAAGGCATAGGATAATAGCAAGTTGGCAGTGGATAATTTTGTAATTATGTGGCATGCTCCCCTTTCCACAGGCTCACTGGCAGTTTGAGTAACAAGAGGATAAAAGATGCTGATCTTTCTCCACACAATGACACCTCTGAGGTTCTGAGAGAAAGTTCAAGTCAAATCCATATGCATTCAGGTAAGGATCTTATGTAACTTTTCTTTATAATATCCTGATAGAATGAACATTTTAGATAGAGAAACAGCTTTGGTTACTGTGCTTTATTGAGCAAAATATTTTTAAAACCAAGTTTTGAGCACCAGGTCAGGGTGAGAGCAGACATGACTGCATCTCTATCTGAAAACAATAGCAATCATTGGGTGGAAACAAAGCCTGAGGGAGGATGACCACTAGATATTTTCAGACATGAAGAATTAGCTCACCTGAAATAGGTTTCCTCATTAGTGTTTTGATTCAAGCTGATGTTCTGTATTCTTTTCCTCCATTCTGTTGTTATGTCAGACGAATAATTTATTACACTATTGTCAAGGCAGACAAGGTGGCTTTTTCTCTTTTTTTTGGATGTTATTTGGATTCACAGGATAATTACACAGTCTTGCTTATATGCTCAGTGTTAGAGATAATCTCACATTGTCGTTATCATTGTCTAGGTCTATTACAAAGAATTCCAACAAAAATTGCTCAATATGGTTCAAGTACTATGTATATCAGTCTCTATAGATTTGTCTTTGTCACCTTAAGAAAACAAAACTCTGAAAGGATTTGCAAAATTAAGCTATATAAAATCTTCACCTTATTCTCTCACTTCTATGTGATATGTTATGTTGTACTTTACCCAGATCCTAACAGAGAGCTGGAAATACGTACTGTAGTTACTGATTTGAGAATTGCTATAGACTCATTAAATCATGGGAGTAGTGCTCTGATCAATAAATTATTTTCTTGCAATTATTTTGGCTAATCCAGGATTTATATTATGCCAAAGCTAAACCAGAATCTGGATTTAAAAGAAAGCAAGCTATAATGACGTCAGGAATACAACTTCACCAGATCAAATTTTATAGTTTCATCTCCGTCTTGGAAGTTGTGCTAAAATGACTTTAGATGTCAGCTTTTGTAAGTGACCTGGGAGTATTCAGAAAGAGTAATTTAAGCTTAGTGGTACTGACATTATTATAGTCAACACAGAAAAGGAGTAAAGAGGGTTGGGGAAGACGTTCAAAATGGAGACCTGAACAAGAAGATCTGAAATACTGTCTGGAGGGGGACTGAGGGGGACTGACTTCACAAGGTTAAACTTAACCTTTGTCCCATATTGGCACCCCAGAAATTCTAAGCCTCTCACATGGATTCAGCCCTGACAATACTCACCACTTTGCAGAACTGAGTACAGCCTTAGCTGGGCTTCCACAGATAAGACGTTCTGAGAATTTCTAGTGACTAGAAATACAAGTTTCCACCTAAAAATGGCAAGGAAGCATATGCAGGATATTTGCAAACACAGGTATTTACAACAATAGACACAGAGCTTGAGGTATGTGCTAGCTTTGATTACAGGGAACACTGCTGTTAGGGTGAGTTCTGTAGTTGTACCCTTGGAGTGATACTGTTCTTCATTTCTATGCTCTGTCTGAGCATTCCTAACACACATATCCTCCTAGCCATATAAGCACACAGAAGGATTGTCAAACTTTTTTGCAGATGAGAAATTAAGTCATTGCTTGGAGCTAGCTGGGAAGTTGTAAGAATCAAGCGACTTCCTTCTCCCATTCCATGCTCTAAATTACAGAACCAGCTTTCCTCCCTCATTTTTTGTAGCTGTCAAAAATGATCCACAAAAACAATATTCTTGATTTCTCTGTGAAGTAGATTTCACATATATGCAATAAAGGATATTTAACAGTCTTTCTACAGTTACACGTAATTACTCAGGCTCTTGCATATGCATTGAGGAAGTACCTGTGAATTCATCAGTCTCACTGCTCAGCTCTAATTGCTTTACTTTTTGATGTCTGATTAATTTGTATTGTTGTAGCATTGATGTTTTCATTGTTCTACTTAAAATAATTGAACAATGAAACCGTAAAATTCTTTGCATGTGTTGTCTGTAAATTTACACCTAAAAAACTTTGAATAGAATGTCCCCAAGCCACCTAAAGAACAGCAACTCACACATGCCTGTGCAAACACTATTCTATTTAGTATTTATCACAGTAAAACACCGGGGTTTTTTTCATTGAGCTATATGTTCTGAGCAAGATGCACAAAAGCATAAGGCAGGAGAGCCCGGGGCTGTATTTGGTCACAAGCTTCACACAATCTGACTGGGTCAATGAGTTTTTCCAGCCAATTTAGACAATTTTCTCTGTGCAGACAAAATCCCTGGACTTCTCCTTAGTGTTTATCAAGGTAAGCTTCACAAAGTATTTCAGAATTCTCCCTCCTTCCCTCTCTCCCTCCCCCCTTTCCTCCCTCCCTCCCTTTTCTTCCTTACTTCCTTCCTGCCTGCCTTCCTGCCTTCCTGCCTGTCTTCCTGCCTTCCTGCCTGCCTTCCCGCTTTCCTGCCTGCCTTTCTTCCTGTCTTCCCACCTTCCTGCCTTCCCACCTTCCCACCTGCCTGCCTGCCTTCCTCCCTGCCTTCCTTCGTGTCTTCCCGCCTTCCCACCTTCCTCCCTGCCTTCCTTCGTGTCTTCCCGCCTTCCCACCTTCCTCCCTGCCTTCCTTCGTGTCTTCCCGCCTTCCCACCTTCCTTCCTGCCTTCCTGCCTACCTGCCTTCTTGCCTGCCTCCCTCCCCCCACCTCCTCTGTTGCAAAATAAAAAAGATATTGATACTAATTTAGGACTGTCCAGGGAACCACATGTAACCTTTGCTATACATAACTCCACACAGAGTGGGAATGCAGGATATGCAGAATGGTTGCCAGCACTATCTGCAAACAGCATGGCAAAAGCTTTTGCAGTTGATAAAGACAAGGTGCTACCATTAAGCCTTGCAGCATGACAGGCACTGTTGAAATAAATTTCACTTCTTAAATGCTTTGTTCTAAAAGTTCACCATCACAATTCTTCTTTAATCCCCCTTTATGCTGCTGAAGTGTAGGTTGAGTTTAGAACTTTCTAATATTACACTTTTCCATGTTCCTGTGTTTCAGTATTATTTTTTTTTTTAAAGTACGTAAATCTGGCCAGAATTTTTGTTGAAGTACTTGGCATTTTGGTAGAGAACTATTAAATGTAATGAGGTTTGAAGTACAGTTTGGAAGGCAAACCATGTTTGGAGGCCTGATTTGTACAATGCATCAATTATTTGTGCATCTGAAGTGAAATGTGTAAAGATTTTGTGGGGCGTGGGTCTATATCATACTGTTTTCCCTTCTTATTTGAATAGAATTTTTTTTAGTTTTGATGTTTAGGTTGCAAAGTTTCTGAGTCTGAGCCCAAGTAATGCTTTGCTAGGATGCTACTGAATTTAGTTAGCAGCATCACAATGCAACTCAAAGGAAACATAATAGTTCAACTACATAGGGCTTGATTTGTTGGTTGTAGAGAAACCTGCTTAATCTTAGAGTCAATGGTTCATATGACAAAAAAGGAAGCAGTTAAATTCTTTATGGTATCCATGAAAAGTGATAGTGGATTGCTCGAGACGAAACTTCTATTCTTAATTTTGACAGTATTATATTGTAGATAAAATTATAGCAATTACTTAAGGTGTAGTAGAGATCACTGAAAATATTAAATGGACTTTTAGTTTTGTAGTTTTAAATACAGTTAGAGAACAAGTATTCAGGGGTTAATGTTCATTCATTTGGTACATATGCTGATAGTGACACATCTGTTGAAGGATGTCAACAGTCTGACAGTTGGAATGTTTGTCAGGAAGGGGACAGGTTAAGGTTTGCACTGGTGACATTAATACTGTCATTTCTTGCATCTTGAACTATTTAATTTGGAAGCACTATGGCCTTTGAATGAGATAAGAATTTAGTATGCTGTGTATCTTCCCTTAATACATCTGCTGTCTATACAAAGCAAGGTGGAAAGAAAGCAACAAATAAACCCATAGAAATTGTATCAGCAGCACTTAGTTTTACATCCCATTTAGTGCAAGAACAGAGCAAATCAGCCCATAACAAAAATAACTGAAAAGAAAATGAATGGATCTAGAAGAATGGCCTATCTAAAGCACTAAGTGGGGTATAAATAAGAATTTAAGTAGTTTTATAGGAGGATCCTAGAAACAGTGCTTTCCCAAGGTAGAACTACATTGTTAGGTATATTTCCCATTAGTATGTGATATGCATAACTGAGACACAGGTATTGGAAAGATGGATAATGGTGACAGTGTTGACCACTATTTTGCATTGTAAATAATACATAATAAGATCATTATTCTTTCTTCATTTTTATCACCCTTCTTTATAGTCAAGCAAATCCTTTGGAAAGGAAAAAAGATAGTGCTTTCTTTCATCATGAGTCATTTGGCTGCAATAAGTTTTTAAAAAAAGCAAAATAATGATAAAAGTAATGTATTCTCAGCAGAATCAAAAGACTGTAACAAGGATTTCACTGCATGCCATACAAAACTAAAATAGGTTTCCATGTTTCAACCCAACAGTTAGAGCATGCAGATCCATGGATCTCACAGTATACAAGGTGGGCATTTCACCCACACCTTCTGGAAGGAGCTACTATTTGTGAAATTAATTCACATCTGAATAGACACATTGGCAAAACTGTGATGAGAAATGCCACCATTGATCTGTAGAAGATTTTGAAGATGACCACTTCAACAGGCAAATTTTTCACTTCTCCTGCCCCTTTATAGTGTTGTATTTTCAGCTTACTCAGGTCTGACATTCTCTCTTACAGGTTTGCCCCAGCCTTCTTGACTTTCAGAGCCATTCAGTTCTGTAAAAATATCTTGCTAAGTTATGCCAAGACAAATACCAGCAGAACTGTATCCATGCTAGGAAATTGCACCAGTGTAACTATAAACTGAGATAGTTAAATCAGCACTGTGTGTAGACTTAAGTACTTTGCTGGATTTTAATCAAAACACTTTAAAAGTAATGTCAAATTTTGGGTTTGTGCCAGCTCTGGGCCAAACTGAGCCACCTGTATTCATATGCTATGCTTAGCCATTAGTACACTTCAAGTACATTCAAATTTAAGACAAGAGAAAGTCCCACTGAAGTAATTCAGAACTTAAGGACATGCATCTGCTTAACCTCTTTCCTAACTCAGGAGGGACTCAAGCATGTCCTTAGAGAGACTTATATGCTAACGTTTTATGCTGAATAGGTACCTTTCTTTTTTAAAATGGCAATCAAGAAATTCCAATTTTAAATGTAATAAGAAAATTCCTAGATTCATTCAGCCAAAGGTAATTGCTGTTTGGAGAGCTTTGCATTCACACAGTAAGAAAAGTACATTTATCCAAGGCAAAAAATACTTCTTTTAATTAGTACAACCAACAACGCAATATTATTTTTATTAACAGGTATGCTGTAATGCTAAAAGTTGTTACATGTTTAACTCAACCCAGTAATCACACAATGTAAATGATATTCAAACAAGAGTGTGAATTAATCTTTGCATTGCAAAGATTAATTAACCAGGAGGTTATTTTACACCATTCTTCAGTGCAAAACATATAATTTACTCTAAGATTGCAGCCACTTTACCCTGCCAAAGTACTTTAGCATAGGTTTGAAATTTCTGTTTTGAAGAACAAGGAAATAAATTATTCCCCAGGACATGTTAGGTAGTGCAAATTTTGCCAGTAGAGCTCCTTCAAAAGTTATGAACTACACAGTTGACTCTTGTTGGGCCACAAGTGCTCCAGTGATTGTCCATTTCAGTCAGTCCCACTGGGGGAGAATTTCACATGCCTACACTCAGATGAGCTTCACTGGGCCAAAAAGATTACTGGTCCTCTCCCAGTCTGAGAGATTTCCATCCAGTGCCATGCCCTCAGGAATATCCCTTCTTCATCTCATGTTTCAGTGTTTGAATGATTCTGTTTGAGATGATAATTAAGCCTGTAGAATCTATTTTGTCATACAATTACATAGTTTTTTCTCTTTCCATATAATGCACTTAGGACTTTTCTGTGCAAAAATGGTATCCAAGACTCTTCAAAAGAAAGGGCTTTATGAAATAAACCTCCTATCAAATCATTAGACTTCATGGTCCAAGCTCTTTGATTGACTCTTGGGAGAAATATTTGTGTGGTACCAAAGGAATTCACATCAGTGTATTTTCATGTCTGTAGTCTGGATGCATCAAAACTTGCTTTTTAGGTGTGTTGGAATTTGATTCATGCTGCAGCACATGCTTACACAGACTTTTGTGAGATTTTTGGTTTTCTATGCAAAAGGCAAAACAACTTTTGTTTTCAATCCCTTTTTCCTTTCCATAGATCTGCTCCCTCTCTTCCTCAGTGGGAGCATGATAACATATTTAAGCAATGCACAACATGGCATTTTAACATTAATCCTTAATGTGATTTTATTGAAATGTTTAAACCTGTGTATTTTTCACTGTCTCATACACCATTCTAATTTCTTTTACTCTGTTAAGTTCAGACATAATTTAGGACGGAAAAATACATTTTAGAATTACACCTGCAGCATGTACTATTAGTATGACTTTTTCATGTCATGACAGTGATGTTTCTACAATCTATACATATTGATTTAGGCTGATAATAAACAATTTGATTAGGCTCTATCTATAGGCTGTCATTTCAATCACTGTCACTGTTCCAATAGAGTGGAAGGCAGATAGCAGACACATATGGCAAGATTTCTCAAAATAAAAACTCTGGCCTGATTAGAGCCCTAGGTTCAGTGAATTGGACAAGACAGCTCAGCTGCCAGGTTATTAACTCCCTCAGAAAATACTCTGCCTTTTCCCCGGGGCCAGCCTGAATATTCTGATCTGGATCGATAAGCAATCTCCGGTGTGTACAAAATGCCAGCAAGAATCATTTGTCTCAGTGCAGTCTCCTTACAAAGGATAAAACACCTGCAGTATATGGCCTTCTCTCCCTCCTCCCCCACCTTCCCCTTTTTAACTAATGACCCACAAAGAAGGAAGAAGTAACTGAATCTGTTCCATCATCGGGAAGGCTCTCTCAGGTTTGTTTTAATGATCACAATGGCTACCTTTCAATCTTATAAAAATTGTATCAGTCATGGTCTCCCTGTGGCATGTTTATGTAAGTAATGTGAACCACAATGTAATGACAAGTGTACAGATGTCATTGTAAGAGGGCCCTTGGCAAGAAGATATCTCAGAATGTCAGAATTTTAATAAACCTTGGACTGCTGGTAGGGTTCTCTTTGGTGTTTGTCTTTTATATTTGTATTGTGTGCTGTGATCTGTTGCTTGGGCCTGAGATTTTTCAAGAATGTTTAGCAACAAAGGATATTTTACAATTGATTAGAACAGAGTCATTATTTTTCAGAGTGGAGGTGTTTTCCCAATCCATTACATATCTGCAGTTTTGTTTGTAGCAGTGGTGGATTGTAGCCCTATAATTTGTACTTTCTTTAGATACCAAAACATGGCATTTTTATCTGAGTGAACTCAGAACCATTCAAAGCTTTTGGATATTTTCTTTTACATGTTGATCTATTAGTAAGCACCCTTGACTCAAATTAAAATCAAATAACTCCAAAATGTCAGAAAATCCCCAAACCTCCAAGTTTCTCTTCTTCATTGGTTATTTATTACACCTGGAGCCACAGGACAGAACCTCCTATTGCCTAACAAGTCTATAGCATCCTATGTGCCATGTTGTCAAGAAATAAAAGCTGAATTTCCTTAGCAATCTACATAGAATTTACTGAGCAAGTTCTGACACTAAATACCTGTTTCTGAGTATGGATTAGGATTTTTTCAAGACTAGAGGCCAATTTTAACTTATTTTTCCAGGCTGTTGAACTCATCCAGCTTTTAATGATAGCATCATTCTGACCTCGATTTATGTAATCCTTTACCTCTGTAAAGAATTATATATGCCTATAGAAACCTTACCTTGAGTTAATGTAAACTGAAGATCCATGCTCAGTTAAAAAATTAAATGCTTTTTTAATGTCACATTTGCTTATGACAGACAAATTAGTAAAAAAGCATTTTATGTATGTACTGCCATCACTTGGAAAAGGAAGGTTTGCATTTACATTCTTCCTTCTTTGCTGCATGAGGTGCCTTGCCCTGATAATGTTAAGAAATTAGAATACTGCCTTCCAGACATCTTCCTTCAGATTTGCTATCCACAACTTCAGGAACTAAAGATGCTTTTAAAAAAGAACAATGTAAGGAACAACTTTAATGAATTGATTTCTCAATGTAGAAAACACATTTCCCATCAAGACACTTATTAGAATGTTTATCTCAGAGAAAATGCACACGGTTTATATGAAAAGCTGATGTTATGTTAATTCCCATTATTATATACAGATGACATTGAGGAAGATGGAACAAAGTGCCTTTAAACCAAAGCTGATGACTTTTTTTTTTCCTGTTTGCTACAGTTTTATTGTAGTGAAATATGTTCATTTTAGCTGTGGAAAACTGCCCTAAATAGACAGCATAAGAGCAATAAGATGTCACATTGCAGAGCACAATTTTAAAATGATGTGCTCTAGAAGTAAGGCTTTTAGACATTTTGGTTTATGTATTAAAACTTCCCACAAATTTGATTGAGAATGAGCCTTTGATGGATATTTGCTGCAGTTATGCTGCATTAGACTCGATTTATCCACCACCTCTCATTGTTGCTATTGATTGATTTTTAAATTAGATGAAGGCAATCAGTAAATACCACCCAATCAAGTCCTAAAAACATACAGGAGATTAGACAATTTAGGGTAATCAATGAAAATATTCCGTGATTTGCTACCACTCAATTTTGACCATAAATTACGACCATAACTTGCAAGTTAGTAAGCCATAAAACAAGTGGATGTGACAAGAAAAACTATAAGAAATGAATTAAGGAGATGAAGAGGAACCACTGGTGTTATCATTTAATGAGACAAAATTACTCTTTATACATATCTTGCATTTCTGGTTGTGTCTTGCCAACAGCAGGAGAGTACAAGAGCACTAACATGTCTCTCATTTTTCTAGGGTTTTGTTTTCATTTTTTTTCTTGTAATATGAAAAGTGTTCTTTTGTATAACAAATCAGTTTGAACAATAACTACCTAATTTTATTGCAGCAAATAAATTAATGTAATTTTAGGTTTAAAGCCTGATGCTTGCTAAAACCCCTCACCTACACCACAGGCACTTGCAAACACTAATTTTAAAGTCACACTCCTACATGGTGTTATATTCTACAAACTTTTAAATGTAGCAACAATTTAAATGTTATTTTAAACCAACACTTCAAAGAAGCTGTGCTTATACACTTTGTCTGTGATACATAAGCTGTGCTTATACACTTTGTCTGTGATACATGTCACCCATTTTCTATATTTTCACAATAGTCTCACTAGAAACTAATTCACATGCCTTAAAAAATCTGTTTTAAAGTTTATTTACTAGTTGTAAATAGGTGCCCAGTTTTTTTCTATTTATGAACTTCAGTATCTATTGGAATTTCTAGGCAGTAGCTATCCAGTAGTTCTAGCCTGAAAAGCTGTTTATAAATATATAAACAAGCATTAACATCTATAGGCTATATTGGTATGAACTAGTGAAATAAAGCAAATATTTATCATAAATCTTCTCCTTAAAAAAGTAGTACAGACTAGATACTGCTGAGTAGCATGGAGAAATCTTCCTGGTTAATGCCCTTATGATTGTCTTTAGAATAAGGAAGAATATTTGGAAAAGGACTACAGAGCAATTTTTGGGAGTGTTGATCATAGAAAAAGACTATATTAAGATGCTTTTGACAAGAGGAAAATTTGTGTGCCTTTTTCCATATTAAACAGAAATCTGAGAGTCCTGCAAACTGCACAGGGCACCTTGAGAGGTGATGAGAATATAAGAAAGGACAGGAGGAAAGAACACCCTCACTGCACTCACACCCACTCAAATACAAAAGTGACTTTGTAGAATTTGATGATAGAGCAATTTCTTTGATAGCAGATAAATGCAAAATGCACAGATGGAATAAATATTGAAAAAATGTGGGTTTATATTTACTGTGATTTAATTCATTCCCAACAAAGACAGATTTCATCTTGCATCAGGGAAAGCAAAAACCCCAGAGACAGAAGAAAGTATTAGTCATGTTGCAAACAAAAGATGAGTCAGCAAATACTACCTCTGTATCAGCAGGTGGACTCTGTGTGAGATAATCCAGAAGAACTTTGCAAGGATTTCAGGAAGAAATTCCAAACTCTTGCTGTATTAGACAAATGTCTGGCACTGGCATGCCAAAAAAAACCCAAACAAACAAACAAACAAACAACAAAACCTCCCCAAAAAAACCAACAAAACAAACAAACAAAAAAAACCGACCAAGTAGTTGTTCTTAGTTGGTTCCTTTTTTAAAAGTCATTTCCTTTCCTTTAGCCAAGGGTTTGGAATCACAATTTACGTTTCTGTGCAGGCCTGTGGAACAGTATAACAGAATAAGTGTGTGTAAGTGCTGGGCCCCTTAAGAAAACATGTCTTCCTCTGTCAAAATTACTCCCCACATGAATTCCAAATTTAACAATAGAAAATGTCCAAGTCTGGTCTTTCACATTATCTGTGTTGTTTAGTCCACCTGTCTAAGGCAATCCAGTTTGAAGAACTATGTGAATCCCTAATAGAATACAAAACCTACCTTAACTTACTAAACATGCTTTTATAAATATAATTCAAATGGACTTTTCCTTAACTCCTGCATTTTATCAGTTTCTACATGCTCATAAGATTTAACGAAAAAAGTGAATACGGTGCTAATAATACCTTGTCTTCCTTCCATGTAAATTTGGTACTAGAGAAAACTTTTCTGTCTTACATCATTGGCATAATTTCTAACAAGTACGTACAATGAGACAGGAAGACTCATAGTTCTCAAACATAATATTCCTCCCTCTGTAGGTAACAATATTTCTGAAATCTGAGATTTTTACTTTAATTTGAAATCTTCTTTGAAAATGCATTTCCAGCTTATTTCTAAAAGATCCTGAATGTGATTGAACCTGTGATAGAAATTTGCAAGATACACAGTTAAATTGTGGAGGCAGGAAATGAAACAGCTCAGAATCTGAACAAACTCTGGAGCATTTGCATTCTCATATTTAAATATTTGCCTGAATTACATGTGAGCTCTAACTTTTCACTCACTGGAATTTTTTTCATTCTCTGTAGATAATTGTGCTAAGACAAATCAATATTTGTATTACTTCAATATATGAGCATATCATGTTTGTGTGAGTTAAAAGACATACAAGACAAAACATCAATAACCTCTAGCAAGGAGGACAGGAAAGAGAGAGAAAAAAGAAAACCCCTGACTTAAAACAAAGACAGGGACCTACCCACAGTTCCTGATGGACTGGTGCAATACAATGGAGCTGGTGTATTCAATATAAGTTTTAGAATAATTGCCTGGGAGGTAACCAGAAGAAGTACATTTTACTTTATCATGGTACATAAATAAAAGGGCAGACTAATTAATCATATAGCTTACTAAAAGTGCTTTTTATTTTGCCATTTAGTATGCCAGAAAGATCATTTTCTTTAATGTATATACCCAGTATTAACATGATTTAATCCATCATGTTCTGTATTATGAAATTACTTTGTTTTACTCCCTGATCCAGCTGAAGATCATTAACCCACACTATTTTCTAAGTCATACATCATTCGAGTGTATTACCTCATATAGCAAAAAAGCTACTTCCCTCGGTTATACACTCCAACTAAGAAATCATTTTTTCTGGATGTTGCTGACAAATGGAGCTGTTTTCATTAGAAAGCAGATGGTTCACTATTTCGATTCTGTTTTACCTTCACATTTGCTCCAGCTCAGAGTTTTTTGCTGCCAGTTACCTCATTACCTCCTGCAACATCCAGGTCCTGTATTCTTGACCCATCTATAGAATGTGCTAAACAAGCAAGTGGATTGCCTTCCCCCAAGACCTGCTTTTTTTACTCTGCATCCTTGTTGTAAGTCAGTCTTCAAAAAGCAATGAAAATGAAGCCACTCATCTGAGCAGTAGGTTGAGCTCCCACAGTTTTGCAGGTGTTTGTTAGTTGAGAGTGCCAAAGGTGTAATTTACACATTCAGATTTTGAGCTTGGACGTAAAGTCACACCACTGATGAATTCACATCACAGGGCTTTAAGGTAGAATCTGGTCTTCTATCATTTCTTGTAGCTTGCAGTTACAATGTTTATGATAGTGATATTTTCACTGTTATAGTCTCTGAGTCTATATTATGCATGTTCTGCTTTGGGCTGCCCTGGGTGCATGGTAGTTGTCAATAAATAGTGGTCTGCAATGTAAATGAAAAGTGTGCATAATAGAGTAATGGATTCTTTTGAGTAAAAATGAAGACTGAATAATTTCTGAAGATATGTCTTGGTATTTTTAGAATAAAAAATAATAAATGATGTTTTGAAATACTTGCACTTCAAGTAACAGAAGTAACATCTGTTAAGTTTCAGACTGGTTTTAGTTAACTCCAAGCATTTGCCTCGAGAAGTAGACTTTCATTTCAGTGAGGCAAGGAGAGTAAATGATTTCATTGCTTAAATAGAAAGCCACATTACTAGAGTTTAAGCCCTTAGAGGTAAACCCATCAGTACATACCTTCAGTTCCTACATAGTATGTATGTTTTGGTTTTGATCATTCTGTACTGAAGACAATACTCAAACATTGTAGTAATACATTCTACCTGCTTTGTGTAGTTTGTTGTTGTTTTTTTTTTTTTTTTGCACATGCTTCATAATTCATGTCAAATTTACCATTTATTATTACCTCTTACACTAATACAGAGCTTGGCAGGAATAAGGGTAGAGTATTGGGAGGGGTATTTGATTTTGTTAATTTGAAGGACAACTTGTTTACTAATCTTAAAGTGCATCATAGGTGAGATTGATTTAAAACAATGGTCTTTGCAGGGTTTTTACTGAGAGTGAAGGAAGAATAAAGGCCTGTAATGAACATGCTGACAAAATTCAAGGAAAATATCATAGTTTTGGAATTGTTCCAAACATACATGAACACCAAGAACAATGTTTAGTTATACTTTAATAAACCACTGTACAAAGAGTTCTGAGCGAGATGGAGGGAAACATAAATCTACAATGTTAAGCAAAGCCAAAGCTGAAGGTCAGCCTGCAGTTAATAACCATACTCAGTTATATTATTTTTATGATGACACAATATTTAAGCTACTGAATTTGTCACCACAAATAGCCAGGCATGTTGTACATAGTGAAGAATATGCAATTGGTTGAGCCTGATTTCTACCTGTCTATTTATAACATCCATGGATTCTGGTCTACTCTCTGTTGAATGCAGCCTCAGCATCCAGCCTGAATAAACCTTACAGCCATAATTCAGCTGCAAATAATATAGGAAAAAAATAGGATGTGCAGGTGCTGCTGCTTACACATCATGAGCCAGGAACCAAAAAGGTAATGCATAAATACAGATTATCTTCTGCAGGAGGAGCTGGGTGCAGCTGCCACTGGGGTTTAGAGGCTAATGCCTTTACATAGTAAAGTCTTTGTTGCAGAACTTCAAGCTCCTCTCATTGGTGGGGACAAGATTGCCAAAGTGATGAGAAATGAAAAGACTGCAGAGTCTTCTGGAGGGACTGGATTATCTCACACTGAAGTATGTGCAGTGTCAGAATTCACCTGCAGTAAATTGAGAGAAAAGATGGACTTTTTAGTTTATCCCTTTGAGTGCTCCACAGAATGGTATTTAGCATTGATGTCACCCAAGCCATTTTTTTTTCTGCTCCAGAAAGAATTTTGAAACTAGCAAATTCTGTAGATGAAAGTAATTATCAAAACTGAAAAATAAACAAAGAAAACATAACAACAAAAAAGTAATACTGTGAACTGATGGTATGAAAGTTTGTTTTCAGTATAAATAAGTAAGGGGGTTTTTGCTTTAGTAGTTGTGAACTTACTAGACACAAAGTTCCATCAATTTTTCTAGCTTTGATGTCCCTACCTGAATGCTGACAGTATATGTTTAAAACATTATAAAGTATGATACCCTGGTAAAATGATTCCAAACAAAACAAATGAGAAGCCATGAGAAATTATAGCATAGGATCTTGACAAGCCAAACCAGAAAACTGTAAAGTACACCAGGTGTCATTCTAGGATTTGTGTGTGAGTGACTGTATAGAGTGCACTGACAATCCTGATGTTCATATAAATCACATGGAGAAACTCCACCTGGTATTTTGTGGGAATAAGTTAAGTACACTCTTCAAAATTATATCAAAAGCAGTTAAAAATGTAAACCATTGAAATGTGATAGAATAGAATAGCAATTTATTTATAAAAATGTCATTTGCATTTTTGAACGCTGTTTAACTTTCATGCATTTTGCTGTTTTCAAATAACAAATTGACCTTTTCAAATTCATAATGAGGTATGAAATAAATGAAAGGGTACTGAGGGTGAGTCATTCATTAATCATAAGCAAAACAGGGACAAAATCAAGGACACAGGGGCACAAACTGTAAAAGTAATAGGTTGCATAATCTTTGTATTTAATATTAACTACATTATGTTTTTCACGTGAGTTCTGAGAATTTGGAGGTTTTATGTTTACATGAAACTAATCCAAGGTAAATTTTATTTCCCAGTATTATTTTATCCTCATGGTTGCCCTCTTTTTTAATAAACTAGAAGACAACAAATTGTAGCTTATCACATTGTTATGAAGATTTAACAGAAAGGTTAGCAAGAACATTGATGCCTACTGAAACTTTTGATTTAAGATATTCCACTTTTGACTAGAATGTACCAAATCATGTAGCTATATCCCCTTCTTGTTTGTCATGGCAGATCTCCCATTAAGGACATAAATTCACCTGGAACTGGTTGTTTTGGCCAAAATATATTGTTATTCATGTTCATCTGTCAGAGTAGAACAGAGCAAGAACTATTATTTGAACCATTCTGTGTCTTTATCCTTCAAGAGTTCAATCCACACTGATTACACAATGTGCAACGAGGTTGTTTGCAATTTACAGGTGACGTGAGTTGGGGCACCTCAAATAGACATAGTAAAGATAATTTGTTACCCCATGTCAGATTTCAACTAAAACCACAAAAATAAAGTAGGTTGTAATAAGACAAGGTGTACTGGTGGCACAGCAAGGAGTCAACTCACTTCAGAATCACTAAACAGATGCATCTCTCTGTTCCATATACATTCATTTGGATTGATGTTACTCATACTCATTATTTGGGAATTTACTGGACTGAAAAGGAGAAAGAGAGAAGTGCAGAGTGAGAGCTATGCACATAACTTGCTGTTAGAGCCATTGTGTTTTGTGGCCCCCAATGTGCTACCCACGGACAGCCCTGTGAGCCTTGTGTGTCTGTAGCTCTGAGGTTGTGGGGTGAGCAGCATTCCCGGGGGCTGTGTGCTGGAATCCCAGTACAGCTGCCAGCCCCGCTGCAGGGGCCTCTCTGTTCCCACACAGCAGAGCTCGCACCGGGGGCTTGGTGGTCCCTTCTAGTTCATCTTTCCACACACAAAAATGGAAGTACCCATCAGATCATGTCTCACCTCAATCCTGTTGGGATCACAGGGACTGGTGCTCCGTGTCCGGGCACATGCACCTGACAGTGTGCACTGAAGCCGGGCTGCAGGTGCACTCTTTGCCCTGGGATCCTGCCCTCTATGAACTCAGGGTGTAGTCTGTGTTTGCATCACAGTCTGAGAGTGTTCCTTGCTCCTGCAGTTACCTGGGATCGTGTTGTAGTCCTGGTCTAGGAGCTGCACTAGAACTGTTCCTTAGCCCCTGTGGTTGTCCCTACTGTCACACATAGAGTGTCTGTGGCTGGCAGCCTTTAGTGTGGCACAGCCCACCCTGTGAACTGCTGCAGCCCTTGGGAGAAGGGCTGTACCCTCTGTGGGGCAGAGAAGCTGCACTGCCTGCCCTGTGACCTGTTGTCTGACTCCCAGCACTCTTTGCTCACACTGTTTCTTAGCTATAATTAATGCACATTGTTTCACTGCATATCAATGTCTGACTAAGCAATTGCCTACATTTACACTGCAAAATGGGAATTAATACGCCAGTGGTTAATATTTAGATAACGATCGTGCTTCCACAATGTTTCCATTCACAATTTTTTCACCTTGAAGCAAATGTCTGTCTGCAATTCTGTATTCAGAGGGAAAAAAGTGTCTGTTGATTAAAACTACATATTTTATCACTGTTTGTTTTCCATAAGCCTTGATGAAGAAAGTATCTTAATTTTTAAGACTCCCATTTAATTAATTTTGTACCTTCTCTGCTCCAACATTTAAAAAATTTTATTGGTGCTAGATTCACACTGTGCATAAGGTGTTTCTTCCTTATATGAGAAGCTATATGTAAGCTGCAAGGTGTTAAAGCCAGTAACTGTTAGTGATGTTTTTCTTTCTAAATAAATATAAAGGACATGATCAATTAATAGGCTGGTATAATATTAAAACTGAGGAATTCGCCCAAATCTCTGAAAAATCATACATTTCATTCAGGCCTGTATAAGTGGGGAGATACTCATAATATAATTACCTTCTTTGTAAATGCAGGCGGTTTAAGTGTGGTGCTCTGGTTTAGATTCCAGAGCAAATAGGTTACCTATGATATTATCATTCCCAGGAATATGTTGCCAAGCAGTGCCTTTCTCAAGCAATATGGGTAAAGGGTTCACCCTGTCCCTCATGGTCCTCTGCTTGAATGCTTTTCCCAAGCTCCAGATCAATCTTTAACTCCTTGCTTTTCAATGAAGCTGAAATACCATGGAGAAGAAAGGGAACATAACTACTTCCAAAATCCAAATAAATAGTTTTTCTCACTCCTCCTCTCCTAAGATACTTAAAATGATGAAGCCTATGAAGTCTTCTCTGTGCTGGACCAGGTATTTCCACATTTTTTGAACTAATCTCTAATGTTTCAGCAGAATATACTTTTTTTTCAAGAAATCCTCTAGTGTTACAGAGGCATTAACTCAGTACCAGAAACATTTTGCTATGGGCCTGAGAAGTCTGTCACAGTAGAAAAAAAAGTCTCAACCATGTGAGAAGAATGTTCCTTTTAGAGGTACCCTGCCCTGCTCTCTGCATGATATCTTGCACAAATAAGCTCACTGAGTCTGAGCTGGGCTCCCTCTGTTCCTCAAACATTCCAGCTCTGCAGAGCTTCTGTTACTCTGCTTCCAGAGGCTGTTCCTGCAGCAGAGATGGATGGGAACTTTCTATCCAGAAGTTAAAAGGTGGAAATAGTTTGGCTTTATGGGGGACTTGGATGTATTTATGTCTTCAGCATATTTGAGATTGCTGGTAAAAAGTCTACCAATGTATTCATGAAATATATCAAAGTTAAAGGAATGCATTTTAGCAAATGCCTACTCCCAGGTTAATGATTAACACTGAGAATTCAGCTTGGTATTTACTGTATCATGACACAAGTAAATTGAACTCCAAGCAAGTCATTATCTTTTTTTTATTATTATTTTTATGTATGGAATGCCAAATTATTAACTGTTGTGGTAGAAGAGTAATAAAAACACGGGGCAAGGGGTACCCATGGAGCCTTGTGAGACTCATTTGTTCACAACCAGTGTAGTATATAAAGGACATAGTTCTTATAGAAGAAGGCTTTCTGTTTCCAATGCAATACCTAAATCATTAAATACATATTTCAAAAATATACATCTCTCTTCATTATTGTATTGAAAACATAAGGCTTGCATTCTTTACCTGTTTCGTACTCATCATCCTAGTAAACTGCACCCTCTCTTCTCTGTAGGTTTTAATGGGCCAATCAAGGACACTTCATTAATCTCTTTTGCTGCCAGATTTTGGTATGATCACAAACAGGTCATCACTGTGGCTATTACAAAATAAAAATTTTCAGCCCTCTTAATTCTGTAGGAAGGAGGCTTTACTTCACTGGGAAAGCAGTTCTTTTTCTTGAAATGTAAATATTACCTTTCAGGAAAGATCCTGCCTGGAATATTCTGCCTGAAATGTGAATACTTCAGAAAGTCACAAACACCTAAAATTTTGAGAATTTAGATTAGAAGAAAAATACTTGGATGATATTAATTATCCCATTGTTAAACCTGCAACTAGACCTCCCTGTCTGCGAAGACTTTAGGTTTCTAATTCAATTTTTCAATTCCCAATTTTTTCCAGGGAAAGCTGGCATTGTTTAAAGACTCAGAGGTGTTTCACCTAATTTTCCTTGTATCTCTAGATAGTACATGGCCAAGTTATTTAGATACAAATAAGCCTTGAGAATATCATCAAATCCATTCTAATTTCATTCATGCCTTGGAGATAATAATTTAAAGAGCTAGTCACTGCTTGCAATTAAGCATGGAGAAAATAGATCCGTCCCATAATTTATGTCTGCAAAGGTTGGGCTGGATTTGTAATTAATGTTTGCTCCTTTTAATGAAATACTCCAAAGGTCTGCACTTCTGTCATTCATGGAGGTAATTTTTCAATTGATTAGTAAAATAATACTTGAAAAGTAAATGCACCTGCTTTAGCACAGAAATGTCTTAGTCAAGTAGAGACAATGATTGGAGTGCTAAAAAAATATCATTTCAATACAGTAGAGACTGGAGTTTTACTCCTCCAGAATTCAGAAATCACACTAAAGAGAAAAAAATAGAAAAGGTAATTAAACCTCCAACAACTTCTTCAGCATGCTTTCATCCAGTTTAATTCCTGGGTGGTTTTCAGCATAGCTAAATACTTTGAGGAACACATGCCTGAGCTGTGCATTTGTACAAGTGAAATATGTCTGGAAAGCATATGTTACAGCAAGATGTAATTTTCATATTTGTGTATCTTAGTATTTTTTGAATACATGATCAAATAATTTGATATTAGCAATTTGTTTCCATTTTGGATGGACACTTAAAAATTGACAGCTCATTTCGATTCTATTCTTATTTCCTTTTCAGAACAAACCTGTTTGAAGCTGAAAAATGGCAAGACTTGAGAGATAGCTTCCTGCAACTGCTGGATTAAAATGGCTTGTAACGCCCTTTCTACAAAACATCCACTATCAAAACAAATTAAATAAAATAGCAAACCACCCCTGCCTGTTTTCAGAGAATTGATAAGGACTTTCTTTGAATTAATAACTCCAAAAAGCATGTTCGATGACTTGTGCTGCTTTGTTAATTCAGTCATTTTGACACCAAGGCTGACTATTCCTGCACTCCAGAGAGTCACATTTTGTAGCAGTGGGTGTTGTGGGAATTGACTGTAAACTGACCAGACAGGATGCAGATTAGAAGCCACAATCTATGCCAGATTTCTTGAGAGCCACAAACATGGTGATCCAAGAGGTTTTGAATCTTGTGCCATCTGGGACAAGGATTTTGCTTTCAGAGAAAGAAGCAAGAGAAGTGAATGTATGTGGTGAAAGAAGCCCTTATCCAGTGCTCAGCCTAATGGGGCAGAGTAATCCAGACAGTGGAGCAATGGGATGAGAGCCATCAGAACATTTAACTTTAGGGATAAATGTTTATAGTTTTAATGCTACACTTTTAAGTGTTTGAATTATCTGAAGGATCCAGCTCTTATTAAAGCATGAGCAAAGCAGCACCTAAGGACTTTTAAAAACCTGTACCTTGAACTTAGTATAACTCCCATTAAAGTCGATGGATGCTGAGTCAGACCTTAATTCTTTTTGTATCTTAGAGATTCAAAAGGTGAAAATCCTGGCACTACAGATGTTTTGCCATTGACCTCGTAGGGTCAGGATTTCATGCTAAAAGCCATAAAATGGCATTGACATTTCATCATTGCTGTCTTGGATCAGATTCATAACAGTGACCCAGGAGAGAAAATCTGCATAATCCATTACTACTGTGCATCTACCCAACACTGTCTCACCACCTTCTCCCTTTTTTAAAGAGAGGGAATAATCTATGATTTTGAGCTGCCTTTATTTTACCTCAAATGAAGAACTGGACAAAACCTGGTATTCATTTTTCAATCACACTATTTTAACCTTCTAAGTAAATTCATGATTATTAAATTGGGGAATTCTCTTTTGGAAATAGAGGAGGTCTTGTTGGGTGGTTTGGGGTTTTTTTCTTTTTTTTTCAATACCTATTCTAAAAAGGCTTTGTAGTAAAGCGAAGGCAAATTTCAAATTTATAGCACCATTGAATGAAGTACTTATGATTAACAGTGAGAACTATGAAGAGTTTATATAATTCCTTAATGATCCTTAACAAAATATTTAATTAAAGACCAGCTGGAAAGATAATCTTGGTTAATAAAATGAAATCAGGGGATGAACTGATTTCTCTAATGTAAGAGTACTTGTAATATATGATAGATGCTGCATATTGTTAGCAGTTAGATACAATGAACTAATAAAATATGTGATAAAATTATTCTCCTGCCCACTATTGTATTTTCAAGACTGCAAATGCAAAATATTGGCCATGCATTACAGATGATAAAGGCAGTAAATTCCAAATTCATTGATACAAATATACTAAAAAATATAATTTAAAACTCTTGCAGGAAATTATATTATATATAATGTAGCTACTGTTTTGCAGATTTTTGGTGCTGTAGAAGAATCTGAACCAAAATGTGTTGCCAGTTAAAGTGAAAAAACATTTGAAATAGCTTTACTGAATTCAGTGGAGTTTCTTCAATTTGCTGAAATTGCTAAACTTTCCCATCGCCATTCTCTGTGTATTTCTCTAAAAACACAGAGATGAACCAGTGAAAATCATATTTACAGAAATAGACAATAACTGAAAAACAAAAAAATTCTCATCTTAATAAAGAAGAAATTAAGCCCAACAAACATTTAGTAAATTCTAATTACATGGGGCTTTGCCTCAGGTTTGTAGGGTCACTGGTGCTTCAATTTCTTGGCCATTTCTAGATAAGCAAATACATAGAAAATTTGTCATCTTTGTCCTTTCTGCCATCCCCTGATGCCCTACACTGCAAATTTTACATGTTTTTAACTTTGCAAACAGAATTATCTTATCCATCACTTAATAATGACTTATATCGTGGACTCTCAACAGCTTTTTGGTCATAAGCTGCATATTTCCCTTTTGTACTGCACACAACTGACAGTGAAGAATATTGAAAACATACACAAATTTGTTAGCTCAGATCTCACAATAACTATATCATAAGGAAAAAAAATCTTTATTTTGGTAATGCCCATCTAGGACAAATTGTACAGGAAATTTCTCCCAGCTGCTGCTTGTTATACACTGGGCCAACAGGAGCCAATGTAATACCCTGGAAGCAGATCTGAAACGCAGAAAAAGATGTGTGAAAATGTGAACCTGTACAAGAAACTATCCAACAGCGGAGGCAGAGTTAAACTAGTGCTAATAAATAGTGAGCAGTAATAGGTGACTGGCTGCTCTAAGTCACCCTCTAAAGCATCTGCTACCTGCTGCTGGCTACAGGATTAATTCTGAAACATGGAATTTAGCAAAGGAACAAGACTTCAGTCTATTCAGTCTTCAGCAGCAAATAAGTTGGTGCAAAGTGCTTTGGCACAGGTTGTTGTGTTACTTTGTGGCAGTCCCTGTGTCCAATGCTTTCAATTATAATTCTGATTCTTCCTTTTGGCAAAGCTTGGTCCTTTATTAGCTTGGGATTTATAACTTTCCTCCTAGTGATAGACTTGCTACCCTACAGGAATCTATGGGTTTGACGTATTTAAAAACAGATGTAGATTGAACTGGAGTTGATCTGCTTATTAAAGCAGTAGATGTTTACATTTGGAAATGAAAAAAACCCTACTTGTGAGTTTTGTGCAAACTGTGTTTTTCCTTCATTAAAGCTTCTCTTTGTTAAATAACTGTGGGTCTTGAGACATTGGGGATACTCATATTACTTAACTTTGTTTCTCTGACCTCTTCCTGAAGAAGTCTATGGAGACTAATTTAAAAATCTCCCTTATATTCCTAGAGGAAAGCAGTGTGAACATTCCTGTTTGTGTCAAACTGCACTCTGAGTGCACGTTCTGGCTTTACTGGAGTAGCTTGTGCTTTCCACCACTCAATGAGACCTTGGTGTCCTATGACTTTTATGCAGTTGAACATCCAAGTCAAGAGTGGTATATTACTTCTAAGGAATGTGTATTTAAACACAGGTTATTAATAAGATTTTAACTGTTTGCTTTCTTGTTAACATTAATGAAAGCATATATTTATATGCTGAGCCTTTGAAAATTAATTTCCTGAACTTCTCTAGGGAAATAAGGATTGTATACAATGCATAGTTTTTGCTTGCATTATTTATGAATGTGGGGTATAAACTGGTAGCAACTCCCTTTGTGCACAAATTTTTAAGCTCTTTAAGTCTCTTTAGTTGCACTGAACTTTGAGATGAGAATGAAGCTCTCTTTATTGAAAGGGGTCGTTTTAGAATGTGAAACATGTTTACTTCCAGAACACCATGTAAATTTTTCTTAAAGGGGTGCTTTGCAAATAAGCTATTATGGTACTAAAGAAAACATTGATTAGTTTTAAATGGCAGTAACAATTCAAGTGTATGTAAAGACAAGTGCATTTGCTTTTGAAGTTAAGCCTCTGAATTTAATAATTGAAAGAAAAAATACAATAAGGTGCAATAGAAGAAGCTTCTGTGAAGTGCATTATGCAATTATGACTGCCATAACTACAATTGCCTTACCAGATCATAGTATGTTTTCTACTTAGAGTGTTTTTTAAAACAAAACCTTTTTTATTACTTTTTTGTTTAGAAATATGTACTGTTTGGAAAAGGTTATATGCTCTGTGATGATTCTATAGATTCAGAAAACTACTCTGTTGGTTCAGGAAATCCAAAAATTCAAGACACCATTGAAGTGAATACAGTATTCAGCTGAAGCTGTTAATTTTTAGGTTTGTCAAAGTTGTTTTCAAATGTGAAAACTGTTTTTAGGGGATATCTTTTCCAGTTCCCTGAATTAAATCATGTTACATTTTGCTTAACATACACAAGACCAGAATTATTAGAAGATAGATTTTGGCTGTGTATTGTGCAGTTTAACGTGGTGAATTGCATAAGTCATTGACTGTCTAGATCAGAGCCTGATTGTGCTCTTCAGAGAATCTGTGTGCTGGAAAGATCCTGTGTGATGATTGTGCTCATTTAGTCACATATTTTGCAAAAAGGAAATACTATAACCTCTTCTTCATCACATAAAACAGGCCAATAAGTAGGACTAAATTACAGTAGCAAAGATTAGACTTTAAAACCTAGGGATATTAACCAAGAGGTTCTACTAGATTAGGCTCAAAGCTATAATGAGGAAAGGTGGTGGCAAGGTGTTTGGCTGATGAAACAATTTGTCTGTTTGTGGAAATCACAGTTTGCTCCATAGCTCAGGGAGTTTGGTGTAGTTCCAGTAAGAAGCACATTTTAATTGTCATTGATTTGAGGTTCCCTCATATGAAATAAGTGTTGTGGTTAAATTATGAAACTGAACTGTAAGTGTTAAGAATAACTCTCCACACAGAAAGATTTCCAAGAGTCCCTTGTTGTTCCTTATTAAAAATGTGGGGTGTAGGTTAGGAAAGAGTGGTACAGCTGGATGCAACCATTTGTTAATGTGCATTTTGGTTGCTCAGATCATAGGTATAAGTCCTGTATGAGTCACAGCTTTTTGTATTTCATATCAAATTTTCTAAAGTCACTCATTTGGTTTTCTGTGGATGCTGGTGTGTGCATACAGACATGTACACACTCATTTCCAGCGATTTCTGATCTAGCATAGTTTTGTAGAGACCTCCAGCTCAATAGCATTAAAGATGATAAATGAATATATAAATCTAAGGGGAAAGTACCAAAGTTAATAGTGAGGGGCTTTTTTTTTTTGCATAAAATAACCATGGTTACTAATATTTTACAAAGAGGTCCCTTCTCAGCTTAATATGTGCTGATAAAGAGCCATTCTATACAACAGTTTCCTCTTGTCTTACCACCCTATATCTGCAGTTTTTCCTTACGTCTATTCCTCTTAAAATCCAATTTTCTAGTTATACTAGTATTTATTAAAAGCTTGACTGTAAGGTCTTTGTTTACCCAAAGATCTATTTTTATCATAACTGTTTATAATGATTAAACCTCAACAACTTAAACACTTTACACAAAATAATGTATTTTCAATAAATTGAAATATTAACCAATCATATGTAATGGTTCAGTTCTAGCAAATGGATTGCTAGAAATCCTTTGGGTTTCATATAAATTGAAAACTGTATTGACTGACCAGGCTGCACTCGAATTGCATTGCATTTGGATCAAAAAGCATAGAAAAAAGTTCTCATTATAGTTCCCTGACATTAATTTGAGCATTTTTATATGTGTGTCCTATTAAGTACTTTAAGTGCTTTTTGATAATTGTGCTTTGTAGTTTTTACAGCACTTCAGCCTATTCCCAGTTCAATTTCCTCTTTTATCCGATGTTTGAAATATTGATTTCTGACAGATAAAAGCAAACCTTATAATCTCAGCAGCATGCAATAAGTGAGTAAGACGGGGCTACAGAATGCATCAGGGAATGGTCATATTTGAAACCGTCTTTGTTTTATTACATTTCGTCAACAGAATTTACTTACTGCTTGCTGATATTTATGTAAAAGCAGGACTCCTGATAGTCCAGTGATATTACCAGTTCCTGGTATACTTTTGCATTTAGTAAGATAAAAGAAGAAACTCCCTTGGTGGTTGATGATTGCAGCTGCTTAAACTGCTGTCAACTGGCTTGAAGTAACTGTGATTTATCTTCCTCAGATTGTGCAGCGTTGTGTCCGTGAACTTCCAGAGTTTGCATTAAAAAGTGACAGAACATCAGAGTGCCAGAAGCTTCTCATATTGTGGCCCTGAAGGTAAAAGCAAAAGAAACTGTCTTGTTCTTGTTCTGTGTTTGGGAACACTGTCCTAACCCTCTGCAAAGCTCTTGTGACATGAAAGAGATCTTAAAGAAATGGGTTGGGGTTTTGAACACAGACTAAATACAATTAAGAGAGGCTAAGAAGCTTTGTTTTGCATGTTTTCAGGATGTTTCTTCTGCAATTTCTAAGAGATAGAAAGAAGAATTAAGTACAATGCAATTTCTAGTTGAGTAGTTAATGGTTTGTTAGGAGTTCATGTCTTTTTTTCCTTTTCATCATCCAATATAATCCAGTGTCTCACATGTAACGTTGCATTAAGCAACTCCACTCAGCTCCAGCAGCACTCACAGTAGAAGAGCAGAATATACAGATGCTTCATTTCTGGCAGTATTTCCTCTGAAGTTATAAAAATTCAGAGTACTGCTTTAGAAGGTGGGAAAAGTTCCTTGGTTTACACAATAGCTTTGGCAATCAGTTCTAAACCCTATCAAAGTGAGAATGTAAGAGTCTCCAGGTCACCAGATTAGGAGGAAACTCAGTGTCTTTCTCTTGAGCCATACATTTTTAAGAGGGATTGATGTACCTGACAACACAAGCAGGTGAAATAAAGAAAGTAGGGATATGATTTTTAATTCAGACATTTCGAAGTTGAACACTGAGATTTTATTTAATCCCAAATTAGTAATTGTTAATTCAACCACATATTTTTTGCTCAAGCCTGGAAACATTTAAAACTATCTTGCATCTAGACCTTCACACGCTTGGGTATATGATAGTTTTCATACAAAGGACATTTAAAAATGCTATTTTAGTGAATTTTGATTATTATGGACAGGAGCTGGAACTCTGCCGGTCGCTTAGCAGTTTGGTCTCAAATCAATTCAAGTTTTCATTACTAAGCAATTAGTGTTTAAAGTTTTAAGTGATAAGCACTTAACTGCATTCTGGAAATACTGGGTTGGTGGTAGCAAAGCCTGGCAGGGTTCTGAAGAATGGCAGGCCTGGGAAAGTGGTTTGGTTAAGGCTGTCAGGGAGGAAAGAACACCAGAGCTCTACAAGCTTAGATCAGAGCTTATAAACAAAGGCTGGTGCAGCAGAGCTTGCTCAGTAGCCAAATGTGCTAGAGATGGTGCCTGTAGGGAAGGGAAAACACTGGTGTATTTAGGAAGGCTTGGTAGCCTAGGACTTGGGTTTAATATGGTCAGAGACAGAGGTCTAAACACAGGGACCATGGTGCATGGCTCAGTCAGTCCTCACTCCATCCAGACTCCATCCTGGTGCTGACACCAAGGTATGCCATGCCATTTGCATGCCAACAGGTAAACAGGCAGAAAATTCTGTTGCTGACAGAAAATGAGGACTGACTGGAGCCAAGCTTTGCAAGTAGGTTTCTTCAGTGATGATTTGACAGTTGGGAAACTTGGACCAGCAGAACCTCAGAACTGAAATAATTAAAGAAAAAAGACAGAGAAACTGTTGGTTGAATAATATTTAACAGCAATGTTATGTCACTGAATATTCAGGTGAAAATCTGTAAGCCCTAAATACAGCAAAAAATTCTCTCTTTCTGTTTTGGAATATGCTAACTGCACCCACCCCATATTTCTGGGTCTCAGCAGACCAACACAGAAATGTGTGATGTGCAGGAAACATTCCTGTATGTTCCACATATGCAGGTAAAGCATAAACACAAGGATTCTGCAGTGGGTGATATAACTTTAGACAATCTCCATTAGAATTTTAAAGGAGCTACTTAGCATTTTTCATATTGGATAGGTTATTTACAGTTCACTATTTGAAAGGAAAAAGCAGTGGAAAAGGTTTATCTTCTAATAAATCAAGACTATTATGATGTCAAGTAACAAAGTCTAAAGGTATAAAGGCAGTTGCAAAAGATGTCTCTTGCAAAATGTTATGTACACTATATTATATTGGGTAGCTGGATTAAAAGGACTTCTATCAAGAATTATAAACAATTAGAAAGGGAAAGTACAATGTGGAAAAAATAGGACTGATGATTTTTGGTTGAGGTTCTTGTGGGAATCAAGCTGGGAAACAAGCCATTGTATCAGCCACCAGCTGATATTGTCTCATGGCCTGTTTGAGTCTGACATGGTAATGCAGCAGGCATGTACATTCCAGTATTATAGATGATAGAACTATCCTAATGCATTTATCTTTCAAATTTAATTTTAAATTTTAAATCTTAGTGTTGTAACTGATAGCATTGAACACATCAACCTAATGCAGGTAAAACTGTGAGGTGTTGAACAGCTTAAGAATACTAAACTATAACATCCCTAACTTTGTATGTGGGAAGGATTGTGTTGGCCTCAAACATCTATTTAGTTGTTCAAACCTCTGTTTAGTTGCTTTGTTTGCTGGGAGGCTATGTCTTTGTGTAAAACAAAGAAAGTTAATCAGAGATAATTCATCAGACAAGCTCAGAGCAAGTTCAGGTGTGCAAATGCCTGTGATTAAGTGGACATGCAGCCAGCTATTTGACCTAAAATAGCTGTAAAGGAAATCTAGATTTTCTAGATTGTCTAGATTTTCCAGGACTTTTTTTAAAATGAGGTTGTTTCCAGTAATAAACAAGAGGGACAGTGAACTGTTTCACCAATTTCTGTTTTGGTGCTAAATAAATTTTAAAAAACAAAGCAATCAACCAAGCAAAAAACCGCCCAAGATATTTATTTGCAAGCAATGAGATCAAAAGGTTGAAATTCAGCTGATTTTGTTGTTCCCACCTTTTTGTTTCTGTACTGAAATTTTTGAAGTGCTGCAGAGAATTTTGGAATGGCATTTTGGAGAGTCTAAACTAAAGTGATTGGAATTTCTTCATGTAATGCATACAGTCAGACAGTTCAAAAGGTCTAATTTTGGTCTTTTGTACATATGTTTGAAGGTTGAACAATATGTGTGCCATTTTTCACTGCTTGCCCATTTTTTGACTGTTTGAAACAGAATTTTGACGTGAATCCCTAGTCATTACATCTGTCAATACAACTCCTTACTGCATGTTACACCATTGCTAATAACTTGTGTCCTCTGTTACACAGTCAAAAGAAAACGCTGCACTTTGTGCCCCTCCAAAACCTATACAGTGTGTGCACTACAGGCTTAAACTGGAATTTTTATCTGTATGTTGTCTATTTTGTCTCACTGCTGTAAAGGGTCAGAGGAAAAAAAGGTCACCTTCATAGGTGGCTTCTCTTATCTTGGGCACTCTTACCAGCTGTGATTTCTACTTCCATGTATGTAGTATAAGAAAAGGAAGACATTTTAAAGACAGTAAATACCATTTATAGTAAGTTTACTTGCTCAGATATTTCTACTTAGACGAGAAAAATAACTTCCAAATTTTACCTGAAATTTTTGGTGCATCTTCTTCAATACAACCCAAAATTTTTTTATGGGACTAAGCCTGTGGAACTCCAGCAGGATGCTTGAGGAATCAGTGTTCTATGTGAGTTTGGGAAGTATTTTTAATATTTCTTTTTAAAAGTTAGGCAAATAGATAATATTAGTATGTGTTTATATAATAAAAAAGGAACTCATCTACTTCACAGAAAACACATTGACTGAATTCTTTTTCTACCTCAGCCTTCCACCTCCCTGTGTCTCTTTATTGCCTTTGATGTGTGCAGCTGTTGTGTGACAAACCAGGCCGGCAGTGCCTGCGGTGCCCCTGTTCCAGCAGCTGCTGAGGCTCTGCGCCCGCCAGGCTCCTGGGCTGGGCACAGGCTGTCTGGCGTGGGGACACACACAGCCTGCAGCTCTCACTGCAGTCTTGGCACAGCCTCTCAGCCTGGAAGTTCTCAGCTCATGTGCTCGAGCTGATTTCCTTGTTAAACAACATGTCCAAAATGTCAGAAGAATGATAGCGAGCATATTACACTACATAACCAAATGACAATATTTCTCTCATTTTTGCTCCTTAATGCCATCTTTAGCTGAGTGGGAAAGAACACAGATTGCATGACCCTGGGGAACCTTGTTTCAACATTTATTACTGGAAAAAGTATGGCTTTCAAAAGATAAAATGTATTTCAAATATCAAATCTCTCCCAATGCTGAGCTAAGTGCTGCCTTGATGTATGCCTTGTACACTCTCAGCTGATACAAGTACAAGTAAGAGCAGCGTTTGACCAGCTAAATTTAACATAATAGGATTACAAATATTACAAGGGCAAAGGATTTTCTAAACATTAAATGCTATAGTGTGCCTGAATTCTGCTTTCAGATATAGTCCCATATAGTCTGGTTGTAGGGCTATAGAGTAGCAAAGCAGAAAAGGAATATCTTTATTCTGCAGTAGGGATCTTAAATGTGCAGTGTTCAGACAGCTACTCGGTGATGTACTTTATGTAAGTTTACTCTAATATTTTAGTCTTTTTTCTTCCCTTCCTTTCTCAAATATTTAGAAAACATTCTTATCTCAGAATATATTAAGGAAAGTGTTCAATTTGCTTGAATTATTTAAAGTTATAATAGCATTTTTCTGCTAGACTCTGGGGAGGTTTTATTGATGTTAATGAAACCTGGTTTTAACAGTGTTTGCAAATGCAGAGCTCATTGTTCAACTAGACTTTTGCCAGTGATGGGGGCTAAGGTTTCTCATAGTGACCCCCTGTCATAGCCTGGGTTTTAGCACTCTTCCTGTAGAACACTCACAGAAGCAATTGCCACACAAGATCTTGTACACCAACATTTTTTTCAGTAGCTCTATGTAACAAAATAACTTCGTATTTCTGTGCACAACAGCCAGGAGCAGATAGAGGTTCTTCCAGTGATACAGGCTCCTAACAAGCTTTTCTCGGTTTCACTAATGGTGGAATTTCTAGCAAAAAGTGATAGCAAAAGAGCTGCTTTGCAACAAAAATAGATGGAGCTCGGTAGTTAATGCTTATAAAGTTGAAATCTGAGGATTCAATCACATAACAGATTCTTCAGAAGAGTTACAGTGTTTTAGCTGTCAGCACTGGTTAACAGAGTATGTTCTCACATGATGCACCCTTCACTCCTACATTTTGGATTCACCTTCCCTTGCAAATGATTTGTGGGAAAAAAGTCAGTGGATATTTTCATCACATATCATGAGAAAAAAAAAATAGAATGTTAACACAGATATGCCCAAACTCACCAGCTGTTGGGATATGAGCAATGCAGACTCTGAGCATGTTTTCCCAGACCAAGGAATGGAACTCTGGTTCCTTCCATTACCAATCAAATGAGCAAATTATTGGGATGCTGGATCCTGAGTAGCTATGAAGGTCATTCCTCATAATCTCTTCCAAACATTACATCCTCATTTAAATAAAAAACTTTGACTTTCCAAAAGCATTGTCTGTCAAGCTCTACAGCCAATCATAACTCTCCCCTATAATGATCAGTGCTTCACTGTTACCCTGCACTGCCCCTGACAGGACACTGGTAGGGGTATAGGTGCCTCAGTCGTGCATCCAAGGGGCTAAATTTCAAATTTATTTGCAAGTACCACAATTTCAGTAGTATTTGACCACTTATCTAAAGAGTAAATATGGCTTTTAAATTGTTCTCTTGCAGCAAACATTGATGATGTTGGGATTTGTGGAAATATTTTACTGAAATTGACTATTTTTTAAAGAGGTGGGTTGATTTATTTTTTCTTTTTGGTGGGTATTTGGGTTACTTGTTTGTTTTGTGTAAAAGATAAATCTGTAGTTTAGTAGAGCTGTTATTACTAAGGGGAGAAATAAACCAGCTACAACTTAATTCCTTGAATTAACCAAATCATTGTGGAAGATTGCAGAAGTTGCCTAAAGGAGACCAGGCACATTTCCCCTTTCCCAGGGATGGCATTAGCTCAGTGTGCGTGGCTTCTGCCGGGTTCCCACCGGGGTTCTGCTCTCAGACTTGGCTTCTTTCCTGACAGCCTCCCTATCCCTTCTCCATCTTTGCATAGTGATTCTACTCTAGCCCTACAGCTGTAATCTCTTGGAGAGTTTTCTTTAGGTCTCTATTTATATGTTTTTGTTGTAGATGAGTATGTTTTGGGTTTTTTTCCCTGTATTTGTCTTTTTACAAATGAATGAACATCGGTCTAGCACCACGTTAGCGATTGCTTGCAATCTCTTAACAGGGTCCTTGGCTGGGCTGTGGAGCTACAAAAGCCTGTTTATGCAACCAAGTGGATCAGAGATGTATTGCCTGAACCCCTGTTTGTCAAAGAAGGCAAAGAAGATTATTGTCAAAATCAAAAGGTTTCCTAAAATCAGTTACTTTCCCTAGAGCACTTTCTTCATATGGGAGAAACAGAAGTAAAAAACTGATTTTTTTTTTCAACATATGCAGAATGAAATGTTGTCATTTTTCCTTCCTAGATGACTCCTTTTCAGAATTTGTTTTTTGTGTGTTTACACAAGTGCAGTGGAATTGATTCCCTACCAGTACTGGCAGGCCAGCAGTAATGAGAGCCTGGGAGCTGTGCCCCTGGGAACACCTGGGAGCTCTGTGTCCTTCCCTCAACGAGGGAGAACTGTGGAGTAAAACAGCAGGAATGTGACTCGAGGAAGGTGTCTTGTCTGAGGCTGGTCAGAATGAAAAGGCTGCGTTGGGGGGTGTCTTGGTGGGGTTGTACCCGTGTGCCCCACAGACCTTTCTCTAGGGAGTGGGTCGCTGAGGTCACTGCTTGCTGGCACCAGATTGAGAGTAAAGCATAAAGGTTTTATCTTTCTGTTAAAAGAGAGAAATCTGGGCTAAAGGAAACACTGCCTAGGATTAGAAAGGTATGAAATTTGAGTTGAGTGTACTTAACAAAATGAAAACTGTCTATACAGCCCTTTAGGGGCAATATCTTGGTACAGAATGTTGTCTTAATTTTATCCTCTTGATTCATACGGAAACCATCTATATGGTAAAAATAAGTCAGATGTTTCTTCTAAAGGGATATTTTATGTAGGGATCACGCTGCCCAGGGTGCAAAGAGGGCTTGATGCAACATTCCTGAGCACTGTGTGTTCAGGATCTGAGTGTTTAGGAAAGTGCAAAGAGATTGTCTAGGAAATGGTTTGAAGGTTTTTTTCCACTATTTTTACATATTGCTTATCTTCTTACTTATTGCATATCTTCTCCTGTGGGAAAGGGCACACAGAGGTTTCACCCCTGACTGCATGGGCACTGTAAATCCAGAGAGATAATATAGTTTTACCACTGACTTATTGCATGGAGCCTTTACTTGTGCAAGTGTTTTCCCTTCTCTGACCCTTTTAATTTCTTTCCTGTAAAGGACTATTTCCCATTATATTGCTGTCTAGCATAACTTACCCTGCCTTTTCAGGAGGGTCCATTGTCTGTGCTTTAGGCCTCTGTTAACATCACTATTTGGCTTTTTTCAACTCTGAACACAGAGTGGAGGGAATTCCCCTTAATCTACCAGATTTAACATACAAAATACCTGTATGGTAAAGGACTGTACAGTCCTGGCTTGTGCTTTGTGGTGATACTGAAATATGAGTAAGAATCACTGGTGCAACTCACTAATATGAAAATATGAGTCTTGTACCTTGAAGAACAGGTGTTTCTGACAACAAATAATGTATTTGTCTATGAATGTTCCTAACTTAAAGAGGGGAAAAAAAGAGTTAGAGATATAGAGGAAAAAATTCTAAAATAAAGACTGTCCCTGTAGTAAAAGCAGACATTCAGCTGTTGTAAATTGGCAACGATCCACTGGCTTCCACACAGCTATGCTGATCATGCCAGCTGAAGGACTGACCCTGACTATTATCAAAGTTTTCTTGGAGGTGGCAGGAAAATAAATCCTTTACAATTTCCTCTTTAAGAACTCAGGATTTCCGTTTTTATAACTGCAAACTTTCAGAATGAAATGTGGAGCACAGAGACAGTCAACACCACACTGACTGTATTTGATTAGGGTAATCCTTTTTTTCCTTCTATGTGGTTACTACAGCCAAGCAATTATTTATCATACTATCAATTGCTTGAAGCACTGCAGACTACAGGTTAAATATTCTCGTGTCAGTGTGAGCTTCTGCTCCAAGTTCTCACTGAAATCTAATGACTTTCATCTTCAAAAGAAATTTTAATGAGCTCAGAGTATCTACTGTTCTATTTTAATTGTTGTACTTTCCACACTTCACATTCTGCGGATCAAAACCACCTATTTTTCATTTTTTTTCACCTGAAAATGCCGTTGACAAGTTCTTTCCAGAGCTCTCTTCTTCTGTCCACTTTTTATTGGTCATATTCATGCAAGATATAAATCCAGAAATATGCAACACATGCACATTTAAAACCTGTAACAGATCTAGTACTTACCACTGAAAAATGGAACATATGCCAGCCACTGTTACTGTGATTGGCCTGAAATCAGGGATGTCTCAGATGTGGGTGCCTGTAACAGTCAAATAAACCCATTAAATGAGTGGTAACAAATGTGTTTGGTACGAGTACCAAGACTTTTCCTGGACTGCTTGTGGAGCAAAGCCCAAAAAGAGGCATTTCTGCACCAGTGTGTGTAGGCAGCTACACATACACTGTTGTCCTGTCCTTTTCTCACTTCATGGCTCTGCTGCATACATGTCTCAGGTGCCATTTGTTCAGTCCCATCGGCATCTTCACACATTCTTGTGTTTTCATAATCCCCTTTTGCTATGAGCGTCCTTCTTTCACTCATTCTCATAAATATTAATTAGTGTGGTCTGGTTGAAATAAATACAGTTAGACAGCTTTTCAAGTGGGAAGTTATTGGGTTGTTTCCATGAAGCTGTAGTCTTGAATTCAGAGTTCCAGTCACTATTTAGAATGTAAAAGAAACAGGGGTGATCTAGGACAGGCTGCCAGCAATTGTAGGGGTTGGAGCACTCTGGAGTATCTGGCTTTTGTAGTTAAGTTTCCAGTATTCTTCACAGAAAGCATTTGATATGTTCTGTTCTTCCAGCCCTTTGGAGAGCATTATTCCCCATTTGGTTTCTTATAAAATTCTGTAATCTGTAGCATTTTAGTAGCTTGCACTGAAGTGTGAGACATTGCTGTGTCAGAGAGAGTGAGCCTGGAAGTCATTGGCAGTGCATGATGTATTGGATGGACAGAGACTGAAGGATTCCTTGGTCAGTTCTGCAGATCTAGAATTTATTTTCTAGTGTGCACCTCTTGTTCAGTAGATGAGACTATGAAGAGCTGTATAGTACTACTCCAACAACAATGGCTAGCAGGTTTCTGCTCATTACTAAAGGTGGGCCTCCATAAAATCTAGATATAAGCTGTTAATATATATTAGCAAAAAGTTCAACATTAATGTTCTTACACAGTTTTTGTTACTTCATTAAACCATCTTGGGAAAATGCAGTGGAAGATTTTTGTGCTTGATCATGGGAAATGAGGAAAGTAGCACAAAAATGTTCTGCCTGCATTTTAGAGAGGTATAAAGCACATCCCTCCTGGAAGATTCAGTTGGATGTATATTGCACTCAAGAATGATGCAGACCTTTGAAACTCTACAAAATCTGTGTGGTGTTTAGAATAAGTATTAAATCTGTTTTCAAGAATCCTGAAGTAAAGCAGTGTGGCACAGATCTAGTCTGAGTATTCTTAAAATTATTTTTTAGAGAATAGATTACAAGCTGGTACTTGTGCTCATCTCCCTATATGATGCTCTAGGTTTAGAACACAGTTACTAGTTATTAAGGAATTTTCAAAAATGCTCTTTTTTAGCTACTGATTTACTATCAGCCATCCAAAGATAGATTGGTAGGATATAAATGAAATGCTATAATTATACAAGGGAGTGGGTCACCGACCTTTGGATTGCAATATCTTGTCTCTTTTGTCCTATCCTTATAGCACCCAGTCTACAGGATGAAATTGCATCTTTTTCTGTGGTTGTCTCAAGAATGAGGTGGTATTGGAAACTAGTGAGGCATGGCACAATGTAGGTGTTCATAGCTTGCAATAATTTACCCATTTTCATTTTGTTTGATTTTATTAACACCTGTGTCTCCAGGGAACACAGGGAGCAGGGGAGGAAAGGAGAGAATACTTCAACAATAATCTAATGATCAGCACTTACGCTCCCCCCCAGCCCTGCTGTTATGTCAAATGTCAAGATACATCACAGCCAAGCAATTTATAATACAAAATGCGTGTATGTATAAAGGAAGAGGTGCAGATGGTGGAAAGCTGTGTGTCATGACATACACACGTACATGGAGGACAGCAAGGGAGTCATTAAAAATATGGATTTTTTTTTGTAATGCAGTGGCTGTTTGTCAGCTGGTGTAATTGGCATACATCAATGGAACCACTCAGAAATATACCTTCTGAGGAATTAGTCACTTAATGGAAGTTAATCAAAATTCCTTATAGAAGACTAAAAAAAATTATTGAACAGAATTTGGTGATAAAGGAAAAAGCACATAAAGAAACACAGGATTGCAATCTGGTGAATTTTCATCTGGGTATTAGTTTCTGGAGTATTTCTGAAGATACTGGTATTCTAGGCATTAGAAGACAAAGATTTGCTATCACATGAACCAAAATATTCTGAGATTTGAGAAATTACAGTAGGGTTTAGTTAGAGACCTGATTTAAACCTAATCAAATAAATTAGCAAAAATCAGCAAATTTTTAAAATCAGAATTAAAAGAATTTTTTTAGTGTCATTTCCTTTTCTTCTCTTTTTTACTTGTTAGAACACTTTTTCAGTACAGTGTAAATGTAGCATTTTATTGGCTTAATTGTCAGTACTGAATTTTTTAATATTATAAAATTAAATCAATCTGCACAGAGTATTATCGGACTATCCCTATTTTGTTCATAAATGTGATTATTAGATCTTGGTTATTAACAAAACTACTTCTTTCTTTTCTACTAAATAAATCCTATGTCAATTCTCCACATTCAGGCAAATGTTACGCATTTAACAAAACTTTTTTTAAAAGTCCTATTTGTTTTCCATTCTGAATATGGTTCCCTGTATATTGGATTAATTAGACTGGTATCAATACCAACCTGAAAAGCTGCTACCAGATTATTTAAAAAAAAAAAAAAAAAAGGACAATAAATAACTCAGTTTTATAGTCTCTTTTCATAGGGACTTCGTATCTTCAATATCTGACTTCAGTAATATAATTTTTGTGGTTATATGCTCTGATCTTTCAGACATGAATTCTGTGTCCACAATCTCAATGGGAGGGTTTGTTCTTTTCTTTGTTTTCCTGTGATTCATAGATGAGGGAATCGGGTGAGAAGGAGGGATTGAGAGAAAAGGAAGGGTAGGAAGAGTAAAGTGCAAAAAAAATGCACAGGCAGTTCCTTCTCATCACCTGTCTTGTCATAGGAAAATTGAAAGTAACACAGTTTTTAAGATACTGATATTACATGAATTTAAAATGTGGAGGGAAGAAATCAAGCCTACTGCCTAGTTCTCCTTTCTGACTCTTTACAAACCTCCTCATTGATTTTTTTTTTTCTCTTTGGGTACAAGAGTAGAACAGGTAACTATCAAATTTGATATTTAGCAAAACAAAAGGTTGTCATCATGTCTTTTTGTGCAGGTTCCGTTTCCTAATAAAAGTTCTCAAGATGTGAATTATGACATCAATAAAAGCATATGGAAATAGAAGGTATAGAGTGGGTTACACACTGAGAAAGAGCTGAATTTAAATAAATATGTAAATTGAAAAGCCTATATTCTCTTTGGAATGACTTGGCTTTTGAAGTCTTCAGCAAAGCACATAAGGGAGTGCGGCACTGCAGAGGATGGTGATCTCTGGGATAACCCACCTCTGCAGTCAGGAGCAGAGTAGCAAGGTGTTATTGCACTTTTATTGCACTCACTTGAGGTGCTCTGTGGTGCCTGAGCTAGTGTTTCTGATCACACACCTGGAGCATAGAGGTGGCAGCTCGTTTACAGTTACCACAAGTATTTATATACATGGCAATACATCAGAATAGTCAACTTTATCAGATCTGTGGTTTAACATGCCTGTGAATCGTTGGTTTAACTTATTTGAATTTTTTTATAATTGAGCTTTTTAATTATAATTGAGCATGACTAAGGTTTTAAACAAAACATTCTTGAAAATTTAAAAGATCAAATGGTTTTTCCTCAAAAAGTATTGCCTGGCCAAAGGAAAAAAAAAAAAACCCAGCTGCAGTTACTTCTGGGATTAAATTCAATCTTGTGAATTTTCTCACTTGAGTGAGGGAACAGGTGGGTAGAGAGAAAGACAAAAGGTTGTGAGGTAGCAAAAAGAAAACCACAACAGAACACCAGAAAAGTGAAAACTGAAGGCACACTCAAATGGTTGCAGGGATTTGCCATGATTGGCAGTGCTCTTAAGCACAGGTTTGTTTGTGAGTTCCTGGTTTTGTAGCAGGCAGTGGGAGCTGAAGGCTGTGACAGGCCTGTATTGCTTTAGTGCTGTAGGGCCAAGCTTCGAGGAAGAATGAAAGGTGGCCAGCAGCTGTATGAAGAGGCAAACTCTGATGTTATCTTCCTCCTGTGTCTTGATCTCAGTCGATCATCTGTCACATGCTGTTGCTCTGTAAATGTGCAGGGTGAAATGAAGTCAGTGGAGAGAAGCACAGCCCCCGTTCCCTGAAGAACCACATGGTGTGCAGGTGGGCAGCAGAGCTGGCCTGGCAATGCAGGAGGGAGAGGGATGTATTAACAGAGTCAGGACTTTACATCCACGTGTGTATGTGCCCAGGCTCTTACTTTCTGCATGTTGAGAAATATGTGGTGTTTCTCAAGTCCATCACCTCTACAGACAGTGAAGCTGTCTTCTCTTCCTGCAAGTGAAATGAGTAACTCCACAGGTTGTGACCATCGAGGGATACTCATTTTAAAAGTGTTTCATACACAGTGTTCCAGCCATCTGTGTGCTAAAATTTGTCTGGAGGGCAGTTTAAACCCTCATGGAACTGTGCCTCCATCCATCTCATTGACCTAACTAAAACTGCAGTCGGCCTTTGGTGAAAACTGTGCATAATAACATGTTATACTTCTGGATTTTGTCTTTTCCTTTCCCACTGTATATTTCTTTGAAACAAAACAAGATTCTTAATGAACCTTGATTGGAGGATTACTGGGAGTGTTTAGAGGCCAACAGTTGCTGTGCAGCACTAGGAAGCAAACTGAGGCTGTAAATGGGAACTCAGCAGTGGTACCTCTCTGACCCAAGCTGCACTTCACTGAGTGAGGTGGCATGCTGAACAACACTCCCTTCTCCAGGGATAAAGTTGAAATAATCCTGCACTCATCTTCTTCGGCAATGCTTCCAGTTGCTCTTACATCAGAGTCCTCAGAACATCAAGAAAAGCATAAAGCATGAAACCTTCCCAGGGCCATGAGGCTCTCCTTGCCTCTCTCATCCACTGTTCCTAATCAAACATCAGATCCAGATGGTTTATGTGGCAGTCTTTGGAAGATACTGGCAACGAGGCTCCAAGGGAACAAAACTATTCACTTCTGTATGGTCTGTGGGGTTTTTTTGCTGTTATTGCTTGAGAATTTCCTGTCAGAAGAAAAACAGCAACATGAGACTTTGAGGTCAACAAATTTTGGAAGAAACAAATAAGTGCATGTTGCTCAGGCTGCCACTGTTGGTGGTTTGTGCTCCCTTTTTTCCATCAGTCATCAGTAATACTGTGACTAAGCAGGCCTTTATCTGCTGATAATGTGGACTGGTAACACAATGGGACCCCACAGTAACCAGTCTGGAAATGAGAACAGATTTTCATTTGTGTTGCTTGGCAGTAATATTCCAGATGCTGAAGTTGTTCCGTACCTTTTTTCTGCCTATGCCTATCAGAATCATTTCTTCTCTCCAAATCTTTGATTTTAAGGGCAGCTTTGGTGAGTGCTGCATGTCTCTGGCATGTCTGAAGTTGTAGTGTGTCAATGAAGTAGCCACAGGATAATCCCAAAGATTCAAACTGGAGATTGAAATAGCAGGAAAACTGCGGCTTATGTGGAAAGAATTGTCTCAGTAGTGGTCTTGGAATTCTGTCCAAGAAGGTGCTTTCTGAAGGTGTCAGTCAATGAATGATCTCTTGATCTGGTAACTAGGGCAACTTCCTCAGTCATCTGTGTTAGACATCCTGCAAGCTCTTCAGGAGCAGACTGAGATTTCACCACCTCTGAGAGTGTAGCATCACTGGAGGTGGTCGTGTTTTATTCCTTAGCATTAATGGTTCATTTCCTGCATACTCAGAACAAAATTCTTTGTTTAAATCACTCTCTTTTTTTTTTTAATCCACCCTCTGCTACAATTCACTGTACCACTTTGATCTACTCTGAAACACATAGGTTATGTCAAATAGCTCACATTCATTTCACTAACCTGTGCAACCACAGCAAACATTTGCCCAAATAACCATTTAGCTTTCCAGATAGACAAAGGTATTCAATTCTGCAAGCTTGTATGCAAATTAGCTGTGACTTTTCCTGTGTTTCTGTATAAAGGTAATAACTGTAGTTGGATGTTCTTTTAACAGTAAAATGTTCACACCCGAAGGATGGGACGCTGTCCAGAAGGACCTGGACAAGCTTGAGAAGTGGGCCCATGCCAATTTGATGAGGTTTGATAAAACCAAGTGCTGCTGTCACCTGGGTCAAAGCCTGAGGGAGAAACTCGGTGTACCATATCCTCTGTGCCACTTCCTGAAAAATTCTTCTTTTCTGAGTACTGCTTTTCGTTATTTGTACATATGGGATCTGGTGCACCTTTGTATATGCCCAAACTAAAATGCTAATTCTAATACACAGTTAATTTCTTGCAAGATTTTAGGCCCAGTTCTCACTGCTATGTTACAAGAGACATCACTGAAACATTGTAGATAAACTGTAAAATTTCAGTTCATGAAATAATAGATGTCTTGTATGTCTGTGTTAACCTGTTTCTCAGAAACTGATAGGTAACATATTCTAAGGAGTTTAATTGGATGCTGTTTATAAACTAACTGTACTGAATCTGGATGGATTCCAAGATTGCTGTTATTATGCTAAACTGAACAATGAGAACTCGGTTTCAGTGGCAATTATGATGATAATGTGTGTGATAGTTCTCGTGTCTAAATTTCTGATCTGATGCACCCCATGAGAGGCAGAGCAATGAGGACAACCTAGGTCACCACTTGTTCCACTGTAGAGCTGTATAGAGAATGTTTGTTGATAGCTGATTATAACAACTCTGCAATACACTCCCAGTGAGATCCCCTTCTGAAGTGCTGGTTAATTTAACCTCTCACTATTCTAGAAGTGCCATGAGCTCTATGCTTCCAGTAAAAATACTACAGTAATTGCTCACTGGGGATGAAAAGGAATTTTTACTCTCCTGTCTTCAGCAGGACCAAGACTCAGGTGTCTGCCAAACATGGTGTTCAGTCCACCACGCCCTCATTTGTGCCACATGTACCACATGCTCCACTCAGAGCTAATGTAAAAGGTTACCTCCTGAATTCCCTTTAGAAGGTATTCACAAGTTCTTCTTCACTCTTCCTACCACAGATGAAAATCTTGTCTAGATTTTCAGTCTGGGTTGACCATTCTGGTGGGTAAAATTCAATTAATTACTCTGCTTCCTTGAATATGCATTAACAATCCATCCATTTTTTTTTCCTCACCATGTTGGAAATGCAACAAAAACCAGCATGAAAACCTGAAGTATATCTTTGAATTCACAAGTCCAAAAGCTGCCATTGAAATTAGTTTTAATTTTGAGTTCAGAAAAAATGTTAATTATTCCTCTAATACATGCTGTAAATGCTCTCATATGACAGACATTTTTTACCAAAATTAGTGGTGACGTGTTAGATTGAAATTTATATTCTTACTGCTAAGTAATCTCTTAAATTTCTTTCTCCTTAAATTGGCCTTCACATAAAACTACAGCTTTCTCATCTAAGGGTTCTGTGTAATAAAGCTGCCTGGTTTTTCCTTTTCCATCAGAAAGTTACCAAAAAACTGTTCAAGTGTATAGATGTTAATGGTTTCAAAAAGTAAAGAAACCCATTGTTGATGGAGCAACAATATGTGAGCTTTCTTTATATAATCTTAAATCATAAAAACCAGAAATAAAATATTCAGTTTTCTTAAATGAATATTAACTGCAAAACTTTTTTTCTTTTTGGTCAAATTTCAGAAGCTGTTTGTCCTTAATCACAGCAAATTGACAAGCACAGATAGTATCAAAATCTTCTCGGGAAATTATTACTGGTTTTTGAAAATGTAGGTCATATCTGTGTAGCAAATTTATATAATCTTCCCAAACACAGACTCATCATAAAAATCCATTTATTCCCTGACTCTATCTGAATACATAAATCTACACAAATCCAAAATATTTTAATAATTTCTTCTGAAGGAGGTTTAACAAACAATTATATTTTTCAATCCATGCAGAGTCAAGAGAAGATATTTGAAAGGTTTAGTCCAATATGTTGTTTGATGGTTCCATGAGTGGAGAAAATCCTGAAGAGACAAACTAAGCACACATCAGTTCATGCTACTCATTCTGAGGGCACAGAGACGATAAGTGTTTCATAATGATCACTATATTTTTATTCAGGTTTTTAAATTTCTTTTTAAATTTCTTTTGATGTTGTCATTTACCAGACGTAAATGCAAAAATAGAGACATTTCCTCTGACTCATTAGCATCTTTGCTAATTTGGAGATAACAAAGAAAGCTTTTAAATATCACAGACTGAATCAATGAGCTGGCAAGGGCTACTGTAAAGAGTAAATACAAATGTGCTTGATACTTCAATATGTGAAGTTATCTTCTGTAGTTGTAGGAAGTTATGTGCATTTATGCGTGCTTGCATATAAAAGCTAAATAAGTTTGAGATGCCCTCAGCAAGTTTTTTGAAGGTTTGGGCACTGAAAAATGGTAAAAATCCATTGCTATGAGTTGAATAATTCTTAAGGAACAACCACATTTCTTCAATTGCTGCCAAGATTAGCCTTTAAACAGATGAAGTTAGTTGTTGGCTCCTTTTCTTTCTCTCTTAAGGAGAAAGTTGACAAAAAGATTTATAACAATATCATCTGTAGATGATATTAAGGACAACAAAAAATAGCTTAAGTTGCCGTTCATGCCTCTGCTATAAGGGTAAACAAATCATTTCCTGGTATCAGATTTGTTCTTATTGCAATGGTTTTTTTTTATTGTGGTAGAAGCCTTTCAGGGCAGAAAAATAAAGGAATGAGAAAAAAAGACAACATTATAGTCAATTTTGGCAGTCTATTTGCAGAAAAATGGTTTTTGGCAGATTAAATATCGTAAATTCCAAGGCTTCATGTGGTGATAAACCTTCCTTCTCCTGGAAACATCTCATTCTAGGCATAATAACAGTATGTCAGTTTTAGCATGCTATAATTAAGTGTTGATCTTCACCCTGAGCATCACAGTGCAGAACTAAGGCACCACAGTGAGGAGGTTCCTCTGCCTGGGTAGCACCTACACAGGAGTGCCAGGTAGACAGAAAACTGTCAAATGTATAGAAAATTCTGAGAAAAAAGCTCCCAAGTGTGGCTTCCCAATACTGTGCACCAGACTTTCTCCTTGAGGAGGAGGCTCTTGGGGATGTGCAATAAAAACAAACAAGCTCCAGTTACCTGAACAAATTGTCAGTCTCAGCCAGTATAACTGATACTGCTGGAGCCAGATTTGGAAATGCACAAGCTTCTGTGCCTGTCCCTGCTTTAACATGCTGAGGTCCTTATGGCATCATTCTGTGGCAAACATGCTGGCAAAACAGTTCAAATTCCTCACTTCACACTGATGTTCTGCAGAGCCTCTGGTCTGCTGAAGCAGCCCAGTGCAGCCACGACTAACAAACCATTTGCATTCAGAGCAGCAGCTTCAGGGGAAGGACACCTGGGGGCTACCAAGGGATTTGAACACGGAACAAAACACTAACACTCAGCCTGTTTTAAAGAAATCATCTTTCTTGCTTTAAAGAAGTTTGATGCACCGAGCTGTGGTCTGTTCTGAAAGGCCCTCTCTCCCATGCTGAGTTGTTTCTTTCAGTGTGAGCAACCACCTCCCTCGTAGCAGCCAGAGGAATCAATAAATGGGATTCAGATTACTGAGAGTGCTGATTTAAGTGTGTGTGAGAGGAGTGGGTTGAGACCCATAGCATTCATCATTTGTGTGTGTGTTTGTGTTTGTAAACAGGGATGACCTTTGCAATTTTTAGTGATACTTCCGTTCCATCTGAATATTCAACTTGCTATCTGTCTAATCAAATCATCATTTTAGGCATATTCTGGCTTGTTCTTCAGGTCAGTCATATATAACCAAGTACTTTAACACCAGTTCAGCTTCCCTTGCTCACCTTCACAATACTATTGACATCATATGGATGCAAAAAGAAGGGCTTGGCATCTTTCATAGGTTGTTTTATTCACTGAGTAAAGGGTCACACTTTGAGCCCTCTGACCTCCCCTGTGTTCTTATTGCCAGAGTCTAAAAGGTAGACTGAATTTTTTGGCTATGCATAACAAAAACTGTTAAAGACAATGGAAAGTTAAGTTTGGTTTTTTTTGTTTTTGTTTTAAATGATGAAAATATCATTCTCTGAATCAAAATTATTACTGAGTTCAGTGAAAAATTGGGTTTTAAGACTTCAAGTGCACTTTGTTCTGTTAGGGTTCTGATAACATGCACACAACAGGCTGCTGTTTGTTGCTTTAGTGCTCTGTTGGCTGTATTTTTTAAGGCATGAAATTCACCTAAGAAAAATTGCTTGAGAGAACTTTAGATAAATAAATTTGAGATAGATAAAAACAGAAGTACAGTACTTAACTTCACACATAGTATTGCCAATAAAGTAGTCTGTAGAGACTGAGCCTGAAATGCATATGTAAGTTCTTCACATCAGCTGGGTATTGAAGGTTGTGTTTTATGAATACAGTACATTAATTGATAGATATGAGGTAGCAATCAAAATGTAAATAGAACTTGGTTTACATTAGTGCCTAAGTTTGCGGTATAGATATATAATATATGCTTTTAGGATGCTGAACTCAATTTCAAAGCATATCTTTAATTCATGAATTGTTAAAATTAATTCCATTTGTGGGTTACAAAATATTGTGATTAAAAAATATGTTTTTTCTGAGCTGTATCAACTTCATAATTTCACATTATTGCTGTATTGAAAGCTGAACCTCTTGTTTATTCCAAAAACACTGCTACCTTTTTTTAATATTGTGGAACAATGTTCAGTAGACCAATTGCTTTCACCATGATGGCTGAACCTTTGGTAGATTCTGACAAACCCAACTTAGGTTAAAGGCAATATTTCATTATTGTTATTGATGTGTGCTTCACATACTTAAAGGACCATAATCAGTGGCACGTGTTGTACTGTTTATAGTTATGTATTTATCACTTGTGGATGACACACAGTGGGATAAAGCTCCTCAGCTACTCTGCCTTCCACTAACAGACTAGAGGAAAGGACACATACATCTACAGGGGTGATTTTACCTTTACCCTTCTGTTCAACTGTCCTAGGGGTCTTATTCTTCTGGGTTTACAAAATTAAGTCATAGAACCTTAGATGAATTTCCTCCTTCCCAGGTGCCCTGATAATGAATGCCAAGCAGTTACACTTTGAGTTGTTGAAGAAACCCCTTGGGAGGAAGGCATCGCAAGAGTCCTGCAGATAGAAGCAAATGAGGAATTTAGGGAAGTCTGAAGTCAGGGGGAGAGTTGTCAAAGTTGGTAATTGGACAAACTGAGTTAATTGTCACTGGAAGTAGAAGTTGTCTTTAGTAACATGTTACCAAAGCCTTGATGATCTGGTGGATGTATTTAGAACAGTAGCATTCCCATTTGGGCATGGGAAGAGAAGTGAAAGAGGATAGATTTAGATTAAATAAGGGAGAAATTCTTCACTTCAAGGGTAGGGTGGCCCTGGCACTGTTGCCCAGAGAAGCTGTGGATGCCCCATCCCTGTCAGTGTCCAAGGCCAGGCTGGATGGGGCTTGGAGTGACCTGGGACAGTGGGAGATGTGCCTGCCCAGGGCAGTGGGGTTGGAACAAGTTGAGCTTTAAGGGGCCTTCCAGCCCAAGCCACCTTGTGATCCTGCAATGCCAGAGCCTGTGGTATGTGAAAGAGAAGTGTGACAATGTTCTCCTTCTCCCAGCAGTGAGAGTTTTACGTGAGCAGTCTCAGCACAGATCTGAGTGAGTGAGGGGCCAGTGCTCACCTCTGATGGAAGGTTCTCTTGGGGAGAGCTTTTATGTAACGACCTACAAACCTCCAATTCAGGAGGCAATTAGGTGACTATCTGGATTATGCACTTTTATTCCCAGGCAGCAATGGGTTAATAACTACTAACACCTGAGAGATGCATACCCCTTCCTCTCATCTACAGCAGCTAATACATGTGTTATTCAAAAAACAAATATTTACAGTCAGATCAATGCATAAGCCTTAAATACATTACTGCAATGTTTACCCCAGGCTGGTATTTTTTTGTTCTGGAATTTAACTGACTACTACCAAAATAATTCAAAAATGCTAAAATTATCTCAAAAGTAATGTGGGAAAACTTTAAATAACAAATGCTTATTTTGTAGCTAGGCATACTGTTACTAATGGCTACATTTAGTGATGGAGACTATAAACTGTAAATCATACCAGTGTTTCCCATGGCAGAGCAAGCTGCAATCGTGATCTGACAGTGCCCTTTGACCTCTCTAAGGAAGGCATAGTGAGAAGTATGTGAGGACATTATGCTTGATTAGTCTCTCCCTAGTTTGCCTGGGTGGGAAGATAATTGAAAACACAATGGACTTTGGAAATTGAAGGTTCTGAAATGCACTTTGCAAACACATGCAATTTTAAATCTTTAATGTGTCATCTATATCAGCAGTGGACATTGTCTTCATTACATAAATACAATTCTTCTCCTAATACAGTGCAAACAGGGGTTAGGCAGCATCTGCAGCTATTGTAATTCACACTTCAAACAGCAGTATCCATTTTATATTCTTAAATTCTGAGAATTAAAAAAGAGCTTGGAACAGAAGAACTGAATGGCTGGTTGATTTCACATTCACTTATTTATAGCATTAAAGTTGAATTTTGTCCACTAAGTGATGTTATTAAAAAAAACAAAACAAACAAACAAACAAAAATCAGTATAACTTATACTTGAGGAGAATCAGGGAACAGAAGGAATTTGGTTTAGCTAATTTAATACACTGCATCTATAAGCTAGTACCAAGACTATTATTCTGGATGTTTTCTGGTCTGTTGAGTTCTAATGTAGATAATCTCCAACAGATAGTGCTGCCCAGGGTTCCTGTAAAACAATCATCTGCAAACATATTTATTAACCTTTGTTATTTAGTTTTCCACAAAGTGCAGGCCACCCTACTGAACAGTCTACAGCGTTTATTTACAATGCTGACTCCTATTAAACATCATTAGGTACATAATAATTATAATAATTATGTGCATTGCTTAGGCTACCCTGCTAAATAACAACCACTTTTATTCAGAAGTCATAATTGCAGCAGCTAGACTTAAAATGAAATCTAATTAGATTTCGGTTCACCCCCTTTCACACACAATCTATATCCACTGTAAAGTGATGAAATCTGTCCAGCAAACATTAATTCATTAAGCCTGAGAAAGTATTACTTCTATGGTCTGCCAGGTAAAAGTTAGCAAACAGTGAATGTTTTCTAAAAACAGAGTATTGTTGCAGCAGAATTTCAGATATAAGACTCGTTGAAGAAGGCATAATGCTTTTTCACAGAGCTATTTCTGTGGTAAACACGTTGGGGTTCTGCAGCCATAGCTGCATCAATGAACATAGTAATTCTGTAACTTGATAGTGGGATATAACCTTGAATTTAACTGTTTCCTGAGTTTTGCAAATTTGATCTGAAGTGAAACTGTAGTCTTCCTTGTGTAAAATTAAGAAAGTTTGCATTCTTTTGAGCGAGGAAAGGTGGAAACACAAACTTACAAGGTGAAGAAAGTATGGAAGTGAAACACTTAAAATTACATGATCATTCATTTACTAAACCTGTTTTGTTTTGAAGGACAGAGCCAAGAATCAGCTGATACCCTCTCAACATTAGCCACTTTCCCTGGTACCTGACTCCATCTGCACATACATACAAACTTTATGCAGGGCAATAGCTGGCACTGGCCTTATTTAACCTATGACCATTGAGCATTTACTCTATAAGAAGTCTCATTAAACGATTGCAGTAAAAGTTTTAAAACCTTGGATGCAGCTAGAAAGGCAAGAAAAGTGAGCAGAGTGGTCAAGGAATAATGCAGAACAGATTAAATTCTGAACGTTGTAACAGGTTAGGATTTCTCAGGTCAGGGTTGTCTACAAATTATTTTCTCCACCAAGTGTTTTGTAAAAGGGAGCAGTTTTCTTAAAGAAGGCTATAAATGAATTTGAGTTCCCATAAAAAGTTGTTCAATGGGGTTTTTTTGCCAGGTAGTCTAAATGTAGCCGGAAACGGTTATTAGTCAGTGAGACCTGTGCTGGTATATGTGAGAACTGCAGACTCTACTGTTTAGAAGTTATGCCACTTGTGGGCATTAAGTAGATGGCCCTGTGTGGGAAGGGGTGTAGGTGTATTTGTACCAGTCCTGAGGATATTTCCAGTCTGAAATCCATTTAAGGTGTTGTGCTAGGGCAGGACGCTGGCCCATGGCAAACCCAGCCTCTCCTGGAGTTCCTCAGTCCCCACTCCAAAGCTGTCTGATACTTCCCAAACACTAAGCTGATTCCACAAAGCCACATCCCATCTAAGCCCCTGTGCTCCCTTCAGTTTTGCCCACCTTTCTGCCATGGATTTCCACCCACTGTGTATAACTAAGTTTGAGGTTTTGAACTTGAAAACTCTCTGGAGACTGTCTGAATTTAGCAACTTCCAGACTCTGCAGGTGCTGTGGTGACATTTTGCAAGTGTCAGCATTTTGACTGGCCATCTTTGATTGCTGTACTGTGTTTTGTGCCTTGAGTATCATCTTTATGTAGCTTCTGCTCAGTAGAGGGATGTTGCAGTTTTCCACTGTTTGGGCTCATTGGTTTTCTTAGTTGCCCAACACAGTGCTGACATCTCTGGCACAGCAGTTAGAGTGCTACTAGTTTAATTCTAGCTTGTAACTGTTAATTCTAGGCTGTGGTGTCTATACAACCCTTATCTAGGTGTAATAATTCATCCTTCCTTACCCCTTCAAAGAGAGATGCTAGAAAGTTTGCAGCTGGTCAGTCTGTGGGCAGTGTTGAGTACACACCTCCTGGGAAAACAGTTCAGTCTATCTTTTCACTATAACTGTGCTCTACAGTAATGATGCCAGATCTGACTTAAAACTACATTGTTTTCTTCCTGATAAGTTTCTTCCAGTGAAGAAACACATACACATACATAGATGGATGGATGGATGGATGGATGGATGGATGGATGGATAGATAGATAGACAGATTAGATAGATAGATAGATAGATAGATAGATAGATAGATAGATAGATAGATAGATAGATAGATTCTCTGAGGCTCTCAAAAAGTTTTCGGCTACAATTTTAGAACTTTTCCCCCTGTTATATCACTGAAATTACATCAACCCTTCATATAAGATTTCCATTTCTGTGCTTTATTCTGGTTTGCCAGTTCTCTCATTCCTTAGTGATTCTGAGCATGCATAGCTATTTAAAGCATGTGTATATCCACGGGCATTTCATTTGTCTTGGTTGTACTGATGGAGAAGTATTCATCCAGAAAAAGGTGGGTGACAGGTATTGACAGGCACAAAACATCAGGAAGGGTTCCAAAGTAAATCTCCTTCAGGAGTTTTGGAATAGTAATCAACAGACTTTGAGTACCTTGAATGTTCACCTCTTCATTACTCTGCAGTGAAATGCTGTGTGGTATGAATGTTTGTAGGCAGACATGGAACAAATTCTTGTGATATCTGTACCCATGAGATGTGCCCATCCACATCTAAATAAGGTGAACATTTAGCTTTCAAGACCACCTGTAAATCTCTGACTTTTACAGATCCTTGAAATATGTTTTGTTCTGAATCCTGAGTTATTTTTATCATAATCAGTGGCATTCCAGGTTGCCCAGGCATGTTGTGTCTGCCTGTGCCGTTTCCCAGGAGTCAGCTGCAGAAAGCTGTGGCTGTTCAGTGCTGACAGCAGCCCTGGCCTGAGTGGGAGCTTGCACTAACTGACCTCCAGTGCTTCCTTCCAGCCAACACTCCTATGCCTCCATGATTGTCTGGAAAATAGTGCTAATTGTTTTGTGTGGAGTATAATTCCTATAACTTAACTAAAATCTTCAAATCTGTGTACAATTGTTTTAGTGTTTGTCATGAGTTTCAGGACGTGAGTTAGTCAGAAGCAGAAGACACAGGGAGATCTGAATTTTGGCCCTGAAATATCACACTGAGAGTTTCTGAATGATATGAACTTTAGAAAATCTGTACTAATCACTTAACCTTAATTGGCTTTAAATTTCTGTGCTGGCCTTTCCTGGTTGTACTTGTTTGTTTGCTTGGTTTGAGAACTCCCACCAAGAAAGGATGAGGACCATATTGATTTTAAAAGTACAGAGGAGTATTCTTGACACAAGGGAATTGATTTAGGTAGAAATACACTTGAAACAAGGAATATTGTGTTATATGGTCATTCTTAATTTACATTCAAATGAATATATTTGTCAGCAGGGAAACAGAGCAAGTATTATGCAATATTGAATGCAATATTATTATGCAATATTGAATACACACATAAGAAACAATTCTGAATTTCTAACAAATAATTAAGGATTGTAATTGCTTGTTAATAATAAATTTGGCCAAAGTTGATACCAGACCCTACTGGGAAGACATGCATGACTGGGAAACTAGAATAACAAGTAATATCTTATTTATGGAAGTCTGAATAGATGAAAAGTAAAAGGATTGCAGTCTACATTAATTTAGTGGCTTCACTTGTTTCACTGTCATTCATGATTTGAAAATGTATGGTCTCACATAGGAAAGGATCAGTGTTATAAGAGACGAATCTTGTGATAGGTGGCTTCTCTAAACAGGAGAGCCAAGCAGTTAATCAACCCCCTGGTTAAAATATCTAGTCAAAATAAATATACCATCAAGATTACAAACTAGAATGGTGATTGAAAATAGTAATAATAATGCTAAAAATAGAGATGTAAATTAGGCTAAGTTTTCCTGCTTTTAATAGAAACAGTCATAGTTTGAAAATGCTTGAATTCTTTTGCTAAATTTTAAGAAGTCAAGCAAGATAGGATTTTAGATGTGGTTTGCTGATGTTGTTTGGAGAGAGAGTGAAGATGATTGCTGAAAGATATATAGAGATATGTAACAAAGGCATTGTGTATAGAAATTAAACTGAAGAAAAGATAGATTTCTGTTGATGACTAAATTTGTAACTTTAAGAGGAGTTTGAACTTTTTACTTTTAAAATGCCATGAAGAAAAGAACCTCAGTATGTGGTTTTACTGTGTTATCTTATTTAATAATATCGAACAATTATAAATAATGGTACAAATGCTCAATAAACTTCTGGTTTTGGGAAAAGCTGTTCTGTGCTTTTGTATCATACAACACTTATGGTAAATTATTGTTATTATAACTTATAACAGAAATCTAGAGGATTATTTTATGTATCTGCATTGATAAAGGAATCTTGAATCTATAAATAAATAAAAATCAAATTCCATAACTGGAATTTAAAATAAGCTCAGGTGACACAAAATGTGGGTTTCCAACAGGGAGATATTGAACAGGGACTGTCTAACTGAAAACACTGAGAGCAGAGTGTGAACATTTGAAAATATCCTAATTCAACACAAGCTAAGGGCTTTCTCTGGCAGCACCTGCTCTGTGTTGTGCAGGTGATTGAAATGTTTCACGAAGGCTGTAAGTGCAAGGTGCATTTGCACTCAGAAAGGGTTGAGAAAGGATCTGAAGGCACAGACTTGACCTGTGGGCAGATGAGCCTACTTGGTTTCCAAGTGCCTCAGCACCACTTTCCCTGGGGTGGTTGTGCCAAAACCTCACTAAAGGGAAGGAGCAGTTTTGTGACGGCCCAGAGCTTTCCGCACAAGCCTCTGCAGACTTGGGGAGGCATCTGGCCGTGTCTGGGAGCAGTGCCTGCCATTGCAGAGGCCAGCATTCCTCAGCCAGCAGTTGTACAAAATGAGTTTAAACCCCTTTCTGTGGTCAAATCCATGCACTGCCACAAACCTGAGGTGTTTTTATTGTTTGTTTGTTGGAGGGGGGGGCATTCTGGATGGGGGGGCATTCTGGATGTGGGTGCACTCCTCCTTCACCTCCTTCAGTTTTCAAGGTCCCTTGACATTTTGATGGCTAATCTTTTGGAATGACAGGGCTTCCCTGATGGGTGCAAGACTCACAGGTGGTTTCACAGAGCACAGTGAACCTGGTGTAGCTGGCATGGCTACATTCAGAAGGAGAGGTTGCTGATTCAGCAGGAGATGGTTACAAAAGCACGTCTGAGGGAAACCAGAGCGTTAGGCAATGCTGTCAAAAACAAGAAAAAGGAAGGATGGAAACAACCTCTTACAGTGCCTGACACCAGTCTTGTTTGGAACTGGAGTGGGGCTGCTGAAATGAGCAGTGATGATCATGTAAATAAGGTCAGAATGGGGTCCAGCATCTGACTGGGAAGGTGTTAGTGAGACCCGTGAGAGAGACCAGTGAGTTTTCACTCCTTTTGCAACCAGCATAAGTTATTAAGGTGGGGTTTCTGTGACTACATTCAGTGGCAATTCATAACAGAAAAACATTTCTGGGTAAATCCCTGCTATAGGTTGTTGGGTGCAGAAACAGTGTTGTTTCCTGATGTTCAACATGTTCTGGTAGCTTTATTTGTTAAATATTGTGCTTCTTAAGTAAGAAGCACCAGAATGTGGCATTTTCTGTTAGGAGTGCTGCACAGACAGTCCTGTGTGCTTCCACTCACAATTGTTGGAAAGGGAAGAAATTGCAAGACTGAATGTGGTTTTGTACTTTTTGATACACTGTTTCTGTATTATGAAACTCTAAGCATGATTGGTATATATCTCTAAATAATTCAATTTTGATAATGGAAATTTGTGGCAAACTACCTCAGTAATGCAAAATGTCGTTAACAGGATGTGAATAAATACATGATAAGCCTGGGAGCTCAGAGGGACAGCCCTCTCTCTTCTTGTTTCTGTCATTATCTATACAAAAGCATCGAGACTCCAGTTTTAAAATGTGAATGATTTTAAATAAGTATGTTAACAGTAGAAGCCCAATGAGAATGTTTTTAGAAATCTAATAAACAGTCCTAATGAGATTTTTTTGTGTGATTGTTTCTTAAATCAGCCTAAGGTTTTGTAGTTCACTTGCTTATAGAGGTAACATAAATACCAGAACAGGCCCTGTCACGGGGCCTTTATCTTGATTTTAGCAGCAGTGGAATCAGTCCGGAGTGAAGAGCTTGCAGTCAGATATGTTGCATTGCCCCAGGACTGCATCAATTCAGGGAGCTTATTTTGAAATATGTTGGAAATTATTGAGTATATTTTCACATGCTCCTCTATTGAATTATATGCTACTTCTATGAAATGGATAGTGAAAAAGCCTTGATATACCCCTGTATTGTTATATTAATTGAATGTATAACTTGATGGTTTACAGGGTGTTTTTCACAAATACGTTTAAAATAGTTCTGTTAAATATTAAAAAGGCAGAGGCAAAGCATGAGTCAAACTGGGTTAAAAAGTAGATTTTATATTTTATATCCTCTTGTATACAATTAGTGAAGCATGTTCAAAAAGGGAAATGGATCTTGTTTTTTCAGAAATTAGTCCTTGACATCTGGCACCATGTATTTCACATCAGTGAAGCACATATCTTGTTCACCATATTCAAAAGCTCTCTGATAAGGTACTTTTCCTTCAGCAGAAATGGTGGAAGAATACTTTTGTCACTAGATAGATATTGGGGTTGTGATTTGTCAAAAAAATTAAAATGCTACCAACAAAATGAAAGTCTGGTTTTAATTTCTATTTACCTCTGTCCATGTTGAAGCAAAAATAAAAGCAACTTGCACTGAAATGTAGTACTTGTTCAGATAGTTATAAGGTACAGTGTACCTAAGAAAAAACATTGGAAAAAAATTATACTAATGTTTATGCTTACACTGTGGCAATTCTGGTCCTCCTCATATTATTGATTAACATCAGCCTGAAATTTTTACTGCTTTTCTTTAGTGTGGTGTGACAATCACTGTGGAGTGATGCCTGCAGCAACACAGGCATTCTGCAAAGCCATTTATTTTTGCAAGTGTAGGTACAGCAGATCTTATCTGCTCAAGTTTACAAACATTTTCTGAAGTTGATATAAATCATCCCACTGCAGATATTCTGAGATAGGTCTCTCACTTAAAACCCTTAGTGATGCACAAGGCTGTAGAACCAAGCAATTATAGCAGTGAGGAAATCAGATGCTTTTCTCTTTTAAAGGTATGTAATTGATCAGTATCATTGTTTCTCACAAATGTGACTCAGAGAGATGAAATATATCCACCTTCTTTCCTCTTTTATACACAGAGCATACCAGGCCTCCTGATACAACAATATTTACAAGCTCATGCTCCTGTTAAGTGGACCATGCTGCCACATAGTGGAGGTCTGATACACCCTGTCTTCACCCATTTTATTAAGTTGCATGAATATAAAGATGAAATAATGGGGCTTGTTCATTTATGTAATAATTAACGGCACATTTACACTCCCAGCATATCACTGTTGATGTTTACTATTTGATCAAGTATGATGGATGCCTTGTGGTTGCAGATTCAGATTAGCATAATTTCATCACCAAGGGACCCATGAAAAGGTTCAATTATAGAGCAATCTCATTAATACCAGGGCTTGTTAAACTAATAGAAATAGACATCCCAACAGCTCTGATATGTATACATGTGCATGGAATATAATTAATGGAAAAGTAACCCATACCTGAAACAAGCTTGCTTGATACAATTACGTGATGTACTAGACTGACTGAGACAAATGCTGTTTTGTTAGCTCCACTCAGGGGGAAAATATCAGTAAAAATATGGGCAGACTTTCTTCCAAAATGTTAATAAAAGATTTCTTCCTCTGTCTGTAAGTGAAACACATACCTTTTTTTTTTTCTTTGCCTTTTGATGCAAAACTCTTTAACTAATGCTGTCCTTTGATAGGGCATATAGCATTCTCATAGTATGAGAAACAGTGGCTCTCCCCCTCCTCTTTATCTTTACCCTCTTCACTTTTAAGCAGCCATTTTTCTAGAACTTGATAGAATTTACCTCCAAACAAGAACTGTGGTAAGGAAGTTTGTAGAAGTTCTACTTATTGTAGCTGTGAATGTGAGTGGGCAGCCAGCATTTTCTTTGGCACAATTCAAATTTCTCAGAACGGAGAATAGAAAACTACCGCAAGTGGCACCTGTCATTCATGCATGACAGGAAGGAGTTTGAAGTCCAAGCAACAATCTTAGTCTTGCAGATTTTCTAGTGACAGACAAACCCTTTCCCTCAGTTTTTTCATCAGTTAAATAATATAACTGTGTGCAGAAACTCTTTTTCCAAGGCTATTTTTTTTGTATCAAGACAATTTGAGTTCTTACAATTTTTTTCATGAAAAAAAAGTTTGTATACTGATTGCCATGTTATCGTTTAGTTACAAATACACCTCATTTGCACTCCTTGATATTCCCACCATATCAGACCAATGGTGATGGACATACATTCTACTTCAAATGGTTCAGTGCATCGTGTCCATGGCCAGCTGAGAACTTAGCCATAGCATGCTTTCTCTCATGCCAACAGAGAACCTATTCTAAATATTTAATATGAAATATCTCTTTGATTTTGACCAACCATAGTATTCTGATCAAATATTTGCTAGTGCTAATCATACCTATTAATAATACCTAATGCTTTATTAATAATACTTAACACTCTCCTATTTTAGGAGAATCTTGCACAAGCAGCTGAATGGCCATTCTCATGAGCTCTGGTCTCTCCACTGCTGTGTGCAGCAGACTATGAACTGTATGGGAAGAGAGGTCCTCCACTTGCATGGGACTCTTCAGCTGCAGATTGGTAGTTATGCAGTAGGAAAGGCTGTTAAAATCATTTGGGACAGGCTGGATCTAAGTGACTGTCTTTTTCATAGTACCACACTAGAAGATCCTCATCCCCCAATCACTCAGAGACTTGGTAACAGTGATGGACATTTGGAACCAGCTTTGCAGTTACCTCTTGCTCCCTTCACAGGAAGGATGTCCATAATTTGATGTCCCATTAACATCAAGTGTTGGAGAAATGGTGAATTTCTCACTGGCTAACATCTACTGTATTCAGGGAAGACTTGTTCAGAATTCACTAAAGTGTAAATTTGTTAGTTCCATCCAAAGAAACCCCATGAGCCCATTCCTATTTTACTTAGTTTATACTGCTTAGTAAGGAGTTTCAAAAAAACCATGAAAAGCCACTCTCAAGCAAGAATAAGAGTGTCAACACAGTCATGCATCTAAGAAAACTTTCTCTTTCAGGCAAAGTCTTGTGACACCAGAATTTGGCTCTCAATGGAGGAAAAACTTCCAGATTTTGACACAATCCATTCCATTATTTCTCCAAATGGCTTTAATTCAGCCTTGCTAGAAAGCCAAAACTGATCTCTGCACAAGAGAACCATGACTAAATGTCATTTAGTTTGAACCTGTGTGAAAAGCAGTGTTGGATGGTCACTGCAAACCCAAGGTTGTGAGCTCAGAGCTTTGCCACTGCTCTTCATGTGCTTTGTGTAAAGCTTGGTTTATTTTTGCTGTCTGCCAGTGATGTTGGTGATTCGTTATACTGAAGTTGTTGCTTATGGTATATAATGTGTTTAGGCACTATTTAAAATAAACAAGCAATACACACACACAAACCCTCACACAGAAAACACACCAGAAAAAATAACAAAATCCCTATGTAAAGGTAGGAATACTGTCTCTTTCACACTAGGGATAGTGTGAATAGTCTCTGTCCTAGACTGTAGTAGGAGTGACTCTTTTCAATTGGATTTATTTCTTCACTGACCTCACCAACAGAAATTGGCTTTGGTCATGCCCTTTGCATGGTGTCTGATGTCCCTACAATCAAACTCTTAATCATTTAGTGCTCATAAAAATCTTGCCTGTCTGCAGAATGCTGTAGAAATCGTAAGCTGCAGCAGAGTATGGAAATAAGTATTGTAAGCACGGACAGCATCTGAGGCAAGAACTTTTTGGCAATCATGACTAGCTCCAGTAAAATGGGTCCTGTTCAGAATACAATAACTCTCTAACAATTCATTGTTGAATCCCTTGTTTCCTTTGTAGATCTAATTTTTGCATAAATTAATTTTTATGCTGATGTGTATATGCTCTGATTCCACCATGTGATATTATTAAATCTACAGTGATGCATTTTTTATCACTTCTGCTAGTCAATTTTTCTGCAATTTTAAGGAAAATAACACAATTCCAAAAATACTTGAAAGCTCATGAATGACTCATACTGTAGTTCATTGAATACCATAAAATATTCAGTGACTCAGAGTCCTAGCACAAACCAAAGGTCCAAAAAAGACTCTATTGTTCACAATACTGAGGTACAAAATCTGAAGAATTATAAATCAGGCATTAGCAGCCATTCTTGCTTTTGGGGTTGACACTTGTCAAAATTCTAGCTAATCCCTGTGTGGATTTTTAAAACAGTGTAATGGAACCTAATAATTCTTTAATGAGAAACAGTGTGTTTGCTAGATTAATTTCAATTTGTAATGTTGATTAGTTTCATGCAAGAGTGAAATGATCTGTACTGGAGGAATATATGACACTGGAACACTGGAAGCAGTTTTCAAAGCATAAAGCAGCTGTGTTACATAGTTCTTCTACTCAGAATTACAATAGCAGTGTAGCTCACTTTCTGAATGATTCAGCTTTCATGTTTTGAACACCAAAAGCTTTTATTCTCTTGGGCAAACTGATCCCTACATAGTCCAATGATCATGTCTCTGGCTGAGTGGATTAAGTAGGAAATTACTTAGAATACCCTGATCCAGAACTGAGAATATTTGAGGAATGAAGTTTGCTCAAGCTTGTTTCCCTTCTGAAAACAACACTTCTCTATGGATTATGCACCCTGTCAGTTACATATATGGGTATCTTTATTCAATTTCATTATTCCTGATCTTTTAATCCAATATCACTTTGCACTAGCACACATCTAGTGATGTGACAACACCAACAGGGTGCCAGAAAGAAAAGAAGAACCAGTCTGTCACCTTTAAAAATCGTATATTTACTTTTGAGCACAGTGGCATTTTGGGGCGTGGCCATTCATACAGACAGCTTTGATGAGTGATGTGCTTTCTGAAATAACATTGTCACACTGCTTAGTAAGTCCAGAGACAATTCGGCTGGTGCTTAGGTGGTGATAACGTTTGGCGTGAGCTGAGGTTTTGATAATGAAACAAAAATGGCATTGAGAATTATGTGGCTGTTTGTTTTTCCTTGGAAGTACCTTTGGAGAAGAACAGGTGCTCCTTTTTAAGAGGACTGAGCATAACTGGGATTTGAGAATTTCATTGGAGGACTGGGGTTCTGTTTAAATCTAGTCTCTGGAGCGGATAGGAAATGGTAGATATGAGACAAAGTGGGTATCACAGGAAATAGTAGGACTGTAATACTGTATTACTGCACCCAGTAGAGTTAGAAACGTCAGTCCAGTGGAGCAGTCGTATTTCTTATGTGGAGATTTTTTAAATAAAAAATCAGCAACCTTGTGCAGATGACTTTTAAATGAATCCATAAGCATTGATACATTCCCTTGCCAAGGTGCAATATCATTGATCACAACTGGGACTTATTGTTATTAAGGTTTCAACAACATTTGTATTAACAAGTCACCTTTGTATCGTAAAAAGGGAGAGGGTTGATAGGCATTAAGGAAACAGCTGCATTGTAGCGAGCAGCCAAGAGCACAATGGGTGTCAATAGGAGGTAAAACTACTCCCGCTGAGACAAGTGAAGAAGAAAAATGAAACAGGAGGATTTGTTCCAGCAGCCCCGTCTAATTGTTTATTCCTTTCTCATTCCATCCTAGTCACTTAAGGGCTATAGCTTCTGTCATGTAAAAGGAAAAATCAAACCTTGGTATGCTTGGGGTTTCACTGTAAATGGGTGGAATTTGGGTGCTGGCAAGCTGTGGGCAGGGGGATGGCATGTTACCTTTTCCTGATTAGCTACAAGGCATTTACTTCAGACAAGTGCTGTGTGAGCATATGACCTCATAAGTGGCCCCAACCAAACACTAATAGTCTACTTTAGAGAGGAGATTAGGTTCCACTAATGGTGTCACAGCATGAAATAAGATGCAACATATTAACTGGGGGAGAAGGAGCAGGAGCAGGGAGGGGGGAAAGCTTGAAATAGAAAAGGACAACTTAAAGATAGGAAAGAACCCAAGGGTAGCATAGGATATCTGTAGCTCCTGAATGTAAGCAGATTCTGAAGGCTTCTTGTTTGGAAAAAAGATAATTTCAAACAATACAGGCACTGACTCCACTGTACCTGGCACCCCAAAGTTTGGCTGTCCTGAGTGTGCTTGGCCAGTGCGGGAAGGCCAGTGCACAGCTCTGTTGTAGCTGTGGTCCCAGAGCAGGGCAGAACTCGTCCCCAGCAGCAGGTCCCTGATGGTTCTGCACCATCCCATGTCCCTCTGGGTGCTGAGGGCAGCAGTGCCTTGCTGGATTCATCATGTTGGTTCTGAGAGCTTCTAACAGCAGAAGCCAAAGCATTGCTACTGGGAGGTTTGTTCAGTGCAAGCAGACTTGGTTCCACTCCCCTCAGAGGCCTCTGTCTCTCTTCCATGGTTATACCAGAAGCTGCAGAGAGATCTCTTATGAGATAAATTTCATAACTAGAACAAACAAAACAGTTGAACTCAAAATCTTGCTGTCAGGTGAAAGATACCTGGCAAATTATATTATCACTATTATTTTATCCACTTAAACTGAAGGAGCTGGAGCAACTTTTTAACAAATTGGCCAAGCACTTTTTTGTTCAGAGTAGTTCTTAGTTCCAAAACTAGTAAAATCTGTCAGAAGAATTTCTGCTCTAGTTTATAGGATTTCTAAATTTTTGAAGCTCATCACGTTTGTGTTTGCCACATTCCCTAACAGGCTGAAGCAAAACGGTTGGCTCATGCATGTGAACAATGTTTTGGCTCTTCTCATTTCTCAGATTTTACCATATTTATCAAATGGGTCTACCAAATTAACACAGTCAAAAAGTACTGCTCCAGTACCTATTTGAACAGGGATACCTATGGTATCCATGCTCACTTTCAAATCCATGATACTCCCATTAGAATCTGCTTTTCCATGCTAGGAATCAGGCAATAAACTCTACATTGCATTTTCTGTATGCCAGCTATCTTAACCTTACATGCAAAACCCAGAGGGTAAATAAATACTTGAATTAAAATCTGATTTATTACAAAGAAATCTTAAAACATTGTAAGGAATTTTTCAACTTATGCAAGGTATATATGGTTTTGCAGTTTAAGCACAGTTTAAAGTCCAGACCTGGTTTAAAAGGCTAGCATGAGAAAACCTTTTTCTGAAGGCTGTCTACTGATTTTACTGTTGCCTACAAGCTGAGAGCATATGACTAACAACACTCTGGCTTTGAACAACAGGGCACTGGACTTCTTTCTAGGAGACATGTTGACCTATTGAAGCACTGAGGTGTAACTGTGCAGTGCTACTGCTGATGTGGAGAAAGATCCAAGAGTGAGCTGCTCCCTCAGCAACTTGTATTTTCGGGGAGGCAAAAAGTATAGGTGCTGAACTAAGGCACAAATGTTAATTTCTGTTCCCTTCTCCCACATACATATGCGTGTATATAGACATTTATATAAGTATATATACATGTCTACAGACATATGAATGAAATGTGAAAGTGACAATCACATAACATATTTTTTTATTGAAAGAGCACATTAAAAGCACTGACTAATTTCAGGGCTGGGTTTGAGATAGACCTAAATGCATCCCATGCCAACAAGCATCTGATGAAAACATTTGTGTCTTTGGAAAGATTAACAGTTGAATTGTGCTTCTTTGTACGGTGACAAGATTAATCTGGTATATACCTTCCTTGGAGATGATACCACTCAGACTTGTTAGCTTGGAGAATTCTCCTTCATCTGCATGAACAGTCATAAAGTCACACTATTTTCATTAGATAAATGCCTCCTTTTGCGGGATTAAGCACCCATTCATTTCCACCTCTTTTAAGGAATCTATGCTTTGCTGTAGCTAATACTATTGGGAAGTTGGATGTTTTTAAAGGTGTGCTTAATTGCTGCTAATGGGACACTGGGCAGTTTCATATGCCTACAGCAACTGCCACCTTGGCTGAGCTGTGTGTTTAATGGATCTCATACCTGCACTTGGTAGGGTTCATAGACCAGGCATCCACAGGCTCAAATTCCCTGAGGAGTACATGTTGATACTGCACTCAGAGGGCAGAAATAAATGCAGAGTTTCAGTTCACACACTTCATAACGTGTGAGCAAGGAGAATGATCCAATCTTCATAACACAAGTCCTGTTGGGAGGCAGGGAGCTTTGGATTTGCATGATCTGGTCCTGCTACCTAGAGCCTGATCCACTGCATCTCAGTGGGAAAAGAACTTAAAAAAAAAAAAAGGAGTCCACATATGTCCTGCTGTCTGGTAGCCAGCCTTACTCCAAGGGACACTGAGCACCCTCGGGCCAAGGTGGGAAGGAATCAGATTTTGCCACTTTTGCCACTCCAGCTGGCAGACTGCAGCATAAAAGCAAGTCAGGAGCACAAAGTCCTCTTGCACCTGTTGTTGCAGAACTTATATTCCACTCTGTTTGTAATACTGAGCTCATGAGAGAGAGAGGGGCTTTCAGACATGTCTTCCTCACGTCCCTGAGGGCTTTGGTGGCCGATAGCTCAGGGCACAGTGCACAACTGTGCTCAGAGCACTCAAGTGTGGCAAAGCAGGCAGACTCTTGGTGCAGTTTTAGAAGGCATCTGCTACGCAGCACTATTTTCTCCTCACAGGTTTTTTTATGGTGGTTCTGGATGCTTCTATAGGAAAGGATGTTTGTCAAAATTCTCTGCTTGCTTTTTTTGCAGTCAAGGCAACAAATGCTGCTGTTTCCTCTGGTATAGTACCACTGTTTTAATACTCATTTAATTGTCTTCTAATTTCTTCTCAGCAATCATGTTAAACCAGTAAATAAACCAGAGGCATGAGATCTGCTCTCAGACGAACACAGAAGGCTCTCTACATGCAACATGTAAGGTTCATGTATTTCTATGATTGCACCCAAAGTTCATAAAGCAACAGGATTAGAGCATCAGTCCTGCAGGACACACCACCATTCCTTATTGAAACCCCATTCAATATATCTGCTGCAGGTTAAGAACCGATCACTGCTCCCAAGGCTCTTTGAAACACTCTGGCCACTGACCCCAGTTGTTACCACCCTCATTTCCCAATATGCCACAGATTTGTACTTACACTCTCTCTGGGAGCTGTTGGAGCTGCAGGAGGCTGGACGTGACATTGGCTCTGATCCCAGTGCCCTCACACGTGACCCCAATCAGCTTCGCTACAATTCTCATGATACCCACAGGGTTTCCAGATGGAAAGGGAAAAATAAATGTTATCAGCACCATCCAAATGGAAAAGAGTTATTTTTTTTATAGACAATCTCTGACGCTGCTACACAGGAGTTATTAATTAATGTTTTTGTATAAGAATGGTTTCATTTGTTAGAACAAGGGAAATATAACAGGCTTACTTTGATTGTCAGATTCCTTTTTTCCCTTTTTAAATGGGGAATAATGCTAAAAGGAATTATCCTTTATTTTAATGCATTTGCTACTCCTCATCAAATCTCTCAGTCTATGATATGGAAGGACTTGGTCATTAAATCTATAGCTAACTTGCACCTAATAATGAATGTTAGTTGCAGCTACACTAAAATGACAGTTGCATTTAGAAGTGACTCCAAGTCACAAGTAAAGTAATAACCAGCAATACTTTCTCTCAGAAAACAGCTAGATGAGGCTATAGAGGCACCTTTTAATAACATGGGAAAGTATATTTCATGGTGGTTTTAAGTATTTTGCAATGTATTTTTGTGTACTTTAGAAGTAAAACTCTGCAGAAATTAATTGGACATATTCTGCATTTGCATTGGTGCTCATGAGTTCTCATTCTGCCTTCAGGGTGCAGATGTGCCTGGATTTACCCTTTAATCGCCCATGACTAAGAGAAAATTTTTAATTAATCTATTAAAAAATCTTTGTCTTGATTCTCATGAGATGGAACAGTAATTTTTAGAGCTTTTGAGGAATTTTGATTTCTGCTTTTCTCCATCCCTGGAGGCAGAAGACAGCAGAAGGAAAACATAATTAAATTTACTTCTCATAATGTAAATTTTCAGTCTCTTTTGAGCAGGAAATATTTATCACTGTAGTTTTGATAAAATATTTTTTTAAATAGGTATTTGAAGAAATAATATCATGTGATATGTCATAGATATTGTTTACCTGCAATTAATAGCTTTTCTAATGTCTTAATCTCATAGAAACTTAGAATAAAGTCATTTGTGAACATCAAGAAAGTGATTTTACCCTATCTTTTTTCCCCCCATGAGACACCTAAATTTTGGGATATCAGATTATAAGTCAGCTTTATGTCAAACAGGTTGAAGAAAATAAGACCAATATAGATTCACATTGTTGTGAGGAATAAGTCAACAGAGTTGAAATTCACACCTTCACTCTAAAAATGTTTCTTTATGTCACGGTGCTGGAAAATTGGGTACTGAGATTTTCACTGTCAGCCTCAACATTTACACACACCAAGCTGGTCCTTTGCAGTTTTCCCATCAGCACAGGTCCCATCCTTGATGTGCTGGGGTTCATTTGAAGGCTTGATCAGAACATCTTTTCTCCATAACCAATTCAATATGTGCTGGTATTACCAAGAACGTTTTGAATCAGTAAAATCTGTGATAAATTGTTATCTAATTAACTACAAATTTTAATCAGCTGAACTATCATCAAACTTGTTTTACAAATATACTAACAACACCTTCAGAAAAAAATTGGTTTATAAGTTGTAATTAAATTAAATATTTAATCTGTCATTGCACAAATAATGGCTGGCTGAGCATAATATAATTATATTAATCATCCCCAAACCATGATGTAAGTAACTAATCAGCTCAAACTGCTTTGGCTTCCCTATAAATTATGTAGTAACAATTTCACAAACATCTTTCCAGACACTCTTTTCCCTTCTTACTGTCTTAGTAAATGTCGTGGACACAATGAGAGATTCACTTTTCGGGATCCTGAGCAGTGCAGGTGCAGATGAAGTTTCTCTTTCTTTCACTGCTTTCAAAGTTCCATTAGAGCTACTGGGTGTTGGGGCTGGGAAAAGAAGAGCTTCTTGACAGTCACTCAGTTTGTTGTGTTCAGTCTTGGTAGGGTAAACCAATAAGGTGGGAAGTAACTGGGGAAAAAAACAGCTGTATCTCTTTCTTTGGGCCACCCAGGATCTTTATTTGCAATTCACTTCTTGTTATGTAAGTCCCTTTGTGTCAGATCTTGAAGTTTTGGGCTGTTGCTTCATTAAATAATCTCTGCAGAGAAATCTCTCTTGATCATAGGAATTTTCATGTCAGTTTACAGTTGCAACTGTGCTGTACTGAGTCAAAGCTGTTCACTGAGTAAACATTTATTGCCAGAGTTCACACATACTTGTGCACAAATGTAATTCATACATACAAGTTTTTTGTTAAGTAAAACTCTGATTTAAAAGTTTTCAGAATCAGGGCCTGAAATGAATGTTTCTGTCCTGCTCCTACTCCTTCAGCCCCAAACCAGTGATCCAAAAAACCAAAAGCAATGTGCTGAACTGTGGAAACCTCTCATCATCACCTCACTTTTTATTTAATAACAACCAGATATTTTTACTGCCAGATACATACTGAGATTTTGGTGACATGCATATGACATACAGCTGCCAGTAAGGTTAATCTCAGGTCTGTACTCTCTAAAGATGCCTGTGAGGATGGACTTCTGCACCTGCTGTTGATGTGAAGATGGCTTGCCCAACTGCAACTCACCTCATGTTCTTGGAAACCTTTCACTCTTAACATATCTGCTTAATAAAAACGTTTTCACTGACAGTGAAAAATGGAACCTATCAATGTGTTACCAGCCCACATTTCCATTGCTACCATCTAAACTTCAGAGAGCCACTACACTCAAAGAGTGGCAATGACGCTATTACAACCTGACAAGGGCATATTTAGATGCTTGGGCATAGACTGCAGAAAAGCTCTCATAATTTTATCTTTTAGAATAGGCCTTGCAATAGAGACAATTAAGAAGTGCTGGCTAACAGGGCATAACAGGGACCAGTCTGAGAGCTCAGAGAGCAAACAGAAATTATGAGTGACCAAAAGGTAAATGTGTTTGTATGTTCAGGTTAAGGATAAAAGAAGCAACAAGTAAATCCAATACCAAAACCAAAGAGATTACAGTTCAGGCTGTGTTTCTAAAAGATGAAGAAAGGTAAATTGATCTTACCCTTAGATGCAGCAACTCCTAATAGCTCTGCCAGGGATGTCAGCAGTGCTACCACAGCTGCATTGTAGTTAAGTGGTTCTTTTCAAACACTGCAAGCTGTGAACAGTCCTAGCAAAAACTCCAACAAGTGCAATTAAATTATTTAAAAGTCCTAAGTCATAAAGAATAGACAAATAGTTTTCTTTACAGTGTCCTGCTTAAGTGGGAGCTGTCTGGTCACTCCTGCAGAAAGAAACAGTGCTCTTACAATCTCACCTTTGGACATTTTTACAAGGAAGCACCCCAGGCTCCTTCACTCTTGTTCATTAAAGATGAGCTTGATTGTGTTAAGGTCTCACTAAAATGCTTGCATGGAATGCTAGATGAAAACACTGGATATAATCCCTAGATATCAGCAGAAGCCACAATAAGATAAAGGTATCTTCTGGTCCTACTCCCTCAAAAAGGATATTACTTTCTTGCAGTCTAAATTTGAAACATTCAGTTTTGGGAAATGTTTTGGAGGAATGATGCTTTTGTTTTAATGAAGAGTGGAACAGGGAGTAAGGAAGTCAGAACAGCGTTAACTTATGAGTACCTACTACTGATAGTGATCCTCTGAACTGCCAGTGGTTTGAGTACATGCTCAGCATGCAGAAGATGCAAATTCAAAATTGAGCAATAGAGGGAAGTACAACTGGATCTCCAAATCCCTGAAGGTTTTTTAAATCTCCAGTCTTGGCTGTTGCAGTCTAAGCCTTACTCTCATGGTGCCCCAGAATTCAGAAGTTCTACCCTTGGCCAGCAGCAGCTTAGAGCCCTGGCCTTTCTGCACAGAGCTGATGAGCGGGGATTGGTCCCCCTCCTCTGCACAGTCCCAGCCACATGCCCCCTCCACAGCCTGAGGCACCTGGTCCCAGCACGAAATAACCTCTGCTCTCACTGCATAGTCTAAATTATTATCCAACTCACACTAAGTTATGATATAGCAGTCATATATTCAGAGCTGGCTTGGCCTTTTGAAATACAAATGAACAGTCCAGTAATACCTCATTGTATTTGACCCTGTGTGAGAAGAGCCAAGTGTTGAGCCTGCTTTTGCAGGGCTGCAGGTCTGCTGTGTGCACTGCAGTGCAGTTGCACAGGACACACACATCCAGCCAGCCCAGCCAGGCCGCAGCTCCCAGGCCCGGTGCCGCAGGGCTGCGCTTCCTTTCTCATGGCTCTCTTGCCTTTGAAGTGGAGCTGCAGCATGCTCAGCTGTGCTCAGCAGGAGGGCCAAAGGTTTGAATATTCAGATTCCATCTTTGTTTATAGAGGGGGCTTGTGAGATGTAGGGATTCTGTTTACATTGCCCAGTGTCAGGGGAAGGGCTGCTGACGTTCTTAATGGGTCCCGAGTTGCTCCATCCCTTACACAAGCCAGGGTAGGCCCCTTCTGCTTGTGCCAGACATAAATGGCCACATGGACCTAGTGCATAACATCAGGTGCTTTTAGCAGACCTTTGTGATTTTATTTCTGGTTGCTCCATACTGGATGCATGCTGCAGCAGGTGATAATTAGTCTATTCCATTTAACTAGGACAGGTGTTTGGACGCACTGTCTTTCTGCAGCGGCTCACGCATATACATGAAGTTTCCTTGGTTTCCATAAAGGAAAAAAAGTATGAAATTTGATACTATGACATGGAAGCTATTGCTTTTCTAAAGCCCCATGTGCTTTTTCAATGCATGCAATAGTCTTTTGTAGACATGCACAGTCTTGTATAACAGCCCAGTTGATGAGTGGGTGCCCAGGAAGGGAAAGCAGAGGAGCATTTGTTTGCTGTGTCCTTTCATTCCAAATCCAGACAAGCAGAGAAACATTGTCATATTCCTACTAAACGACTTGGGAAGAACATGTTTAATGCTCACAAAGCAGAAATCTGGAAACTCTTCTGAAATCCAGATGGCTGCTGCAAAGCTCCACAGGATGTGCAAGGACTGAGGCTGCTGCTTCTGAGAGAAGTGTGGTGTGGCCGCACTACAACAAAGTGTTCTGTGGTAAAGGAATGAATCCCTGTCCTGTTTGTTCCATGGGGGACCCTTTCTCCCATTTACAGGAAGCTTGGCAGCTTCCAGTTGTGCAGAGCTATATGCACAGCTAGGGAAGGGGCAGGCTTGCCAAGGGATTTGTTGCCTGTCAACAGAGAATGGCACTTTGTGCAGTGTGGCTGGGGTGGACCTGTGACTGCTTTCTGCTGCCAGTCCTTATTACAGGCCATGATCCTCTCCAAAGTTATTCCTGCCCTTTTCTTTCTCTTGTGGGCAGATGTTCCCTATTCTTTATCAAGCACTGATAAATGAGTGAGTAGGAACAAAAGTATTGAACTGGATGAACTGTTTTAGCACTGGATAATTCTACAGTCCATGCAGCATAAAGGTCAGTGTGCTCCTTCCTGCTTAAGGTTACTGTGTGTATTCAGAGTAGCACCTTAGACTCTAGACTTCCCCTGCACAGGAGGAAGTGTTATAAATGAATGAACTGACCTGTTCTGCCTCTTCCTACACCCTAGAAAACCACTTTTTTTTTTTTTTTTCTGAAAATTGTGGGCACTACCTATTAGGAAGTGCTGCACAGAGCTGCATACAGTTACAGTACTATATGGAGCAATTTAATATATTGCTATAGGGTGTATGCTGGTCTCTCTGGCCTTTTCTTACCTTTTCTGTTTTATCCTATACACAATAATTAAGCAGCCTAATGGAGGTGCCATTTTCTGAACATTGCAGTAAGGCAGCGTCAGTGTCTGGCAGAGGGGGTCATATTGAGCCAAGTGTGATTCAAGCACCTGCTATTAAAAGTAACACACTAAAGCAGTATTTCATCAACTTGCTGTTTGGGTTTTTTAATATTCATAAAAATATATTTCTTGAGGCAGCGGGGGTAGCAATGAAAGGAAGGACAACTAACATCCGCATCTTCTCCATGTGATTAGAGTATTTGCATCAAATACTTTATTATGAAGGCTGGAGAACAAGAAAAGCACATTCAGCATCATATGTTATGGCACAATCCCTCTCTGGTAGAGCAAACAATGGGACCATTATACAAGCTGACATATTTTTTGTTTCTAATATATTCTGCTTCTTTGTGTCTGTGTGTGCTTAAATAGCAGGCACAGATGTACTGTTTCCAAAGGTCTTTGACTTGTCATGAGAATACTGTCTTTACCAGTAAAATAAATTGATTACTAGTGACAATGTTAACTATTATACAAAGAACACAGCTCTGGTGGGCTTTGTTAGATTTTAAAGAAAAGGTGATTATTTCTTCTTTATGACAGTTTGAAAGGTTTGCCATGTGGATATGGAAAGATTTTGCTCATGAATATGCAAAGGAATGGCAACAGGCCGGGGAGCCAGATCTTCAAATTGACCGTTGGCTCTGATTGAGTTACAGGAAGAAGTAAAATATGAGACAAACACAAAATACGTGTACAAAACCAGCATGGGCAGTGGTTCTTAGAATACTCAGTTGTGAGGATATTGTGCAGTATTATATTTGGGGTATCACATCAAATTGATGACATAGTTACAGGTAAAACAGTGCCAAAGGGATGACGCACAGTGCATCAGGTTCATTGTAAGGCCACCAAATTCGTGAATAATACTTATGCCCAAGGATTATTCCTTGATGCTGTGATCTTTAGCCCTTGGAGCAGGGACATCAGGAAACTGGCCTATGACACAAGGCAATATACCTTTCTTACCAAGATGTGTTCCAATTTTTCTGGGAAGCATTCTAATTAGCTGAAGAAAAAACAAGCAGCTCATGCAGGTATTGCAGCATGTGATAGAGCAGTTAATGAAGGAACAGATTAAAAAATACAGTCACAAAATAACTACTTGTTATATTGCAATGGCTTTTCAGAGATTTTTGCTTTTGTAATAGGAAAAATCATAAAAGACACAGTGTAGGGCTTTCACTAGAACCTTTGCATTTGTGAAGGTTTTTGCTCTAAAACACATAAACATATTCAAAATTTCTCTTTCTACAGATCTCATGTTAAAATAATTTGGGATATTTTCCAATCCAATGCTACAAATATTTTGTGTAATGAGACTGGAAATTATCCATTTGCTCCCCCTACAAAATGCTATGAGTACTCCCTTGATTGCAGTTCAGATCATGCTGCTAAACACCAGTTTAGAACACAAATCAGGCTCCTTGTTGATTGCAGTTCAATTCATGCTGCTAAATACCAGTTCTCTGATCAGCAAGATGCTGTTCTCTGGGCTGTGACCTGGGCCTCCCAAAGCCATGGATGCATAATTTTTGCATAGATTCCATTACTTAAATTAGATCTGTCCTATCAAATCATAATTAAGGGTGCAGTACTTACCTGATGGTACAGAAAGCCTTCCCTTTTGTACTCAAATGTTTTTTAGATGGTCATCTAGTATTAGTGACAGCTGTGCATTCCTTTGGCACACGTAATCTGCCTTTCCTTTAAATCCCTGACTCCTGTTCGGATATCCGTGACATCATTACTACATTTATTCTTCCTCCTGGTTAGAAGACTTTTTTTTATATTAATTCTTTCTCAGGTTACTGAACATTTTTTTGTTTTTCATACTGTTCAAAATGCTAATGATTTTCACAATTGCTCTTCAGATCAGAGTGAAAGAGAAAGACACTTTCCTAAAACCTAGACCCCATGGCAGCATCTTGCTGATGATGCATCTTTTTCTGTTCTTGACTGTTAAACCCTTTCTGGTGTTGCATGGCCATTGTTTACCCCATTTCACATCATTTGATTCCTGTCTTTGCCCCAGTACTGTTTTTCCCTGCCTTGTGTCCTGTACAGTATCTCCATCCACAGCATCTCTGCAAAGTGGTGGTAGCATCCTGTGTGAGTGCTCTGCAACACCTCTTTATGGCAGACTCACTTCTGAAAACAAGCATAACAGTGAAATTAGCCCCTGTTCCACCATGGAAATCTCCAGGAGAGAGAGTGAAATGTTCCTCTATTCATTCTGTAATCAGTGGTGTAATGTGGAGTATGACAGAAATTGCTGGTTGTGATGGGTTTCTTCATGTCAGATGGATGTTGTTGGATGAGCAAATGACCACAGACCAGAAATGTTTCATTTTCACAGCCTCGTCCACCTTCTGATAAGCCAAGAATCACTGAATCACAGAGTGTTAGTTCAGCAGAGTCTCAGCATTATTTCAAGACACTCTCCCTAAGAGAGTATAAAGCTTAATTTTTGGAATGTCAAGAATATATACTCCCAGTGGACAAGAACTGGGAGGCTGTGGTTCTTTGCTCATTTTGAATAAAATTCTTAGTCTATAGAAGCTTTTTTATACATAGTAGATATGTAGTAGTTCCTCCAAATTTCAGTACAGTTCAAATTTAGAAAAACTTCAAAAATTGTGACTTTAATAGGGTATTTCATTTTTTACCCATGTCACACGTGCAGGACATGGAGACTTCTCCAGCCCTCACCCCCAAACATTTATCACCTTTAGGAGAAGGTTTGGCTATTAAATTTGTGCACGTGTGTGGTTTTTCAAAGGCAAATGAATTTTATACTTCATTTACTCTCTTGAAGTTTCATGCTTCCCAGGCCCCACTTCCATATTGCTTTTAAAACTTCAAGTGAATTCTATTGCATTTTTATGGGGCATAGAGACACCTCCATATGTTTAGGAAGATTGGGCTTTTGTACTTCTTCCAGTTCTCTGCCTCATCATCCTGTTCTTCTGTACTTGTCCAGCCTTCCTCAGGTGTCCCTTGGCCTGGTTCTTTCCTGATCCTCACACTTAAAGCAGTTAAACTCCATCCTGTGCTCCTACCTTATTCCCAATCTGATTTCTTGTCTATGTCCACTCTGCTTCTGTTGATTAATGTTTTTAAAAATACATCATATGTCATAAAGAACAGCATTTGAAAAGGAACAGGTGTCCAGGCAAAGCAAGGAAGTACAATAAAATCTGAATTTTTTTTTTTTGCAACCTGTCTGCACTACTCTTCTGATTAATAAACCTGCTTTACTCTGTATGTTTTCAAATTGCTGAAAATTTATTATACAGCATGTAAAAAAAAACCTGCTTACTGAAATTCTGCAGAGACTTGTATGGGAGAGACCCTAAAATGAATGAAAGATGGAATATGATAATGAAGGAGACTGAAATCAAGTTTGCTTTGTCATAACAATTTCTAATCAATCCTTATGTATCATGTGGTCATATTTGCAATGAAAATATTCTCATGAAATAAGAAAAAGTATAAAGTGTTCATTCAAAAACATCTATCAGCTGCATATACTGTATTAATAGAAAGACTGATATACCTAATCAGGGTTTCACATTTCAAACCAGGAGGCCTAACAGCTTCTGAGATATAAGTAAATGAAAATTCATGATTCTGTATTGTGCCCAAGAGCCAACTTTACTGCTATCGCCATATAATTATTTATAGCTGCAAACTATCAAATGGAATTGCTTACCACCACCTTACTATATGTGGTAATTGATGTGAAGTGAGGCATTGCGTCCCCAGATGACCCCAGCATCCTGAAAGTCAGATGGATTTTATCTAACTCAATTATGATTGATATTATCAAAATCCGTGAAGCACGACATGGTATAAGGGGCTTTCTAAATGTATCTATTGATTGTTTCTTCGTGTCTGTGTGTGTGTGTGTGCATGTGTTTCTCAGGGCTGCTGCAATGGAGCTGTCTCTAGGGGAAAAAAAGAGAAGTATTGCTAACAATTTCCACATGTAAATATATATTTCTGGTGGCTTAACTTGCCCTCATTGCCTCATAGGGATTGTTGGAACTTGTACTACAAAAGCCTGGGTTCACTGGCAAAGAATTTTGCTACAGTAAAAAAATTTGCCAGTATGGTTGGTGGACTTGAAAACCAAAATGTTCTGTGATCTGTTTAGCTGTGACTAGAGTAGAACAAGCATTCCTGTGTTCCAGTTCTGTTCCATCCCTTCACTCCATTGGAGCACAGCAGTGGCTGTGCCCTGTGCAAGCATCTTGTCCTACTTACTGTTTCCTGCAGATGTTTGCAACAACAGGCAGAAGGCTGGAGCAATGAAATAAAGCTTTCCTCGTGGCAGTCTTACTATTTCGGCAATCTGGAGCTCAGGGATGGCTGTTTAGATCTGCATCATTGTGTTTAATAATCTCTGATGCACATTTCTTTTCTGATTTTCTCCAGTTGCCTTCTGAAACCAGGCACAATTTTATCATCCAAATATAATACAGAAATCTGATTTGATAAAATAGGAAACATGTAAAGAAATATATATATCTATATACCTGTTGTTTTGTAATTTTCTGGATTACTCCCTAATTGATATAGTATGAGAAATGGTGACTATTTATTCCAAATTAATCTTTTTCATGTTAAGGCATGTTTTTATAGACTCCTGACAAATCCTCCCTTGAGCTTACCTGTTCTAATCAAAGGAATCTTATCTAATTAATTTTTCAGAAACCATTCAAAAATGTTGTCATTATTATTTTCCTCTATGTTATTCTGTAATGCCACATTTGAGGTCAAACACTATGAAGTATTCACGAATCAGGGGTGCTGTGTATAAATAATGTTTTTTCCATTCCTCACCTAAGCATTGAGTTAATGTTTACTGTCCATAATTACTCTCCCACTTTGCTAAGTGATAATAAATTATTTAGGGTCCCATACTGTGTTTCTGGTTTGGGGTATTGTTTTCTCTTCCCTTCCCCCACCTGTGCAATGTTTACTTTTGTCGGCATCTTGTCTCTTCAGCGATTTTAGCACCAAATTGCTCAGAGATTCTTTGCCAAGTCTTAGTCAGTTTATGTTTTCACTGTCCTAGGTAGTGTTCTTCTAGATATTAAATTGTCACCAGGATATGCACTCCTTCATTCTTCTAAGTCAGTTTTGACTGTGTTACAGCAAAGGTCCCACTACAAAGCTCTATAGGAAGGTGAATTCCCTTCTTGATGAAAAATCTATTATTAAGTCATAATTTAGTTACCAACATGTGGGATGGATGAATTTATATGCTGGAGAAGAGGTTTCACTGCTCTGCCTGCCCTTTTTTGATTTAGTTTTTAAGTTTTGTGAAGGCCTGGATGCAGCATAACTCATTTTGGGAATTCAACAATGCATCTCCCTGGCCTGTTCTGTGGACTCATTTTGCGAGGGGCATCCAAAGAGTCAATACTTGCACCATTATAAAGTTTTAACAAATGAATGTTCAATCACTGTGCAGCTGAAACAAGGTGTCCTCCAGGAATTTGTCAGCTGATAGGAATATCTATAAAAGAGTTTTTTGTCAGGTTGTAATGGGAAGTCTTAATGGTTGCTTAGGAAATAAGTTATAGTGCCAGGTATTGACATTTTAAAGCTTTTCATTCACTTAAGTAAAAGCTCTTGTTATTCTTATTAACAAAGTACACGTTTACTTTCTTTACAGAGTTTCTATAGTATTCCTTCTCTTTTTCAAATCCTCTTGGGACTTTCTCAATACTGCACAAAGCAGCCATGATGCTGACCTAACTGACCTGTTTTTTCCCTAAAGACAACATTGGGACTACAGGAAGTTAGTTTAGGAATGCTACCCTTTTCCCTGTAGGGATATAGGTAGGACATTGCAAGCGCATCCATATTCCAGCTATTGCCAGCTGACAGACAGCCCTTTTGAGTTCTGAGTTGCTTGTAGCTGTTACAGTATTAAAGGAAAGTTACATTTGCTCTTCCATCTTACCAGAGCAGTCAAACACCAGATCTCTTGAGCAGATGTGTCATGCCATCCTTTAATTAGCACTTACGTGGGAAAATGAAAAGCAGTTGAAGATAGTGCACTGTAAGCAATACCTCCTCTTTTTATGGCCATCAACTTTTAATGAACTAGAAAAACAAGCATAATTATTAGAAGATTCTATATCCATTTCACAACAAGAAATTCACAGAGCTGTGAAGTTTTTTGCTAACTGTTCATTCTTATAGAGATGTACATTTTCCTGATACATCTGGTATAATACCTGTAATATACTACCCAAGACATGTTGACAGCCTGACAGAAAAGTTATATACTGCTAATTCTATTGCTATTGCTATTTAAATCCAAATGGGTAGTATTTATTTGGGCTGTATCCTCAACATCTTCCCAGTTTGCTTATCTACTCTATCAAAAGTTATGCATTTTCCTTTTGCAAAACTTTTATCTCGACTAAAGAACTCTTACTTATTTTTTGTTGGGGTTTGTTGCAATTTTTTAAATGTTAAAGAATATTACGTAATCTAGGAAATTAATGAAGTTGCATTTCCTGACTTGGGTCATTAAGAGGAAAAATTCTGTATTTGAGTGAGCCATCAAAGGCAAGATATCTATATCGCACCTTAATTTTGGCTCCAAGTGTCAGCCAACAAGAGGCAACCGGCCATGGATTCTCAAGCACTTCAGCCCAGGTAACTTTCGTGCTTCTGCTGCATCTGACATGGAGTTCACCTGCTAGTGACTGACCCAGTGTTTAACAGCGATTCACCACTGGAAATAGTCTTTGAAATTCATAAATTCAAGGCAAGCCTGGTTTATGGGGACTGATAATGCTGTATTAGTTGCTGGAAGTTAATGAGGTCCTGTGTTTGAGTACAACCAGATTAAAATGAAAAACGAACCACATTACATTCTGTTTCGACAATTATTATCAGTTGGTTGTAATATAAATATGCAAATTTCTCAGCTTGAACTTTAACATCCTCTGTAGAGACCATTCATCTCTTTAAAGTATTAATTTAAGTTGTAAAAGGATCCATACATCATTGCATGTCATTTTGAAAACAAATATTAATCAATTTTACACTCTGAATTGCCACTGTGCAAGTGTAATGTCCATTATTTTGGAGCAAGTCAGTGGCAAGAAATTTACATATTCATTCTTGGCTTAAGAAATCATATGATAATACAAGTACAACACAAGAAATTCAAAAGACTTAAGACCTTATCATCATCTATTCAATGGCAAAAAGCCTGCCTTTGCATTCTCAATGCATTGGTATGCAGATTAGGAATATGTTTCTCATTCCTATCAGTATAACCTTGAAAGCTGGTGACAGCTGAAGTGTAGTCATAAGTTTTCTCTTCCAACAGAAAAAATAGAGAGAAAAAAAGGCAACAAAATGAGTGTAAAGGATACAGCAATTTCAAGTTTTATGATAAGCTTTTTGATAGTGTATCTGACTACTTAGACTGTACTGTGTGGGTATGTAGCTTGAGAGTGTATTATGTCTAGATTAAGCTAGAATTGCAATTGTAAGTACACCTCTGCTACTGAACTAAAGTTCATATTTCTGATCTGACAGAGTTAAACATGTCTTTTATTTGTTAACTTTATAATAAATAGTTGAAGGAGTTTCCATTTTGTATATTGTCAAGGACACCAATTTTTATACCATCTACCTCCCAGAGAAAAAAGTTTCTAGTTGGAAAGCAAGCAGTCCCAGGCAAACACTGGGCTGACAGCCTTGTCCTACTGAAATAGAAAGGAAGCAACATCTGAAATCCAGGTAGTTCCTTCTGTGGGATTCATAGCAACTGAATTCTTGTTTTGCAGTCAGAATTGAAACAGGCAAAGACAGAGGATGAGTTAAATGAAGCTTTGCTAATGTTTTAAGGGTAAGCCCTCACTCAGCTCTTTCTCAAGTTCGAGTGTGTCAGTGATGAAGGTGAATCCCAGCTAAAGCCAAGGAGATGTTGCTGTCACTTGAGAAAAGCAAATTGCTATTCTGGATAGAACTGGAGACTCCAAAAATGCCATTCCTGAGCTCCAAGATGACAGGTGGAGAAAAGAACCTCAGTGCAGGTACCCCCTCATAGCTACCACATCTTTGCCAATTATGCAAAACCAAGTTCTGACATAATTGGCCTGGCAGAGGTTATACATAAGCTCCCTCTAGTGGATTATTAAGCAGGAATTTATAAAAGCACATCTTTTCTCCAAACATTTTTTGTCACTCCATGTGAACATGAGACCACCACAGGCACCATGCAGTTCCATGGAGTGAGCTGTTGTTATCTGTCCCTGCTTGCTGCCTCAGAAAAGTGTGCAAAACAATGCTGCCCACAAACCTGCAGTTACAACATGAGACGACTGCAGCACTTTTTGGCTGGGCTTGCTGTTCTTCACTCCTTGGCAGGGTCAGTTTGATTGCTGCTTCAGAATACTGATGTTCCTTAATCATCTGCCTTTGTTTTCTGGTTAAGTGAATGAGTGAATACTTTGCCACACATTGTCTGCCAATCCAATACGTTGGGAAAGGACAGTTGAAGCAATACACACACTCTTCGTTTCATAAATTTGCCATTATAGCATAATCAGATCATTTGCATTTATCCTGCTCTTGCACAGGCTAATTCTATATTCTTAAAAAAAGTACACTTGGTTACAGTGTTCTGTCTCTCTGTCCCCCTGGGTGTTTACTCAGACCCAAACTGCAAAGGCAATATGCAGGACACTTGGATTTCTGGTTTGCATAGTTCATGCAGGTCAGGGGAAAATTATAAAGAGGACACGTGCAAGTGGCCAGATTAAAATGCAACAGTAAATCAGATATGTCAACTGGATTTAGGATTATAACAGACATGTAAGTAATTAGGATATTTGCTAGTCCAAAATACTCACATGAATGAACCCACATTATCTTCTGAAAAGCATAATAATATGTAATTGCAGTAACAATTCCTCTTCCATTATGTCCTAGACATCAACAGTGTGTACGTTCTATAATATCCTGCACAAGTGATTGCAGGCAAGCCCTCAGTAAGAGAAATACTCCCAGATGTGGTAATGTCCCAACACTGTGGCTGCTACCTAATATTAAAGAATTACAGTAGAAATGTTTCAATAAGAAAGTAGAAGCATTTCAGTTTTTATGTGGCATAGATTGCAAGAGACACTGCCAAGCAGCTTTATAGAGTTCTAAATCTTCATTCAATGCCCCTTTACATCATTTGAATGAAGATTTAAACCTCAATAACACTTTCTGAGTGCTTGTGGCCATCTTTGCTGTATAGTAATCAAAGTGGGGTACAAGCAGATGAATGCACTGTAGTGCACCTAATGATCAACACTATATCTAGTGACATTTTCCTTTGCAGGATGAGTTGTCTGAAAGGTTGTTTTCATGGATGGTGCAGCACTACCCATAGAAACAAGCGTTTATACCTAATTTTAATGCAATACTTTAAAAAATTGCTTGGGCGGTTTTGTTGCACCCC